>JARWLC010000015.1:13155000-13235000 GCA_033318265.1 Phyllotis vaccarum | reverse complement strand
GCAGAGGACAACTATGCTGCTCTGTGAAAAGGTACCAAGCCCCATGGCTGAACAGAATAAGAGCCATGGGTTAGTCTAAGGGTAAAGAGTTAGCAAGTTATATGCCTGGGCCTTAGGCCGATCAGCCTAAAACTATTGTAAGAATCTGTGTGTCTCTAAGGGTCTGTGGGTCTGCGGGTCTAAACCTCCTACTACACCACCCTTTACCTACTGTGCCACCTCAGAGCCTTTCTGCTTATTTTCTAGTCAACACTCCAATGGTTTCCAACCATCTACAAAATGAAGCTCACAACCTTATTGTATCATCTGTTATCTTGCTCTCACAATAGGTCTCTGACTATCCCTCCCATCTCGGCTCTTATCACTCCTTCATTGCTCTCTCTAACAGCGGTGTGGAACACTCTCTCTGTAACCCTTCTCCGTTGAAACTGGAACCCTCTGCCCCCTTAAAGGAAAGCAGAAAGTGCATGTGTGCTGTAAAGTGGTCTCTTGTTTTACCCCTGTTCTTTTTTCTCAGTAGCTCTCGGCTCTATTGTGTTTTCCATTTGATTTTTTAATATCTATGTCTCACATAATTTTATTTGTTCTCAGATTTGTTTTGTATCAATTTTGTCTTATAACTTCTCAGCATAGAGCCCCCACACAGTAACATCTCTGAATGGACGAGGAGCCATCTAGGCAGATGGTATCTGTCCTATTTACAATCAAAATCACTCCCAAGGAGGTGTCATTCCTTGACGTGTTTCTCATCCCTCTTTCCAAATCAGTAGCTGCCTTCCGCCAGCTGCAGGACTCTTTGAATGATTTCAGATGTGGGATTCAAAATTGGCTGCCAAGAAATGCCACCTCATCTCCTTTCTAGAGTAATGTGATTTTTCCTGTGACCCAGGGAAAGCTAAGGGGATTTTTTTTTTTCCCCAAGGACGGAGGAAAGTTAACAGGAACACATTTGAAGTCTGCTTATTCCCTTGGTGCTCCACAGGTGTCCCCAAGCTGCTCCCTTGTTCAGAATGTACAGGCTAAAGGCACTCAAGGTCAGGCTTTTAATCACATTGTGCCAGGAAGTGCCAGCACTGTGACAAAGTTGCAGGCTTCTCAATATTTTCCCAGACCTAAACATGGTACACAAATCACAAAGCATTGCTTTCTTAGACCGAGAGCAGACTGGTCATCTTCCCAAAGACAGGAAGGGTAGCACAAAAGGATATTTGTCTTCACAGGGAGCTGAGCCCCAGAAGCTAGTAGACCAGCTAGGGGAGCAGAGCCGATTCACTGTTGTTCTGACTAGAAGGCAGGCAGAAATCAAGTAAACAAAACAAGACAAAACCCCAAATAAATAAACAAACAACCTAACATGCCTGGACCCAGATATCAGATACTATATTTTTAAAATATCTGAGCTTTCCTCTCTTTTAATAGGAGTATTATTTATATATCTTCTGGAAGAAAGGAAGGGTGCAATGTCCAAACTTAAACTTTGTGGCTTTAGCTGCTTTGAAAGAAACATAGTGAAATATGGATTGTAGTTTTTACAAGTAAGGAGGCAGAGAGGAGCAATCCTGGCCGCATAATTTGATAGAACCAGCAGAAGACAGTCAAGACTTCAATTTTAGGTAAATATGACTTTCATGTCTATGCTCATTTTATTTATGCCTCATCTGATACAGAAAATGACTGTGAAATTATGTTTATGTGTCATAATCAATATCTTTTTAGCTCATCTATTTATGACACCTCACTGGGCCAATGTGTCCAGGGTACTCTCAGCCCAGCAACTGAGCAGTCCATCAACACATTATGGGACGGTACTAGAAGGCCGATACAAGGAGGTCTGAGATCAGTCCCTACCTGCCAGGACTACGTTCTGTGTAATAAGAGGGAGCCAGGAGAAGATACACAGGACAACACAGGAGCTGCCTCAGGCAATCAACATCAGCAATGTCTGATGCCTTGCATGTCTCACATGATGGGGCCAATCTTGTGTGTGATGCACACCCCTCGTATCTGAGTTCAGAGACATCACTCTTTGTTTGCCCACTTCCAACAATGCATTAGAGTGTGAGTGATTGGGAGATGGTTGCTAAAGGCATCGCTCAAATCTGCTGTAGTGTTAAATCAAAATATATCCACCAGGATCTTTGTAACTAAATACTAGCTGCTACCATTACAACAGATAATGCTACACCCATGTGTTCAGAGCCATTATAGCTGAGCGTCACTGCATGCTCAGTATGGGCCCAATTGTGAGGAAAAGGGATGTGGGAGGCTAGGCTGAGAAGAATTGGGTGTCTCAGGTAAAAAAGTAATGCCTAGACAAGTGTCTACCCTAACACGATGCCTGGCACAGTGGAAATGAATTGAAAAATGTGATGTATACTAGGGCCTCAGGCCAAATGCTGCAGGCCAGTTATTTCCTAAGTCCAGTCACCCTTCCTTGATGCAGTAAGGACATTGTGGCAACTCCTTTCCCTCTTTTGTTTGTTTTTTTGAGACAGGGTTTCTATGTGTAGCTTTAGAGCCTGTCCTAGGTCACTCTGTAGGCCAGGCTGGCCTTGAACTCACAGAGATCCTAAGGGTAAAGAGGCCCCTGCCTCCCAAGTGCTGGGATTAAAGGTGTGCACCATCACCGTCTGGTTCCTTGTCTTAGTCTTATGAATGATTTATGAGAAACTGTTTTCTAAAGTAACTTCAGCTTATCAGACTGGATGGTGGTTAAAAATGAATAGCATAAAAGCAAATTATTCTCTTGATCAAATAAATGGCTGGAGATGGAGGAAATATTAATAAAGGATAGACTACGTTTTCTCTGTCCTGACTTCCATATGCGACATGGCTAATCTTGGTTGTCAAGTTGACTACATCTATAATAAACCCAAACTCAAGCAGCTGAGCATGTCTGTGACATACAAGAAGGAAACTTAGCTTTGCCTGCTTGCCTTTACTCTCCAGGCAAGTGCCTTTTCCCTGTTGCGGAGGCATTTCTTCTGTGGTATTAGAACCAACTCCTTCAGGGTTTTAAATAGACTGAAGATCAGCAGCTCTCTAGGAATCTTCTAGGACTCCAGCTTCAGTTTGAGACTGCAGAGACACCCAGTGTTGTAGACTGACTAGGCTTTTTGGCCTTTCTGTCAGGAGACATCAATTGTTCTGTTAACCAGACCACAGCCTGTAAATCACTCTAATAAATCACAATCACACTCATATACGGGGGGGGGGGGGGTAAGAGAGATACATAGTATGTATGTAATCTCTTTCTATATTATTTATATAACACATATATTCTATAAGTTCTGTTTCTTTAGAGACTCAAGACTAATATAAGATAAAATTTGTCAGTCATTTGTGCTTGTATTTTCTGGTCTTCATATATATTATTTGCTCTCATAATCCTTTATTCTCAGAGTTTGCTGATTTACCAGAAGAAAAATAATAAAAAAAGGGAGAAAGAAAAATCATAAAGTCCCAATGAAGGGTTCAGTGAATATTCCTTTTACCCTCTTGTCCATACTTTTGCTTGGAATAATTAATAGTAGGATACCTCTGTAGTTTGATATTAGATAAAATCATAATCTTTCCCCAGAACATACTTAATTGTACAGAATCACTATTTTGAGACAGACTCTGCCTTGTAGCCTAGGCTATGCTGGAATTGAATATATAGCCCAGGCTGGCTTGGAAATCACAATTCTTCCTCAGTCTCCCAAGTGATTGGGTTATTGGCATGCTCACTACCTATAAGTGTTTCTAAAGATGTAGAAGTGTTAGTGAAGTTCCCTCTTTCTTCAGCCACACAGTTCTTCCAGTCATGTCTTTTCTCTTCCCAGCCACAGGAGGCTTGGATGCTGGAAGACAGTATTGTTAGGCCTTACTGCAGTGCAGAAGGGGCTGCCTTTCCCTGCCCCTTTTGAAATGCAAGCCTAGAGTGTGGCCTCTGCTTTAATCTTCTGCCTCACAGAAAGTGTCTGCTGGAGATCAGTCGGTTCAAAGGAGTGGGCAGAGGCAGGGGAAGCAAAGTTCTGGTGGCATGTTCTGATTGATCTAGAGCTCATTCAAAGAGAGGACAGCAAGTGGACTTGGGGTTATACATTATCTGCTTCCCTTCCCTAACTAATGCTGCTTTGTACAGATTGGTTGGTCTGTCATTGGCCAGTGAGCGGTCTGAACTACTACCAACTCCCTAAGTTTTGAAATGGACTCCAATCCCCCCTTTGTAGCAAAAATTATAAGAAATGCAAACAATCCAGCCAAGTTTGAAGGCGAAACTATCAAATAGCCTCAGATTTCAGATCACCAGTAACCTTGTTATATGTAGCCTTCTCTTTGAACACACAGAGAGTGGGCTGAAGAGAGAGCTTGAAGAATAACCAGGGAACAGCAATTCTACAGAGTGTACTCAGTAGAAAGTGTAGTAGGAAAAATTCAACTCCCTTTTATGGACACTCATACCTGTGGCAACATATTGTATATTTAATGAAATTAGTCTGGAATATCAGAGGACAAAGCCACCCACAGCCAAGCTATAAAGGTCGGGGAGTAGTGACTCAGGACTTTAATCCTGGAACCAGAGTTCTGTCTGGATCTCTGAGTTCAAGGCCAAACAGCCAGGCAATAGTGGTGCACCCTGTTTAGTTCTATGAACTATAAAAGGCAGTTTGCTAGGAATTTTAAAGCTACTTTATGTATTTGTGTGTGTGTGAGTGAGTGTGTGTGTGAGCAGAGGTTGGAGTAGGGGTGAGTCACACATGTACCATGGCATACATGTGAAGGTCAGAAGCCAACTTGCAAGAGCTGGTTCTCTTTTTGCAATGTGTGTGTTGGGGATCAAAGGCAAGTGTCTTTATTCACAAAGCTTTCTTGCCAGCACTGTAACCAAGTTTAAGCCCATGTAAAAAGCTCAAGTAGGAATCAAAACTGATAAAGTTCCCTTCCCCACAGAAGATTTACAAAACCCTGTGGGGTTTCAAATTTAGACCCCGTCAGCTGCCTGCCTCCTACCGTGAAGTGAAGAAACTGGGTGAATCCTACCTAATCATTTCTCATTTCCTCCCTTTGTGACCTTCATTTTTTTTTTTAAGTTGTTATTAGTCTGTTTGCTAAGGTTTGAAACACATTGCATCTATCATTGGTGACCACAGCTGCTTTAACAAACACTGCTTTGCTAAGATTCAAGTTGACCCTCCATCACTGCTTCCATCATCAGGTCCTCTTGAACAGTGGGTGTGACAAGAAAGGGCCTGGAGGATTTTTTCACCACGGACTTAAAGGAGCCTGTTTGTGCCTATAAAGGCAGTGTAGCTTGGTTGGGTATAATACTCTCAGCTCACACATTTTTGTCCTGGACCTTTGCAGCCATTGTATAATTTGGGCATCAATAAACAGGCACCTGAAGCTACAATCTCTTTCTTCCTGTCTTGGAGTAGCTTGACTGCTTTTCTGTCTGTATGGGACTCTCTGAAGCATTCCAGGCAGGCCATGATGTGATTATGTAGTTGTGGATAACCTTGAACATCTGATCCTTCTCTTCCCACAGCTTGTGCAGGGAATCGTTGTGAACTACTTTGCCAGATTTTATCCAGTGCTGGGAATCAAATTTAGGGCCTCTTGCAAGCCCTCTACAAGCAGAACTACATTTCTAGATTTGGTGGATTGACTGCTATGTACAAAATTTTAATTGTCTAAATTAAAAATCTTCCTCAAGATATGACTTAAGTGTTGGAAAATCTGACAATCCACCCCAAGAAAAATAGAACACTCTTTCAATATGTAAATTTAGTTCTTCACTTTAAAGGACTGCTTCTACAGTCCAATTGTAGGTCTACCATTTGAATACCGTTTCTAGTTCTAGTCATTGGTATTTAGTTGAGGAACATCACCAGTAGATTATCTTCACTCTCTGAGTCATCTGTCATTTCTGTCACCTCTTACCTTTACCTCCTGACAGGTGCAGCCAGGAGGGTTTCCATTGTTAGTCTCTCCTTCAGCTCCGGCTGGAGAGATGTTTATCTTGTTTCCATTGCAATTTATGATCTGTTCAGCACGTATTCTCCTCCTGGCTTGAAAAGCTGATCTGCATCTATCTCATGTCCCACTCCTAATGAACATAAAACACATTTGGGGGTTTGTCTCTCTTTTTGTTTTCCATTCATACTTCTCAAGAGACTGCTTTTTCTGAAATACAGCTGTAGGTCTCTAATAAAGGTCTCTTCACAGAAAACTCATCTGGTAGTCATTTTTTTTTTAACCATAAGTTTTCCCTTCATAACAATGCCTGGTCATTAGGTAGAGTGTATAATAGGAATGGTGACCGTAGGAACAACAGACATAAAATACTCTAGCTATATAACAGATTGGTGAGTGGAAAAGACGGATTCCACAGCCAAACAATTGTACTTTTTGTGTCAAAAATTACAAGTTACTTACGAAGTTGAGAAAAGCCTGCAGAAAACACAAACATGGTTTGTGGGCCATTTGATTCAGAGTTGATCCTTTATCTTGATGGCATTTCTTTTGTAAGTTCTTTATTGCCACTGACTCTGTCTTCTCCTTTAGAACAATTAGATAACCATGACCTATTGTGAAATCCCCAGATTTACTAATATATTTTCCTTTGAAATATTTATCTTAGGGGGCTGGAGAAATGACTTGTTAGTTAAGAGCACTTGCTGTTCTTGCAAAGGACCTAAATTTGGTTCCAAGCACTTCTAGGGCATCCTCTAACCACCTGTAACTCCAGTTCCATGGAACCCAAATGTCTTCCTGTGACCTCCTCAGGTACACTTAGATACATTTTTTTTAAAAAAGTCTTTAAAAAATTGACTCTGCTTTTCTAGACTTACCCTTTTAAAAAGAATTAAAGTGTGGATAGACTTAAGGGGCTCATCAGTTGGTTTCAAAGCAGCATGACCCAGGGTTAGCTGGGTGGACCTCAGAGAATAAAAGTGTTCTTTCTTGGTGCTGGAGACCAAACCTTGGGCCTTGTGCACACAAGAAAGAACATCCCTGAGCAGTACCACCAGCCCTATCACACGAGCCTTTACAAGTACAGAAAGATATAGAAGGTCCAGTTAATGTAGAGGGACATGGCACAATGTTGCTGGTTTTAAAGACAGAGAAATGGTCTTTGAAGTCAAGGGAAATAAGTGACCTATAGGAAGGAGTGGAGAAAGGTCAGGAAACAGAATCCTCTGAGGCCTGAAAAAGAAAGGCAGCCTTGCTTTTATCCCAGATTTAATCCAGTGAACTTCACTGTCGATGTTGGGCAACCATAGCTACAAGGTAACACACCTATTTGTTGAAGTCTCCAACTTATGAAAACTTGTTAGAGCAGCAACAGAAAACGAATACTTTAAGGTCATCATCTGCAGAACACTACCCTTCCCCCAAGAAAACAGGTGAGGATGATCAGATGAGAGTAAGTGCTGCCATCATTGTTAATTGGTAAGCCAACCCTAAGTTTGATGAGATGAACTTGCTGTGCCTCTTTATGGTCAATGAACTACTCTAAGAGGTAGTTACACACACAGAAAATCTGTCTGGGACTTAGTAGTGATTTGAGTGGGTCAGTTTTCTTCAGCTCTCAGTGTTCCAATAGCTATTATGTATTCCAACAAGATTAGAAACAGGAGCTTCTTGAGTACAATGAACCTATCTCCCCAACTTTTAAAAACATCAGTTCAGAGAGTGGGCATGTGCAGTTCAGTGGGCCTAACAGACCACCACAGGCTGTTGGCTTATACGTCTATGTGGTTCAGGACTCTTGAAGTCCAAGATCAGAATGTGGCAGAACTGACTTCTGTAGAGATGGCTCACAGTGCTGTCTTCCGTCCATGCCATCTACATCTGCTTTCCTTTGGAATGTTACTATGCTAACTTTTTATAAAGACACCAGATATACTGGACTGGTCATCATCCATACAACCTAGTTTTTATATTAATCATCTCTAAAATCTTTCTTCCAAGTATAATTATATTCTGAGGTACTGGGAGTCAGGATTCATATATATATATATATATATATATATATATAAATATAAATATAAAATACATACATACACACATACCATATTTTTTTTTCTTTTGGGAGATAAGACCTCTTGTAGCTGGGCTAGCCTTAAAATCATGATCCTTCTGGGATTTCATTTGAGCATCACCATACTTGGATAACATGTAAGTTTCGTTCATGGCAAAATCTAAACTGAGCCCTTCTGAGCACAAAGATTATTAAGCACATATTCAGAAAGGCTAAAATGCAAACAAATATTTATCTTCACATCTAACGTTTGTGCATAACAGAAATTTTATTGTTAACTTGATCTCAAATAAAGACATGCCCAGAGTTTATAATAAATTGAGAAAAGCGGGCTTTATATTAAGCCCTGATGACTAAAAATTAGCACTAGAAACAATAAAAATTACATTAAAATGCATTAATATTTGTAAATGTTAGCAATAATTAGACAAAATTGCAAGGTATTAAAATAATTACCTAAAACTGATGGCACACTGCCACTGTTGCCACACAAACACACTGAATAGTTTAAGGTCAGAATCAAGCTCTGAAGTGCCCCAAAGGACAAAGCCACATGCTCCGACCTCACTGCACAAGGAGAACCGGGGTCTCACAGCACCAAACTCATGCATTCCCAGTGTTAGGAAGAATTTGAAGCAAAATGAGGAAGTAGAAACACTTTTTAGCAACCCCAGGTTACATCCAGCACTGTCAAAGTAAAGGTCTAATTTGAATAGTTGATATTCATTCTTTTATTGCTCAGCTCTCAGCCCCAAATACCACTAAAACTACCCAGAAATGGAATCTATACCACCAGCAGGAAAGAGGTCAAGGATGAAGGGCTTCAGATAGAATTCAAGACTCAGCAACCTTTATCCTTTGAAGATACTTTAATTTTGCGGTTATTGATGAATTAAAAAACACATTTTCAGCATTTCCTAGCTATAGTAGTGCTTAGGAAATTCCACTCTAAACAGAGAACTAATTAATGAAATAACAACACACCTTACATCTTACACTGAAAGCTTACAGTTTACAAGGTGCTTTACATACATTATTTCATTAGATTCTTACAACAAGCAGAAGAAAATCAAAACAGTCAGTGGGAAAGGATAATCATCTAGTTTTAGGCTTACAATGAGCAGTTTTTTTCAGACCAAGGGGCGATCAGTACAGGAACATACCAAGAACAAGACAGCAATACCCATAAGCCACAGCATCTTTTTGGTAGGCTGGCAGTTTGATATCAAGTGTATATTTAGCATCAGTGGGGTAGTAAAGAACGGGACAGACAAAGGTCTTATGATAGTCAAAGGATCTTCAGAACATTGTCAGAGGGAAGAGGAAGGATGCACAGAAATGTATCACTATACTTACTTCAAAGAATGATGTCCCTTGTGAGTATCAGATAAAGAGGGAATGTAGCCCTAACACGGGGCATCAGAAGGGACCAGGAAGTGCCTGTCCAGCTCTTCTGTCTGCAGCTGACATCACTCCAGTAAGTTTCATTGTCAACCCAAGGCTCCTTCCTGCACAATGCTATTTTTTTATTTTCTGGGCAAAAACATCATTCCTTCTGTTTTGTGAAATATAATTTGAGTAAAATACTGGTTTTTGCTACTCGCTTCTTATTTTTAAGTTTTAAAGAAAGTCTTTCTGGCTACACTGTGGCTAAAAATGGGAGTTTTAGGTATGTTAAGAATATTCTGTTTTAGTGTACTTGATTAGTCAGAAATAGACCCCTTTGACACATCTGACAGTTTGCTCATGTACTTAAAATAGACAGTAAAATGGAATGGCTGAGAAGCCCTCAGAAACCAGTGTATGTCTAGGGGTCATCTACCTGGGTAGACTCTAGCTGGGTACTAGTAATTTCATAGAAAAAAATATTTTTAGGCTTCATAGAAATCTGTTCAATTTTTGAAAACTAAATTATAATAATCAAATTGTCATCCCCATGATTTATGAAATAATTTTACAATAATATACAACAATGCTACCAGAGAATTTGTAGCATACATAAAACACAATGACTAATATGTTCTTGGGTTTAAATGAAATACAAAAAAAACCTAAATAAAGTATTTTGTACAAATGAATGCTTTTAATTTATTAACATGATGATATATCTTTGTTACATAAAACTTGCTACAGCAGAGTATTTCAATTTTTCTTGCACATTTTAAATACAGGTGAGCAACTGAAATCATTATTTGTCTTTCTGGGACATTACCATGCAGAAACACTTGACAACCAAAAGACATGCATATAGGTGGAGAGAACATCTCAGATAGGACTTTTCAATGTCTTCAAGGGTTTAGTGAGGGTGGGTGCATATGAACAGGAGTGGTGTCAATGACCTACCTGCACCAGTGAGGAAGCAGATACAAGTTGTACATATATACAGTAGGGTTTTTTTTTTGACTTAAAATAATTGTATATGCTTGTAGATTGTTCATGAAATGGAATATTTTAAACCATTTGGGTGAGTTGATCTCTTAAGGTAGGTCACTGATACAGAGAGAGAAAATGAGATGGGAAAATTAAAAGCAATGAAAATATAGTTAAAAAAAAAAGTTAAGCCATTTATTCACAAAGGAACACTGAACTAAATGTGCAAGAGTGCTTGAAATTTCCTCATGATGGCAACATTGTGAAGTCAATTGGCAAAAAGTATAAAAAAATCAAGGAAACACAAATATTAAAACTGTATCTGCATGATCATATACTCTGTCTACAAAGAAAAAGGTTAGAAATTCTGATGTATCTAAAGATATCACACCTCAAAATTAAATTACAAATGTGGCAGTTTCTTAAGCTTTGCCTCCTTGTCCACTGCTGAGGCAGGGGATGAAAGTTGAAGCTGCAACAGCGCTCTCATCTGAATACATCAGATCGGTGAGCAACAGCAACTTCTTTTGTTCTTACCTGTTAGGAACCAAAGCAAACAGAAAACTTCCCTTAAAGGAGAGTACCTCTAAGCTGTAAGCAGGGATCAAGGCTTCTGTTGACTGAGTACTTATCCAAATCCATGTTCCCTTTAGTTCCCTTAAGAACTGACGGTGAGGACTATCTGAGAAATTTCACGATGTATCACTTTGTCAGTCATGCTTTCCTAAAATACTGGCTAAAACCCTCATGGAAGAGCAAAGGCTTAGAAACCTTCATACTCTCTTCTAACCCACAGAGATGTTGGTACCAAGGGAGATAGCTGGGCAAATAGCCACATCCCTCGCTTTTCCTGACAAATGACGGCTCTGTCTGGTCACTTAACTTCTCACAGAGAGAATATTAAGAGGCAAAAGGAAATGAAGCCTCTGGTCCAGGATCCAAGCCAGGCTAGCCACTCTGAATTTACTGCACATCAGTGACTCCTGAAAAGGTATTATCTTCACTTATGCAAATTCCCTTGGTGATAAGACATTCCATCTTCAAAAATTAAGAGTTTTGGCAAAATGAGTCCGAGCTACTTAAAATAAAAATAATCATTAGAGAGTTTATCTTCAAGCCACTGGTCAGCAAAAATATCGCTCAAAACTATAAAAAGCAACACGTAGCTTTCCTTTTAAATATCACAGAGCCATAACACTGCCATCTGAAACACCAAGAGAGTAAAATGGAGCACTGGTCAGAGAAGTTAATGAAAAGGGTGTGGGGAAGAGAAAAACAACCAAGATAGGAGGAAGGTGGTGTACACTGCGTTATGGCAGACAATGCTTGCGGAGCGGTGCCTTGGCACACAGGTGGTTGCAGAGTGCACACTGATGACGATAAGGACCTCACTCGGTTGCTGGAATGAAGAACTTGGTAACTGCTTCAACAAGCAGGGCTCGGCTCCACCTTCCACCTCCACAGCGTGCAAGGACTGAGTGTGAGCTCGAGGCAATCATTGTCCTCCCTAAAATTCACAAAATTCCTTCCCACATTTTTCTGTTATAGAAACACGGATTTCTTCTTCTTCGTAGTCATCAAAGTTGCTGGTATCTCCAGAGCCTCTGAACTTTGGTATGAACGGAGCCTCAACCTATATTGACGTTAAGAGGAAAGAAAAAAGAACAGATCCTCAGAACAATAAATCCCCACGATCTCACTTGCCACCCTTAAATAAGCCCTTGGTGTGCAATGCACCAGAAGTTAGCTCGAAACTCACATTTTTATTTGAGAACTGCAACAAAACACTCAGTAGGCTTCCAAGTTGGCCAGTGGCCAGTATCAAAATGCTGGCTCTAAGCGTTAAAAATTACTTAGTATTTTATTTTTATCAATTTATTTCCGAAGCCTTTACTATGTTTTTCAAATTCCTTTTTGCCAGGGTTAGCTAATAGGTTTTAAACAATTAAACTTTTCTAATTCTCAAATGTACCTAACACCTCTGAATATCAAAAGTCTAAGCTGAAATTCTCTCACAGAATCACAGAACCGTCAAATTCCAACATTTTGTTTATCTAGACTCTAGTGTGAGAGACAGATTTAAAAACTGAAATGACAGATGTAATTTACACAGCAGCTCTTGGATTTCTGATCATAAACAGTCCTTATCCCACCTCCACTTCAACACACTCTGCAGAAAGGCACCCTCGATCCTCCTGCAGACATTACAGAGCAGAGTTAACCAAATCTCTATCACCAGTGACTGAGGCAGGCACCAGACTCTCCAGGGAATTGTCTTCTTTGTACAGCTTTTGTCTCATTAACTGTTCTCCAGCATACCTCGTCATTCCATGTACAGCTATTTATTTATAAATTATTTCCATGCATAATTATGTCAATATATCTAAGAAACCATAAGCACATCACAAAAATACACACTTAACTACAGAATACAGAAACTTGTAACTATATGGAGACCTTTAAAATTACTGAATGCCAGCCAAAAAATAGTTGAATATTTATTCAACAGAAGCATGCTATGTTCAGAACCAGAGTCGAATGTATAATAGTTTAGTACTATTATGAGGCTAAATCAAGGTTACTCAACAATGCTAACTAACAGCAGGCTAGTTATTGTACAATAATAAACAAGAAATTAGATTTCTAAGTGCTGGAAGAAAACAGGTGTCAAGAAGATTCTTTTAAAATGTCTCTGTCACGTGGTAGTAAGTCACCCCAGTGGAAATGTGTACTCAGCAGCAACTGTGACCGAAAACTGAAGCTGAGGACTAAGAACATGGGAAGCAGTGGGAAGACACCCAGTGTCAACGATGTCATTCTGGAGTAGGAGGGTTCCACATTTGCTTCCACACCACATTACCTCAGTGTCAGAGGAGCCTGGACTTACTCCCCTATCTTTCAACATACCGAGCTTCTGTTCTTTTCTCTATCTTAACCATCACTTTTAAGAGTGATAAAGCATATGTTTACACAATTGAAACAATGTACTCAAGATCATTCTGTAATAAATAGTTGATCTTACTCAGGCTCACATCTACCTCGGTCCAGAGTTCAGGTCTCTCTCTCCTCCTCCCTTACTCCTTCCCTCTCTAATTCCTGTAGAATCCATCTTCCCTTCTCATAAAGGCTCAAAGCTACAAGTTAAACAGGTGGTGTGCAAAGTCCGAATGTTTTATGAAACAATGTGCTATTCAACACTGTGTACCTTCCTTTTAATAACAATGTTAGAAGGAACTTTAAAAGCCCATATTGTGGCTCATACCTATAATCCCAACACCTGGGAAGCCAAGGGCAGAGAATGCCCCTCCCCACCCCCCATTTAAGAATAGACCTACATAGTTATAAACTCACTTGA
Source organism: Phyllotis vaccarum (assembly GCA_033318265.1). Classification (NCBI taxonomy): domain Eukaryota; kingdom Metazoa; phylum Chordata; class Mammalia; order Rodentia; family Cricetidae; genus Phyllotis; species Phyllotis vaccarum. Next base: position 13,221,246 of record JARWLC010000015.1, on the reverse strand, counting down.
GTTACAGAGTAAGACTTTAATCTCAAACAAACATCACACACACACACACACACACACACACACACACACACACACACACACACACACACACACACACACACGTAAAAAATAAAAACCAGAAAGAGGAGGCAGATTTTAAAGTGGTAACATGTTCAGATTTGAACCTGGTGAACCTGGGATGCACTGACATTTAAAGCAGCCATCCTAGTCAGACTAATTTCTTTATCAGTAAAATGAAGAAAACCAAACCATCAAAACAACACCCCCCCCAACCATATATTCTCTTTTGCACAGAAAAACTTCAAACTGATGAAAATTCATTTTATTAACTATAAAAACTGTCTAGAAGGGCACAAAGCACATTTTATGAGCTGAAAAGTCTATTTTTATCACAGGGTCCTTATTTGTGACTATATAACATATGCTGAGCTAAAGATGCCCGAAGCCACACTCCCTAAGCTTGGCTCTGAGCTTTGGTACCGTGTGGGCACAGAGACTGTACTGCCCTCAGCCTGTTTCAGCCTTGCTATGCTTCTATTAGCTCATTTTAAAAATTCTTTTAGGGCTTTGCTTTTATAATCTTTTAAAATTTTAATGAATTAGAATTTTAATATGAAATAGAGCATTAAATTTTCTTCCCTCAGGAAATGTGCTCTTTGGTTGTTCATCATGAAATGTGGCAAGCTTTTCAAACATCAGAAGCTGTGGTTTTTGTGGGGTTTGGGAGGGGGAGCTAAATATATACACTTCGTGTGAGTTATTTTTAACTCAGCATTTAAGACTGAAGAGAGACAAAGTTAAGAGAGCAAAATCCTTTCTTAAATTTCCCAATTTATTACCACAGTGAAACAATTCCTATCAAGTAGTATACTGCTATTGCTGTGGCTGTCAGCACTGATTACCTGAGAAATAAAGCTAGTCTATTTAAATATGCCATAGCCAGCTAGAATTGTACTCTATGTAACTGTGTGCCACACTAGTGCTGGAGATGAGCTAAACTATATTTACAACTAGTGTTCACGTTGTCTGTACTTTTAACACTTTAGAATCTTTTTAGGAAGCAAACTAACAGACAACACCTAGGCTCTCGGGTGCAAAGTCTCTCTGTATTTCTTTATATTTATTAGTACAGCAGACTGATTTGCCTCTGTTCCTCTAAGTCTGAGATTGAAGTTGGAGGCTGAGGCTTTCTTCACTAATCTCACCGGGTCCTCACCACCTGGAGGAGTACCTAGGGCCAGCAGAGGGTCCCAGCTACTATTTGGCGGAATGCTAAGTAAATCAATAATTCCTTAAAGACAAGATATAGTAATAAGATAATGTGCTGTAACTTCACCCAGAGCATGAATTTAATTTCTCCTAATGAGGTTTTGAATGGGCAGAGGACAGTTGCATCTGTAGAAAGATGAATGCTTAGTTAGGAATTTGGCTACATGCAGGGTGTACAAGTCAGTGGCTCTTGCCAAAGACAGGATATAAAATAAGAAAGATAAAGTTCCTGCTCTATGAGATATTTTAAAATGAGAGTTAGCATATAAAATATCAACAAGGAGGTGCTTTAGGAAAAATACCACAGTGAGGCAATAATTTAAAATTTAAGGATCTGCTGAAATATGGAAGCTGAACAAACTAAGGAAAAATCCCTAGGAGCTGAGAGGCAGGCATGCAAGAGAGCTTGATGTGTGAACAGGCTAGAGCTTCCTGGGAAAGATGGAAAAGGGTTCCAACCCTAGTAATGTCCAAAGCTAGGTCAAAAACAAAACAAAACAAAACAAAAAAACCAAAAAATCAAAACTGAAAACATTTCCACAGCTCAAGCTGACTCAGTGTTCTATCTGGCTATGTCCTGATTCTGGAGTGCATTCACTTATATTATCTTTTTAATGTGATTTTCATCACTTTTGAAATGCAAACGTGTAGACTACTGTCTAAAATCCAGTTTCCACAGTACTGTCAAGAGTTAGCACAGACAGGGAAAACTTCTGAAGGAAACCATACAGGCTTATTCTTCTACTGAGAGAAGACATTTTGAGATAGCTTAGGATGAACTGATTAGAACTGTGCTGAAGTTGAAAGAATCTTTGGTAATGATTTCAACAACTTTGCAAAAGCTTTAAATGATGAGGAGCCACACCTTTCTCTGGTAAATTGCAATCCAGTCAGTCGTAGCAAACCACTTGTGGGTCTTTATGTCACTCACACCGTTCTTGAGGTTCCCGAACCGCTTTGTCAGATCCACCTGCAGCAAGTTCCGTAGAAGGTCCTTGAGATCAGAACTGAAGTGGGATGGGAACCGGACCTGTACAGACACAGCAGACAGTGAGATTTCAGGGGCTTATTCAGGTGACAGGTCATTATGTCAACAAAAGCAGGGAGAGGTGACCTTCAAACACTTTATACCACATACCGTAACTTAAAGGATGAATGTGATTTAGGTAAAGTGGCTTGCTTCGGTGGAGAACTCCCTTTAAGTACAGGGTGGTCTCTAGAAACTGAACCCTATCAGAAGGCTCACCCATCTTGAAACCCTTGTGCCTCATTACAAATCTCTCAGAGATATCAACTTAAACTTGTAATCTAAGTGGAAAAAGTACCATATGAAAAATACCAGTAACTGCATTCTGAAAAATAAGGCTGTAAACACTCACACTACCTTTTCTAGCTACAAATCTATTATATTTGTTAGAGAAAAAATTTCGAGCAAATTCTGCTGTGAGAAATAACATAGAAAAGCTAGGAATAAGTCAGGAGGTACAATATTAAAGTGCAGACTTTGGGGGCTTAGGTATATGCTGCAGTGCCCGCTTTACAGGCACGAGGCACTGAGACATAGACCAATCAAAAGGCCTGCTTCAGAGTGAATGGGCAGAACACACACCCTTCCCATTGTTCTACACCACTCCCTTGACTAAAAGACTAAAAATGGATCCAGAATTGTCTAGGAGGCTAAAAGGTTAAGCTTAAAATTTTTCTATCACTTTCATCTTTTCTACTAGAACTACTATGGAATAAGAAATATTTACACAGGATGACTGCAGTGGTGACCCACGCCTTTAACCCCATCACTCAGGAGGCAGAGATAGGTCTGTGTTTCTGTGAGTTCAAGGCCTAACAACCAAACAGTAGTAGCTCACACCTCTAATCCTAACTCTAGGATTATGACTCAGAGTTGAACCCCCGGAAGTGAAATATTTGGGCAGGGAAGATATTTAAGGTAGGCGTAGGCAGACATTCAGACATTCTGTAGGAGCGACCAGCCAGGAGGAGGACTCTTGGAAGACAGCTTTTACCCTGTTCAGCCTGAGAATTGACTGTGGTCTGTTTCCTCTCCCTGATAGGCTACTTTCCTCCAATATCTGGCTTGGGGTTGTCATTATATACTAACTAGAGTTCGTGCAGCAATTTACTCTCTGCTTTAAAAACAGCAACATGGTAGTAATAAGGGCTTATGAAACAACAAGAACTTCTCAAAGGAAAACACAAAGGGAAAGATGGCAAATACCAATCACTAGTGAGGATGGCAACCCGCTGTGGGAATGCACACTAGTCAGTCACTACAGAACCAATAAGGACAGGACAACACAGTGGAAACTACTGGACAGCTCAGCTCTATCCCCCTTGGGTATGTGACCAAAAGAGCCCAAGTCAGCTTATCACCGAACTCCTTGCACATCCGTATTTGCTGAGCACTAGTCATAATCGCTAAGATGTCCATCAACAGCTGAATGGAGATGGAGAACATGATCTATAAGCTCCACTCAAAAGTGTGTTTTCTCTGTAAATTCTATATTTTCATACGGGCACATGAACTACACATACGTGTGTACATATGAGATGAGAGCAATGATCCTGAGGTTAAGGAGGATACTATGAGAAAGACAAAGGTATGAGGGTGTGAATATGGTTAACTTGATACCTGACTTAAGAAGCCCACCACTTTGTACAGTGGTGTTTGCCATTAAGAATGGCATTTCCTCCCTGTTGTTTCTGTTAGATCCAAAGAATGGCCTATTTCAAGTGCCCTGACTTGGCTTAGAGTGGAATCTGCATGAAGAGTACAGTGGTAATGTGCCAGTGACTCTGTCCATGAGACTCACAAGTGCAGGCAGTAATATACTACACATAAACTATTTCCTGAATTCAGGTAATGTGTGATAAATGCACCAACAAATAAGCACCCAAATAAAGCAGTTCTTTATTCTGCCATTCAAACAGAGCCATAGTCCCGATTAGTCAATATGGGCAAATGTGTGTGTTTATGTTTAAATTTCAGCAGTGATTCTCAAATGGTCAGTCAGTCTGAGAAACTGAGCCGTGTATAACTGGGAACTTTTCCCAGTATAAATGTACCCCCATTGCCATACCACATCCTCTAAAGGTGTTGACAAGTAGCCCACATCTTCCATGGTCTATGCTAACAGTGACACAATAACTTGGGCTCAACAACAGTGTCTATGAAGGGAAGGATGACTAATTTTTCCTTCAAAACTGTATCAAGAACAGAATTATTTTGTCATTATTATCAGTTAAAAACACTTGAGAAAGTAAAGTCCCAAGTACAGAATAGGGGAGCTGGTAAGCTCCAGTGAGGCCATAGTGAGGCTCTGGATTACTGAGGAAATAATGCAGCCCGCTGACTTGCATGTTTATGAGCTTCCTGCCAGTCCGCAGTACAGCAGATAATGATGAAGTGGCTGTAGAAAGGCAGATGCTGAAATGAGGAAGGCTAACGCACCAGTCACTGAGGCCGAGATGAGGCTACTGGAAACGCCATCTGCAATGTAACATGTGCCTCCTTGAGTGCTTGCTTCTGTTTTCCTTCATTTAATTTCCTGTGATTCTCTTCCAACCTTGAGACCATGTTAATTATGTTTCGTAACTGAAACTGCTCATGTGGGATCTGTTTCTCCAGTGAACTATAGATTTGTAGAAAAAGCTTATGGCAGATGACAAGCACCAGAATTGTCTGCAATGTTAAAATACACTGAAGACCTATTTAGCGCCTCAAGGGTGGGACATCAAAGACAGAAAGCACAGCCTTTGGGCAGAAATTAACTGTACAAAACATGTAGACCTGGCCTGGCCATGGACACCTACCTTAATGAATGCATGGATTTGAATCCACTCTTGATATAAATCTACTGTGTACTAGGCACTGCTGTGCTTGGGACACACAGAAAACAAAGACACTGAAGTGGGAATGTCTTTCTGTATGCTGTGAATATCAATCTTTAAATAAAGGACTGGTTTGTCCCATGACAGGCACTGTAGAAAAAGTAGGCAGGAAAAGTAGGCAGGGAAATCAGAGAATATGTAGAAGCAGGGCAGAGTCACATCAGACTGAGCAGAAGCCCAAGGGAGCAACATGTAAGGAACACAGGTGAGCCACGGGCCACGTGGCAGACAGATTAATGGGAATGGGTTCAGTTAAGATGAAGGAGCTAGCTAGCAATGTGCCTGAGCCATAGGCAAACAGCATGAAGATAAAATAAGGGTCTGAGTCATTTGGGGGGGGGGGCTAAGCAGCAGCGGGCGACGAAGGGGTCTGGAAAAGCAGGTCTGAGGGTCTGGACCTCTGGCTGGACAGGTCTGGAAACCTTGTTGTTAACAGACACAGACTGCCTTTATGGAATTTTTATTTTGAAAAAGACAGATGATAAATAGTAAGAGCAATTAAAGTGATCCTCTAAAATTGTGACATCACTCCTCATAAAACAACATTGTAAGACCTTTGATTTTTACTCTGAAGAATATGGGGAGTCAATGAAAAATTTTTACTTTAAGAAATCATTTTGTTTTTGGTTCTGGAGATTGAACCCAGGGCCTCAAGCATGCTGTTGAGTCTGAGTGAAGCCACTGAATGCAGCCTCAGCCATCCATCAAAGGTTTTGCAGGAATGGCAGGATGGGGCTTGTTCAAAGAACCACTCTGTGACTGCGCTGGGATGAGGGAGCTGGCAGTGGACACAGAGAAGAATAATCAAAGACAGAGCCACAACGTCTTCCTGTGTGCTGGACGTACATGGGATGAGGAGTTACAAATGCTTTCAAGCCATTTATTTTATACTCTCAATCCCTGACCCCAAAGGAGGTTCTTGTCATGTTCCTCAGACTGGACTCAAACTCCTGGGAGCCAGTGATCATGCTGCCTCAATCTCTTGAGCCTCGAGAATGGCAGATACTACTACATCTGGTCAAATCTCCTCAGCAGAAATGATTCCTGACTTTCAATCTCCATTGAATTATATACATATTTTGTGACCAATGGAAAAACTCTTTTACCTTTTCAATATCAATTTATTCAAGTATATTTTATTTGACAGTATGAAAATGTATATAACATTTACAAAATGTTATGGCTTTTATTTATCATGCCTAATAGAATTGTGTTCCCATATTTTCAGCCTTTGTATTAGAATACCACTTTAGTGTTCTGAGGCTGAAAATTTTTTAATAAAGGAAAGAGCTTAGAAGATAAGAAGTTCATAATATATGTCTCCAAAATATCCAGATATACTCTACACTGAAATTTTGATAGAATGGATGGCTCTAGTTTTGTTTTATAGAAACAACACTATGCATTCTGATGTTATCTGAATGATTCTAGCAAATTGTATTATATAATATGTGAAACTCAGTCTGAGCTGAGGAGGGATAAATCACTCTGCTTTTAGCACCAGCTATAGCTTCAAACCTTTTAATTCTGGAGTACCTATTATTTTATACAAATTTAAATGTATACATTTATTTCTCAAAAGTAAAGTTACACCCAAAAAGTAAATCAAAGCATGTTGCTATGACGTCCATGATTAAACTCAGTAACTGGTTTACCGATACCCCCTCATTTAGCAATAACATAAGACTAAATCAATTTTCAATTTTGTCTTCACCGACCTTAATTACAGAAGTCTTAAAATTGATTTCTGGCTGGTACAGTGAGAATCTTGCTAATATTCTGCAGTTACTGATATGAGGAAAGATTATATACCTAGTAACAATTTTTATGCAGTGGAATAAACTTACCAGGTTTAAATAACTCAAAAAAAAAGTTTGTATACTGTGTCAAATGGTACTCTATTAACTTCTGGTCAGAGCACAATGGAATACAGCTTAGAAAGCATTTCTCTAAATGAATTATTGCAATCTCAGTAAAGAATTTATTTAGCAAAAAGGTTATGTATTAATTAAATTTTCTAAAGATAAAACATTCTCATTCATTAGGCTTTCTATAGATGTGTCAACATTCACACTGGTCCTCAGGGGAACGCCCGATCAGCCTACATCCCATAAGTGAAAAGAGAACTGGGCCTTAAAATGTATTTATAAGAACCGTCTCTAAGGAGACACAACAAATCTCTCTTCTTTTCTCAGCTGGTTAGAGTCATCTGCTCACTAGGACAGGTGTCTATAGGATTATTAACACCTGGACAAAAGGTTAAAAACGGCCCTGGGTTTTATAAAAATAGCACAACTACTTTTGTATTTCATGAACACGACATTTAGGGGCTAGTCAAGTGCTTGTCTAGTGCATGAAGCCCTAGTCCCATTTTAGCGTGGCAGCATGGAATTGGTCTTCCTGGCACAAGCACTTGAGGAGATGGAATCGCTACACAGTAAGCTTGAGGCCAGCCTTCAACAGGAGACCCAATAAACAAAGATACATTTGAAAACTTCTAGGTCAATTTAATGACAACCAAAGCCAAAGAGAAAATGGTATTTATATTTCCTAACAAAACACAGAAAGCCTCCTGTGGATGTTTAAACATTAATTCCACGTATTTATTTATGTGGGGGGAGGAGCTTTCACTTTCTCCCCAGGCTGAGAAGACACCTTTACCTGCTGGAGACACCTCTCTCCAGCCCCCAAGCTGCAAAAGCTGTGCTTCCCTCCCCTACTGAAACTGACCTCAAGCACGAGCTGAGGTGAGAACGACCAACTTTAAACCAAACACTTTGGGAAGAAGAGACTAAAAATGCCAAAGTCAAGTTTAAGGAATAACTGACCACACTGTTACATGCTCAGTCCGCTCAGGGTCAAAGATAATTGTTATTTCCTACTTGCTAAAAATCAGGCCCAATTATAATCACACTAAACACAAGCAATTCTGTTAAAATCAGTTCTGTGAATTCTTCTTTTAAAAGGCCCATCCATTTTATTTTTACTTCTAATTTTAATGTAATTCAAATAAGAAGTCTGTTTTTTTGGAACAGTTACATAAAAACAGCTCCTAAAACTGCTCTCCAAGTACAAATCCACATGAGATCACATTTCTGATTTACAGGAATACTGCAAATAATTGCAATCATAGTTTTTTAAATAAACAAAACCAAAATTTTGAAAACGGAGGCTGCCTTATTACCCTGTTGATGTGTTTGTAAAACAGCTCCTTATCTATAAGTTCAGCAGTACAGAGAATTCCCCCTAGCTTAGAGTCAAAGTCTCCCAACTATAAACCACACACAGAAAATGAGGAAGAACAGAATGATTTGATGTATTACTTACCTTTCCAGAAACGATTTTCTCATAAATCTGAATTGGTTGGTCTGCAAAGAATGGGGGGTAGCCAGCAGCCATCTCGTAGATGAGCACTCCCAATGCCCACCAGTCCACTGCCTTATTGTAGCCCTGAAATAAAGCAGCATAAGTGCCAATCACTCAGGGGAAAATGAAGGCAAGTAATTTCAAAACAATATGGAACTGTATGAACACAACTGCAGCAGCTGTTAGCAGCTGTGAAAATGAAAATGAGAAATGAATAAAACTATCAGGACAGGCTTAATTAAATGAGGCAAACAATTTCCAGATACTGGAGTTTGTTATTGGGAAGAGCTATCAAATCTTATTCCTAAAATTACTGAGAATAACATGATTGTGAAACCTCTTCTGTTTCAGTGGGAGACCTTTGCCGCAATTCAATAGCCGAAAGGGAAGCAAACCAAGTTAACCCCTGGAGGCCCATCCTAGGCCATGAGCTATGCATTAGGTTTACAAATAGCACAGCTAGAAAGGGAAAACATTATAAAACAAAATTGGATTATTGGAACAATAAATGATAAAGCTGACTTCAAAATAGCCTATATGCTTGGATCTGAGATGGTGAAAATACTTGAGATAATTATGTCTACTTCAGTATCTTTTGAAAACTTAAAATGTAAGTGTCTTCTAATCAATATTAACATCCAAGTACATGTGGAGTTAGCTATAAGGTACAGGAAGAAAAAAACATATGCATAGAGTTTTATGAGCAGCATATCAAAAGAAAAGGCATGTTTAAAAAGTACATTGTAAACCACACATAACTCAAAGGTTCTGATCTATTTCATCTGGTATTTTTTTATATCAAGCTTATTAAAATCTTCATGTAGAACACTTTGTAAAATGATGCCTATTGACAATATTTATAGTAATATGTTTATATAAAGTTTGCTATCAGTCTTGTTCTGCATCAACTAAACATTGTGTAAAAAAAAACAAAACAAAACCAACAACCCCACATTCTACCTTTTTGTAAAGATGTCAGCTTTACAAATCATTTAGCTTTCTAATCATGTAATCATAATATAATACCATATGGAGAGTTTAAAGAAGGTCTGGTATAGGTGGGGCACCATCTTCCTAATGGCAATGGAATCAGCTGCTCCCTTGTACCTTTGTTATAGTCTGGGGAGTGTCTATAGCAAACACATCCATCCACTACAAGGGAACAGGCACAGAGATAACAGGCAAGGACATACACTTGAAATTTAATATATACATATATACAAAGAAATGCTAAAAGGTAAGTACATATTTAAAAATATAACTCATCAAATAAAACGATCAGATATCATTTATTATTTTTTAAATTAGCAAATATTCTTAAGTCCTAGAAAGGATGTGGTAAAGTAGGTATTACCACCTGGTAAGTGTATAAAATGCTGCCATCTTTTTAGAAAGCAACTTGGTAATTTATATCATGAACCTTAAAGCACATTCATACCCTCTGGCTCTGCAGTTATACTTCTGAAAATGCAGGAAAAACTATACTATATAAAAATCCCAGAAAATTCTACAAACAACAAGAAAATGTAAATAGTCAACAACAGAAGAGTGATTACTTTATGGTACATTAGCACACATGCATTAGCAACACACATGTGCATACTCATGTGTTCATGTATGTCATTGTAAAAAAAAAAAACATACAAACCATATATTCACCATGATTTCAATGAGGACACATGCTTAGAAAAATATAAAAAATGTTTTTTTTCCTTAAAGACTGCTTCTAGGGTAGTAGGACTTTTGGTGTTTCTTCATTTTTCTATAACCTCCACATGGACATTTCATGTGCATTCTAATATGTACAGATGTGCAAGTTCTCACACGTATTTCTGTGGTCATATTACTTATAACCGCATGAAAGAGAAAAATGTTTAAAGCTACTTGCAGTGATATTTAAGTTTTAAAGATTAATTAGACTGTAGGAGACTAAGAAGCTAACTTATGAACAATAGCAAGGAGGCTTTTTCATTATTCACTTAATTTCACAGTCTCTGCAGTCCTTTAGGCCTGAACCACTTCTCAGCTTCCTTCCCCACTTTCTCCACGCGGCTGCAAATGTCACAGTCAATGTGAATGTACTAGAACCACCGTCTACCATCTGGAAAGTAGGACAGGCTTCAGTAAGGCTTAAAGGGCTAAGTGCTTGCTCCATCATTACTGTTTAACTAAAATTAAGAAGACACTGGCCATCTTGGAGGGACCAATAACAGCCTCTTGCTCTGGCCTGCTGGGGCTTCAAAATGGGAACCTACAAGTTAGGTTATCACTCTGCTTCTAAAGGACTCAGGAAAAATGAACACAAACTAGGGATCCATGACAAACCCTAGGTGGATTGTTATTTAGAAATCATGCATTGGTAGACTTAAAGTCATAACTTAAAAGACCTCTAGCTTCTGCAAGGAATTACTCTGTTAAAGTTCACAGAGCTCTTTGTCTTTGTGTATGCCAATAGCACCCAGTACCTTGCTGAGTATGATCTCTGGGGCCAGGTACTCTGGGGTGCCGCACAATGTCCAAGTCCTGCCCTTGACTCTTTTGGCAAACCCAAAGTCTGTGACCTATAAAAGGAAACAGAGACGTGTAAAGTGATCACTTGACAGAACTGATAATCTATACTTACATTCAAAGTTAAAATTTCAAAATCAGGAAAAAAAAGTCAGTGTGACTGACAGCAATTCATGAATGAAGATCAGAACAGTGAAGCTAGAAGCCCCTTCTCAAAACAAATAAACAAATTTAGGGCAACAAGTCACAGATGTAATTTAAAAAGTGAAAGTGAAAGCAATTTTTTTTTACAATTTTAATATAAAGTAAGTGCTGATGAAAATATCCCTCAAGTCCATCTGTCTCCAGCCAAGTCCATCAGCAGGGGAAGGCTCTGTAGACACTCCTCTACAGTAAGCCACAGAAAGCTGTGGCGGCCCTGAGCTACTGAAGGAACTACAGGAGACACAGCCACCAACTGCAGCCTACAGTTAGATCTTATCCCATCGCATGTTTGAGTGGTAAAGGGCCTGGATTCGGTAACTAGCCTGTCTGGATTAAAATTCTATTTTTTTTTTTTTCTTTTCATTTCTGGCTGTGTACCTGGCCATGATTGAGTCTTATTGGCTTTAAAATGGAGACAGAGTATTTACAATTCAGAGTCATTAGTATTAAAAGACATAATACAGGTTGAGTATCCCTTATCCAAAATACTTAGGATCAAGAGGGTTTGCATTTTTTTCAGGTTTTTTAGAATTTCCAAATGGACAGTGAGATCTTGGTGAGAGCAGACACAAAACTTCCTGTTTCTTAGGCACCTTACAGTCACAGCCAGGAGGAATTCCAAACACCATCTTTAGTGCACACACATTTTGACTGTACTTGTCACATGAAGCACCTGAGGAATTTTTCACTTGTAGTGTCATATCAATATACAAAGAATTTCACACTGGAGTCTTTTTTATTTGGATTTTCTGCTTGAGGGTTGCTCAACCTGTATGTATAAGGCTTCCTGGCATACGTTACCACTAAATGTAGGCATTTAGCTATTATTGTTTCTTTCTGTGGGAGTCTGGTTCTATGAGAAAGAAACAGGCTCCTCCTTGAAGGATTATTTATTTCTCTCCAGTGGCAGAATTATGAATTCACTTTAAGCCTTTTAGATAGAGACAATTTTCTCCCTTAAACAACAAAACAATATCAAACACTGACAGGGCAAAATGTGTGAAGCTGTTTCTCAGTGCTTCTCAAATATGTTATGCAATATGTTCAGATCCTACCTGGATGTAACCCTGGTGGTCAATTAGGAGGTTTTCAGGCTTGAGATCTCTGTAGATGAGGTCAAGGGAATGGAGGTACTCAAAGGTCAGCACTATCTGAGCTGCATAGAACCGGGCATGGGGTTCGCTGGAAGACAGAGAGAGACCCTGGTGTACTGGGGAATGAATACTCACAAGTACACTAAATGCAAAGGAAGTGGAGGTATTCGGGGTGAGGTACTTTTCACTCAAATGTTGGTGAAGAACTCAACATTTTACAAATATTGTTTGTCTTCAAATAACACTGTTGTATATTTATGAGACATACTTCATTCATTGTAAATATAAGACACACTCAGGACCTTATTTCATACTGAGGAAAACATAATCTTAAAATGAACATCTTAATGCAAATGATCATTGTCCACACTGGGAGATGGTGATGCCATAAAATGACATCTGGTTGAAAAGAATAAAAAGCACATGTGCCCATTCCACACGCTATCAGAGCACCACTACGGTTATGAGCTCTTAGGCTTCATTTACTTTCTCAGACATTTCAAGGGCTTCAGGAATTTCATCATACAGAATTTAATTTTATCCATCTGAAGATGAGAACTGTTTTACCTGTTCTGAATAATTCCTGCTACAGAATGCCTGACATGACTCACGAGCTAAAAGGCATGATATAAAGTACAGATAGAAGAGTATACATCCCATCTAAAAATGCCTGGGCAATCTTGTTATATCAATTCCTAAGTCCTGTACTGGGTATGTTTAAAGTCACACACAAACCTTCTGTAGGTTGGTAAAAACAAGCAAGCAAACAAACAAACAAACAAAATTGGTGAGGTTCTTATACATAGGCCATTTATCTGCAAAGTGCTCTAACTTTGACATATTACTATAATTTTCATGCGAAAATCTTAGTATTATTTGAAAATGGTGTACCAAGTTTCCAATATAAAATTTCAGCTAAATTTCATTGAATGTTTGCTAATTTGCCTGACTTTAATGACTTTCAGATTTATGTCTTTAATGAACAACCTCAACAATTAATATGATTTCCCTCAAGGGATGGCACCAGAACCAGAAATATCTAAAAAGAAGTTGATACCTGCTGCTCTTTATACCCATTGACACATTCCCCAGGTCCTTGCCTCATTCACTTCAGGGGCTCAGAAAATACTGGTTGACTTCAGAAATGTCATAACAACACTTTTAGCAGTATTTTATAATGCCTCTCCACTTTCAGCTAGATCAAAACACTTCTATCAAGAATGAGGCAGGTTCTGGAATAGTTACTGGGAGACTCCTTCCCAGTTTGGGGGCACGTAACCTTAGAAGCTATGAGAATTTTATCTGGAAGCCCTCTTTATATTTTTTTCTCCTCATGTGCAAATATAAGATTTGCTTAGTATCCGATTTATTTGTTTACACACACTGATGTTTGGTAAAAGAATTTCTTCAAACCATCTCACATTATGTATCAATGGTAGAATATTTAAATTGGTTTGCTAGTGCTTTCCACCTAATACTTTCTTTCTATGGATGAGATAGGGGTTAATGAAATCAAGTGTATTCTTGTTTAAAGTAAACACAAGCAAATGAAGACTCAAGGAAAAAAGAGAGGAGTAGTATTACCTGAACCTTCCAATTCTTCTTAGGTGAGAAAACATTTCACCCCCAGGAACATATTCCATAACCATGTATAAATTAGAATTATCCTATGAACAAATAACAAATAAATACTAATTATAAAATCCAGTTTAAAAAGCATTTTAGAGACGACATCATGTTAAATTAGAAAGGACAAAGTCAAATCTATTTGACAGATTAGAAAAACTGAGGGGAAGATACAAAATACAAAGTGCCCTGGCTTCTCCACACTCATTTCTACTCCCTTAGTACTCCAGACACGACGGAGCCCAAGCCTTTTGCTGTTCCTGTTCTTGCGGGGGACATTTACCTTCTCAACAACAAAATACTGCAGCAAGGGCATACTAGCACAGCATATGAAAGGAATAATAAAGTTAAAAAATAATTTGGAAAAGCTAATAAGAATATTGACATCTTATGTTTGCAAGATGGATGGTTTTAATATTTTAAGTATATAGGGCTTTATTAGATTTAAAGAACAAAAGACTAAGCACAACCATAATGCTGCCTATGCCTCAGCAATGCAGAGATGCCAAGCTATCATTCTAAAGAGCTGAGGAAGCTTGACTTGAAGGGTCAACCCTTCGACTTTATCTGATTCATGGGCACTGCACAGCGGCTGCTCTTCCTAACTGCAAAACAACAACAGCAAAACACCAGGACTACAAAGTCCAGAATTCAAATTACCAGGTGAAGGAAACTGTCCAGGTCATTCTGGGATGGGTTTCATTGACTAGAAACTGTGCTCGGTGTCCTGAATGGAGAGCAAGGCTGACAAATAAGAGGTTTGTTTCTGCATCAGTGTAATACTTGGCTTTGTGCTGCCTTCCCATGAAAACTGTACAGCTCACCATCAACGGCCCCAGGGAGGGGCACAGCACCCCCAATACCTCAGTGCCCTCAAAGCTCAGGAGCCCAATGAATACAATAGGAACACTCACATAAAATCTAGAGACTTTTCTTTTCTCTTCATTTTTATTCTCTAGTTTCATCACTAGAATTTTATGACAGTTTCTGATTAACTACCTTCCCTAGCCAGCAGTGCAACTAACCTTAAAAGAATACTCCAGTCGGACAAGAAAGGGAAACTCCACTGCCTGTAGTATTCGTTTCTCATTCAAAGTATGTTCTATTTGCTTCAGCTTAACCACCTTCAAGGAAAAAGAGACAACTTTAGTGTACCTAAACAAATTTAAAGCTTTTTTTATTTTAAAGAAAAAGTCTTTCATGTAATAAACACAATGGAGAAGCAGAATTATTAGATTTCAATAAAGAAAATAATCAACCAGGCTGGTAAGAGTCAAAATTTTACAGCGTAACATAGAATTCCAGCCTTATCTTCAGAGGGTCGTCATGTTCCAGCTGTTTTGTGGCATGTCCGCTATCCCAACATTAACACTACCATAAGTTCATGGCTAGCCTAGGCTCACAGTGAGATACTGGCACCTCCCTTCCTTCCCCATAAAAACAAGTCAGCTATAAATTAAGGAAAAAAGTTACACGGGAACAAAAACTAGACCTATAAGACTGCCTTAAAAGCTACCAGGTGAAAATATTTGCTGCTAATAACATGATCAAATCACTTATCACCCCAATAAGTAGCAGGAAATTAAAGATGAAGGAAAAGTAAAAAAAACTGAAAAAATAACAATAAGCAAAAGTGAATAAGCTACTTAAACTGTAGCTTGAAGAAATAGTTAAAATCCAAAATTCAATTTACATAAACACAGAGCAGAATTGGGCAGAAATATGCTCTTTATAACAAACATGACTTGGGGTTCATTAAACCCTCTAGGTTCATTACACAACAGATAGTCTTAGGGAGGTGGAGAAAATGAATGTGCATGCTAGTGGTAGGGGAGTTCTTCCTGCCAGAGGCTTACTATCAAGGTGAGGAGTTACAGACATCAGTCACCTGGCCTTGAAGAAGAGGCTGACACGCTATATAAAAATGGAAGTAAACACTACTGAGCAAAGAGTAACCAACTGGGAGCCAGAAGATCTGTGTTCTAGCCTAGGCTATCAACCAGCTTTGGGATTTCAGGAACGCTATTTCAACTCTTCAGTTTTAAGGTCCATATAATGAAGTTGTTGGGTCACTATTGTCCACATATTAACTAGTTATAGAAGCAAATAGTACATAATTATCAAAATAAATCACTTAAGTAACATGAGCTAGAGAATTTATTTGTGTTTGATTTTATATCATAAGTTGTTAACTAGGCAAAAAATATGTGTTAGCTTTTGAAAATAAATTAAAAAAATTAACAAAAACCATGAGAAAGACATTATCTGTTTCATGAACTTAAGCCAACTATACACATATGAGATATGATTGAATGGAGATTAATTCAAGATATTTGAACTAGTAAAGCATATGGTTAGCTAATTTTTATGTAAGAGTTAAAAAATTTAACTACTTAAACTGAATTTACTTTTAATTATGCTCATCTACTACATATAAGTTATAAAAAATGTCATTGACATGACTGAACAATAAAATGTCTGCTTCCACAATGCACAGGATTTACCTGAAGGATGTATTAATATATAAATAGCAATATATGAATGATCAGCAAAGTAGAGCTATGATGTCATATACTGTCAGAAGAGAAATTGTTTACTTGAAGCCGAGTACAGAATCTTCATCTCTAAAATTCTGATGCTTTAAAAGTGATCACAGGTCACAATGCAAGTCAAATAGTTAATATACTGCCTGGCACATAGTAACAGCTCAAAATAAAGTTATCTGTTACTATAACTTACTTAAGAAGGTAAGAGCTAAGATGAGTTAAAAGATGGATAGATAATAAAGGCTCAGAAGAGATGGAAGGAAAGCTGTGGCTTTTGGGAGACAATTATGTCAGGTTAGGAAATAGGAGCTGAGATCTGTTTTTCATTTATTAAGTCAAGGAAATGCTACGGGAGAGTAAGAAAGCATTTCATCAGAGAGGACAAAAATTCGAAGTCAATAGTTTTGAGCTTTGGGAATCATGGTGTTACCATGATAGACTGCCTGGAGTTAACTGGGCATCAAAGAAGGAACTGGGAGAAAGGAATCTGGAGATAAGGTGTGTTTGGAAGGAAAATGGCACAGAAATCACATAGAGCCTGGCCAACATAGCAGTTTAACTTACTAGTTGTCAGACACTGGAGAAATTGAGAGATGGCTAGCTTAAATGAGGGGACCACATATGGTTGTGAAGACCCATCGATACAACAGACGCACATCTGTTACATGTGTGTATATGTGCATACACATGTGTACATTTGCACATGTGGATGCATGTGTGAGTCTGTGTTCATGTGTGTATATATCCTAGCAATATTTGACACAATGTAGAAATGTGATCTCTTTAATCTCTGAATTGACCCCTCCCCCCCAAACTAAGAGTGGAGAAACTACGCTTACCTAATTAAATGATTTGTATGAATTTACTGACAGAAGAGTTACTGTGGCCTGTTATTCTATCACCTACTTTGATCAGATTCAATAAAAAATCAGAATATAACATAATTCATACTAATTTATGCCAAGACCCAGTATTCTGCAGTAACAGAAATTATATCAGATTTAGTTATTCTTCTGTGAAATATCCATTGCCATTGACTTATCCATGAGGTAGCCAGTCACCTTGGTAATTTACTTAACAGGTTTCTAGAAGCTAGTAATGTCTTCCCAAATATTTTAAGATGGTAGATATCACCATCTCAATATTTTCGAAGTGGAACATTTCATAAATCCTTGAAGAAAGATGACATAATCTTAGAAGCTATCCTGACAGCACTTAGTAAACACTGTAATAGCAGGTTTATGAACAAGATAAACTGCACCCTGGTCTTTCTGTTTCCAGCATGAGCAGACTAATTGCTAACCCTCTTTGAGACCCTTATTTAGAGAACAAAGACAGGAATTAAATGACCTGGAAAAGCTCCATGCACAATGTACAGCGTAAGGACAGAAAGCCTGAGAAAGGGTTGAGGTTGGTAGATAAGAAAGTATGTGAAGAAAATGTGAAATAACCAATGGGGATGGGTGGGAAGGTGAGGGAGGGTGAGTGAGCCACAGCCTAGAGCTTAGAGACAAGCAATGCCGAACGAACATGAAGAAACAAAATGCAACAGGAAGATCTACAGAATGGGGCAGGGGCAGGGGCAGGGGCAGGGGCAGGGGCAGGGGCAGGGGCAGGGGCAGGGGCAGGGGCAGGGGCAGGGGCAGGGGCAGGGGCAGGGGCAGGGGCAGGGGCAGGGGAGTGGTATTTTCAGGGCTGAGGCAGGATCAGGTAAGGAGAAAGGGCTATCACAGTCATATGCTTAAAAAAAAAAAAAAAAAAAAAAAAAAGAAGAAGAGCAGAGTCCACTGGAGTTGGCAATTTGGTTATGGGTTTGGTGACCCTTGGCAGAGACATGCAGTAAGAGTAGTGAGAGGCGGGGGATGGATAAGGAACAGCTAAGCTATGGGGTTAGAATCAATAGAAAGTGAGTCAGAGGAACTATTGCTTCAAAAAGAATGGTTAGAAAGTCTGTGAATGAAAGCACCTGCCAAAGATGTTCAAATAAATGTTTAATTCCGGAGGTCTTAAATCATTATCTCCTTTTCAAGTAAAAGATTAGTCTGGTTTCTAACAAACAGTCTGATGCAATGGTGCCCAACATGTATGGTTATTTCGTATCTAAAATGTGGTTGATCAAAATGTAAAATACACAACAGATTTTGAAGACTTAGTGTGAACCATAATAATTTTATATTTGTTAAGGACTAAACACTGGCCTGTTAAATACATTAGACTTTAAAATTAATTTCAACTATGTTCTGTTTCTATTGTGGCTTAGGTAGTGCAGGGTTACAAGCATGGCTTCTTTATATTGCCATACTAGAAATTAGTTGTCTTGCCTCATCTGTCCCCTGACATTATATTCCCATAGGACAGCTACTCCATCACATCTGTCCCCTGGCTACCTCCCTACTATGCAGCTACTAACCTGGATCCTGATGCATCAAAAAGCCAGTCTCTGTCAGGTAACAACCAGCATGCAGCAATATTAACCTATGTTTTTCCCTAAATTGGGAGTGATTGCTAGGAGAACAAGAAAATGATGACTATTTTAGGCACTGAATACTTCAGATATCCTGGTTTATTATATTGTTAGAGACACAATTAAAAGCTGTTTTATATGGAATATAGGTTTTACAGTTTTCCCATGACTTAACTGATATTTTAAATTGAACAAACCCAGTCATGTCAAGCATGAACTAACTAAAGCTGCCGCGTTGCTGTTCATCAGTGTGTGGATGCAGTCTAAGAGGTGCTTGTTCTGCACATATGGAACTGCTTTTGTTAGTGTGCTATCAAGATATGTGCTGTCAACAGACACAGCAATGTCCTGTTCCCATACACTAAAGTCTACATTAACTACCATCACACAGTCACAATAAATAATAAAAATGCAAACAGCAGCCTTAAGTTTTATCTCAAAGTGTCAGTGGCACTGTATCCCGCTGACTCCATTTTAAAGAGGAACGAAACGGCACACAGACACCCACCTTCTGCTTGTCTAGGATCTTCATGGCATAGTACTGCTCAGTGGCTTTGTGCTTCACCAGCATGACTCGTCCAAAAGAACCCGTTCCAAGGGTTTTTTTCCTTTCAAAATCTTCAAGGCCAGCATTACTCTATATGAGCATAAAAAAATACAGTAAACTTTTAAATTAGAAATTTCCACAGGACAATTACTCTGTTATATAACCTTATTAAATAATTTAATTTGTAGCTTATCCATGTAGAACAAATATGTATATACTCTTCATATTTCAGGATATTCATTTTATATTCTCCTTTGAATACAAAAGTCCAATAATAAAGAATAATTTTGTAAAATGGAGCATAAAAATAATGAAGGAAATAAAAGCCTTGGCTAAAACATTAATGGTCATAGTTCCATTCTACTGAGATATCCTAACACAGCTAATGAACTATTTGTACATTTTAAGAATTACAAACCCATAGTCAAATAATGTATATGGTCACAGAACACTGTAAATAATGTACAAAATGAAGACTGGGAGATCAGCTTTCGTGCTTCTGAGGAAAGTGCTGTTCTTTGTGTCATTACACGTAGTTACAGAACTAGATGACAGCCAAACAAATAGACATCAGCCACAGAATTAAGAAGAGTCATAGAACTATGTAACAGCTGTAAAAGCAGCCTTGGGACTTGGGAACAGTCACAGAACTAGGCAATGTCACAGAAGTGTGTATTCTCAGGCTTGTTCTCTGACGCTGTAATAACCTGGCATTATGTAAATAGGAAGGAGTCTTCAATCTGCAAAGAACTAAAGCTAAAGTCTCAGAACAATAATCAGATCCTTCTCCTCCTTGAATAGCTGTTTTGTTATAAGCAAACATCTTTGTTTGGCTTTGAGTAGTGCATAGAAGCAAAGAATTAGAGACATCAATCCATTCAATTTGATGCTGCCACAACAAAATGAAAATTACTAGGAACAAATTATGTGTTAGCAACAAGTAGTAATTGTTGACCCATCTGTTTAATAGACTACATTATGAAGATACTCATGACAATATCAGAAAAAATATTTTTAAGGTTAAATCTCCAGTGTTTAGCTTGAGCAAAACCTGATGTTACAGGTCTGGGCAGCTACAGGACAGTGTAACACAGTGATGTAATCTCCACAGTAAAGCAAATGTTGCTTCAAAGAGACATACTAGTTTCTTGCTGCATCATTACAGAAGGAAACAAATATTATTTTGTTTATAAAATTGTATGACATTGTTCATTTCACATTTGTGCAAACTCATCAGAGAAGAAAAAGTCTTTATAATTCTGATTAAATTAACTTTGTGGTTTTACTTCTAACTTTTTTTTTTCTTATTGACAAAGGTTGGTTGCAGTGATTAATATAATCAATCACTCTCCAGCAGTGGGAACAAGCTGTGTACAACAGGGCATCTCTGTATGTTTGATCTATGCTTTTCTTCATGTAATAAAAGAATGCCTTCTCCCTTACCTCCTTTCTAATATTTCATGGATAACTTGTATAAGTAAAAATTAGTATTTCAGAAAATATTGAACTTATATCATAGTAATTTGGAATTAGTATCAGAACTTAACGATATTTTTGACAAACAGCTTGGTGATAGAGAACTTGCTTAGAATACATGAGATACTACATTTAATTCCTAGGACAACAACCACCACCCCTCTGCCCTTTAGGTATTCTATGAGAAGCAGGTTGCTTCTTCAATGAAGGTATCTTTAAGATGAACCACAGCATTACAGTGGAATTTCCACCATAGTCTATGTTTATTAATAATATTTAAAAACTAAACTTTCTGGGGTAGCAATAAGTTAAGCAAGATCCGTGATATTACTTAACACAGGTATCTATAACCATTAGAAAACATAGAGCTTCCTTACCGGGGGAGGGTTCTCCCATTTCCTCAGAAAGTCTTCTTTGGCTTTGGCTAGAAATTCTTTCACTGGGTAAAAAAAAAGGAAATAGATGATGCCTGATAAGAATGCTTCTATCATGTTAAAGACACATAGCATGTAATTATACAGATACAAATATCCCTAGTGAGCAACTGCAGGACAAGGAAGAACAAGTGTGTCCACCAGTGTGACATCACAGGGAGCCACTGAGTGTCTCCAATTTCTAAGAGCCTTGAGTATTGCTCTGTATAGGGACCATTTTGGTATCAAGTCTAATAACAACAGTGTCTCAGAAAATGTATCTGAAAGCTATGTAAAAGATACCAATCAAGGATGAAATCATGACTGTTAATGAGCTGGAAGTGGAATGAATGCAGTCTGAAACACAAGCCGAGGATATTCATACATCTTGGTCTACGGAATTTCAAGAACAATTGGCCGTGGTAAAGGGCAGCTCCGGATAGAGGATTCATGCATTAGATCTGTGGTCTCAACCAGCATAGAGCAAAGGAGAAACCACAGACAGACTAACACCTGTGATCCGAAAACCATAAAACCCGAATGGAACAGAACACCACTAACAATCTAAACTACCTTAAAAAACTACTCTGAACTTGTAGCAAAAATTAAGGTGAATGTCTGATTTAAGATTTAATTAAAATAAAGCCAAACAAAAGCTGGTGTTAACATAGTGGTTAATAACAGCTGGATTTGTACAGAGCTGTGGTTTATTGTTAAATTTGTTAACTAGAGGTGAGTCACTTGAGAGTATGCTGTTTACACACTCCTCCCACAAATTCACTAACAAGGGCTTTCTGTTTTTAAAACAGACTCCAATGTTTTAGAAACAAATAATCGTAAACGTTTTTTAAAATTTGATATATTCTTATGTTTTATGTGAAAAATGAAAATACAATCAGATTATATAAGATCCCTTTACTATTTCTCTTGTTCGGCAGATTCCTGACATTTTCCTGTCTGATTCTCTGGAGGGACGAAGGCTAGAGAGTAAGACTGAAGGCATGGAAACTACGGTGCTGGGAAGACTTCAGTGCCCTGGGCTAAAGCCACAATTACGTTAGATGGTCGAGTGGGTCCAGTGGGTCCGTAATCCCAGCATGCAGAAGGCTGAGTGAGGAGAACTGCACTATGTTCAGACCGGCCTGGGCTACCCAGTGAGTCCCAGGGAGAGAACTCCATCTCAAGTAAACAACTGAACGACCGTAACAAAACCCAAAATAAAACAGAACAGAGATCTGGAATGACCATTGGGAACCTGAGGCATTTTGTGGTATGTGTTAGCCTTTCATTTTTTTTTTACAGTATACCTTTGGCCCAGCACAAACTAAAATGGTGCTGGGCATTCTAACTGCCTTGCAATTTCAATATGATAATGGCAAACATCAATGGTAGGCAGTTGTTTTAAAAGAACAATGGCGTTTGCATTTCTGGAAATATCATTTTACTACCTTCTAAGAGCTGTATTACATAGTATTTCTAAAATATTTATTTTAAAAATTAGAGAAAATTAACTTTCAAAGTTAGGATCCACATGTGCCACAATAGTAAAAAACTGTTGTACCCGATTGTCAACATGTGACCTAACTCATCCTAGGGCTGAAACAGTCAAGAGGTTCTGGATCCTAGTATGGTCTTTGGAAAGTGAGTATGCTAGCTGTAGCTAAAGAGTGCTGCTGGTTTGTTTTGTTGGAGCTCCAGGCCAGGACTCCAAGCACAGAAGTGGCAGGTGTTCTACTACTGAGCTTCATGCTATGTTCAAGAGCTGGTTCTATAAGTAACATGCTTTTTGTTTTTGTTTTTGTTTTGCATGGAATGGAGATGTCTGCCCATGGCCTTGACTTGGAAATGTTGGCTGTAAGTTAAATAGAAACAAAATATATTAGAACATAACAATCGTGGCTTCTGAGAAACCACACTGGGTGATTCTGAAAATATATCTCTAATTTCTTCTGCAAAATATTTTAGTTCTCATTTATATACAGAACTTGTGCAAGTTATGGTATAAACTCTCCAGATCCCTGCATGAGTTCAGCCAGACTGGAGAAAGGAGAGACTGGGGAAAAGACAGGACCTCCAGTGTCCTGCTGCAGCCCATCATGTTACAGTGAGCAGATCTGAAGACAAGAGAAGCGGGGGTATATGACTACAGCTGAAAACAACTTCTCCTTTCCTGGTGATGAGCTATGGATAAGATTTCTGATGCTACTCACTATTTCTCATTGATCTGATGCTGTAGATGTGCCTTGAACCATTCTCCATACTCATTAGTATTCTAAGTTAACTGACAAGTCATACTGGGGGAAGCAATAACTCAAAAAAGTTTTATGGGAAAACTATTACCAATATGGACAATATGCACTGATAAAAATACTAAGTTTCAGTAACATTTTAGCATATAAGGGCATTTTCCTTTAGATTTAAGGATACATTAGTCTAACATCATTAAACCATACCATGAAGAAGACTATGCTCCTGAAATGATATGTACAAATATGGAATCTAGTATGTGTCTGTATACTATTTACATTCAAAGACAAGTATAATCAGCTCTCAATAAAATAGTTGATATATATATTTATGAGAAACTAAAAATGACAAAATATTTTTTTTTTTATCTTTAAACAACAGACAATCCAGAACTGCATCTATTTGCCATGGATTTTATTGTCTTCAGATACAAGTAGATTTAACTTCTAATTGCTTTTATATGGGCATTTCCAAAATGGCTACCCACTGACATAATAACGGGTAACAACACGAGGTGGGGAAGAGAGGCAGACTTACACACACTGTACCCCAGTCAATTCAATGTGTCATAGAGCAAGCACTGTGAAATTCTCCATTTTCAGTTTTCTTCTGTTTCAATATATAATCCATATAGACACCTAACCACTAACCATTTGAGCCAGTGAGATAGGCTGATATGGTTTTTGGAACCTGACACATAAGAATAGCAGCTCTAGTTGTGTGATCATAGGAACCTTCAGCAAAGCTTCAAACAGTGCTTAACAACTACCCTTAGGGAAAAACCTCCAAAGACGGGTTTTCTGCACGTATATTTTGAATTATTTAATAATGGAGCAATCTAGGTACAAAAGAGGGCACACCAAAAACTCAATTTACTCACGATTTTACTCATTATCTAATAAAATTAAATTCTCTTCATTTTTTTTCATTTCTAGAGTCTATTATGTTGCACTGTAGCACAGTGCACCAAGGGAATCTATACGCTCACTCAGGCTTTGTTCTCATGATTCACCTACCCAAGGGATGAGGAAAATGCAGCAATAGACTTTTTACAAATACAGAAAAATATACTCATTCCTTATCACTCTTTTTCCCTGAAAATGATGTTTTTTACATTACTTGAAAGTCAGACTAAAGCTCATTTTAAACAGGAAATGTAACTAAAACTTCAAGCATGGTGTAATTTTACCCATGCAGTTCACATAGCTCTATAATGAACAAGAATGTTTCAGCAGCAACACAGAACAAATCCACAAGGCGTTGTTAGATAGACTTGATAGCTACTTATCATCATGACACATCCTGAGTCACACTGCCAAGGTCAAACTGCTAGATGTTATCATGGATCTGGATAGCAAGCACAGAATATGTAGATTTATTACTGAAAACTTGACAACCCTGCTACAGATATTGAGCTCTAAAAGTCTCTAAGGAGATACAGCTCATCTCCATCACACCTTGTACCACGGAAGGACCACTTTCAGTCCAAATACATTAGAAAGCACCACCAACAGAATATAAACTTTCTGGGACAAGTGTACAACTACAATATTGTTTAATTCAAAACTTATAACACTGTATGTTTTCAAAAGCCACTCATCAACCTTGATAATCTTAGGTGATAAACATTCACATGTCTTCTGTCCTATATTACAATCTTCTCTGTTTTTCATGGTATTCTACTTATCTGTAAAATGTCACACAAAGACTACAATATCTCTACAACTATCTTATAAAAATCCAATATAAATTTAAGTCATTTTCTTACAAAAATATTTTACTAAGCCAAAATAATAAAATCAAGCTATGAGAATACTAAAATTTCACAAACAACTAAAGAGAAAGTTTTTAAAGGAACACTTGTTTTATTTAAAAAAAAAAAAAAAAAAAAAGAGTTGCCTACCAGATATGTCTGAAGATGAGGAAGCTTGTGTACAAGAAAATAAAATAAACAATGATTAAAATATACTTATATAGTATGTTAACGTCATGTATATACATTTTTAGAATAATATATGTAGAATAAAATTTTTCATGTAAAAATTTATTTATTTGACTGCATATATCCAAATAAGACACTTTAAAGTATCAAGATACAAAACTAACAACTACTGTTTGATACCAAAATTTGTTCCATGTTAATTATCCTTAAAATTACTAGTGGTAGCTGGGGATGGTGGCACACTCCTTTGATCCCAGCACGCAGGAGGCAGAGGCAGGCAAATCTCTTTGAGTTCAAGGCCAGTTTGGTCTACAAAGTGGGTTCCAGGATGGCCAGGATTGTTATGCAGAGAAACCCTGTCTTGGAAAAAATAACAGTGCTTTTAAATTTGCCAGAGGCTCTTGGACTGTAAGGTGGAGCACCCTGGAGGACACAACATCTGTACTGAGTCTCAAAGGATAAAGAGCTGCTCTGACAGGCAAGGTTGGAAGAGAGGAAACTGTTAGCTAAATTAACAGTGAGACAACGAAAATGTTAAGGCCAGAACTGCCGTCATTCACAGGGGATGTACTGGTTGGTAACACAGAAAATTCAAAAGATTTTACCACTGGTCTTAGAATCCACGATCTGGCAAGATTGATGGACACACATCATTCTGTAAACATCTACACAACAACAGACTGAACTCAGATATTTTCTTTATTCCTTGAAAGTCTTTGTTTTGGACTAAAACATTTTAAAGTTTTAATCTAGTTTGGTCTTGTTTTTGACAGGGCCTCACTCTGTCCCCATAGCTAGCCAGCTACTTGCTATGGCTCAAATGGGCTTGAACTGAAACCAATCCTCTATAAACATAGACTCCCATGCTCGGCTTGAACAAATGGGTATGGTTTTAATCTGTTCTTTAAATATGCTTTCCACCAGCAGAGGTTGTTCCTAACGCTTTGGCTGGCTCTTGGGAAGCTATTCCTCATACTGGATTGCCTGGTACAGGTTAAATACAAAGTGAGGTATTTAGTCATACAACAACTTGATATGCCATGCTTTGTTCATACACGAGAGGCCTGCCCCTTTCTGAACAGAAACAGAAGAGGAGCGAATTGAGTGGGGCAAGAAGGGGGAGAGCGAACAGGAGGGCAGAAGGGAGGGGAAACTTCAGTTGGGATATAAAATAAATAACTAAAAATGCTTTCCATCAAAGATGTAGCTCTTACCTGGACTTTCTGTTCTGCTTCCTGCCACTCATTTCACCTGTGCTCTTTTCCTGAACACTTCACAATCTCCCTCAAAATTTATCTCAAAGTCTTCTTGAGCTACACTCCATAAATTTCAGCATATAGTTGAATTTTAATTTATATAAGTTACTTCCTAGACCATGACTTATCAGAATTCTGTAAATCCATAAACACATTTGTATTTGTGAATGAGTCTTATTCACTAAACTCAATAACTCCATGTCTGAGACTGTATCTGACATCTTCAGAATTTGTTGAATATCCTTAATTATGAAATTGATTTTATAAGCAATCTTTATATTTGTTTACTCTGTATTACTAGGTAAGAAATCGCTACATAATCTACAAATTTTATATAATTTCTCTCAAATAGGCCAGTTTTGTTTTATGCATTTTAAGACTCAGAAGCATATATAATTTTAATTTCTTTGTCATCAATGTTAAATGGTGATCCACATAATGACTCTAACCTCTGAAATTTTTACTGTGTGATAATCTTGTGAAGGCCCAGAGCCTCACAAGTATTGTTCTAGGGTGGTGAACAAATGTTTGAATGTTTCTTTACCTGCATTTAATGTGAAGGGCTTTTCCTAGAAGAGGCTCTGCACTGGTTTCTGCTATTATCAGTGTTTTACTAGCCTGGATCTGTCCCATCAATGTTTTATTAGCAGTTCATTAGACCACAAAATTAATATTTATTAAATCTTAAAGCCTCCTTGAAGGGAAACAGCTGATGATAACTTCTCAGAAGAGGTATCTCCTATGCATGAACACACACATAGCCCACGCCTGACCCAGGCACTCACCACTCACACTGAACTGAGAAGATCCTTCTAGGGTCCTGATTGCACAATCCCAGTCCGCACTGCATGGATGGAAGGACTTGGCTTCTCTTTTATGAGGACAGATAACAGGAAATCCCTCAGCTGGCCTTAGGGACACACACCTTTAATCCTTGCACTCAGGAGGCAGATCTCTGTGAGTTTGAGGCCAGCCTGGTCTACATAGTGATTTCCAGGATAGCCAGACCTGCATAATGAGACTCTGTCTCACCATCCTTCCCTGCCTCCCTCCCAAAAAAAGAAGAAAAGTCGTTTGGACAAGAAGGTATGAAAATTTATAGCTTGTTTCCATTTCCCACCCTGGAAATTTCTTTTAATTCTTGTGAATTTAGAATTTACTTATGAGATGTCTGTTACAGTCTTCAGCATTCTAAGGTGACAGATCTCCATTTTCTTGCCCCTTATAAGGGACTATAAATTAGGTGGTCTCCAATTCTGGTTTGGTTTGTTCAGTTGGCTTTGTTGTGGTTTTTCCTCATGGTTAAAGCTTCACAAGAGATTTTAAGATGTAAAGAGACCTAGACACTTGAAGATTGATTTGTTTCCCTTAAAATTCAAAACTGCCACCAGGAAGCACATGGTGCTAGTATCTGTTAGTTTTGTCAAAGCACAGTGACTGCTTCTGATTGGCAGATTCAGGCTTTTCTTTAAGAAGTTTTCTTATGTGCTAGGTGCATATTGTGGTGGTAGTGGTGGTTCTTGCTGGAGGTCCCTAGCACAAAAAATAAACTTGTTTCCTTCATTAATTAAAAACAAACAAATAACAAAACCTGTTCTATTGTCACTACTGTCCTGTGTGGACACTGCTCATTGAGTTTGTACAATGACCTGATTTATATAACAGTAATTGATGCATAGGCTTTCTTGTCTTTTTGTTTGTTTTTTTCCTGAAACAGGCTCTCATTTTTGCTGCACCAGCTGCTGCTCTGTATATTTTGAAGCAGTATCTGGCTGTAGAGCCACGACTGGCCTCAAACTCCTTCTTGAGCCTACGTCGTAGACTGCACTACCACACCTGGATCCCAATCTCATAATCTCACTTACTTCTACTTATTTGTGGGTGTATATGTGTGTAATGCATGCATGTGTGTGTGCATGTGGAGGCTAGGTCTTATTGCTTTGAGACAGAGTCACTCTGAACAAGGAAGTTGTTTTGCTATAATGGCTGGCCACCTGTCTCCGCCTTCAGTGGTGGGGTTAAAGGCACATGAGCCATGCTTTTATGTGGGTCCTGGGTCAAAGATTAGGCCCTCATGTTTGCACAAAGTCTCTTACCCACAAAGCAACCTCCTCAGCCTGTACACCAAAAACGTTATCTTGCTCATTTCCTTCACATCCTGGAGGGCATATTAGGGAGTTAATTTACTTTCCAACCAAGACCTGTGGGATCCCCTGATCTAATGTAGCCTGTTTGTTTCCTTGCAAGCACCAGGTACATTTTCTTATCCTCATCACAATAGTATGCTTCTTTTCTGTTCTTGCCTGATTTTAGCCCCTTCTTTTTATCCCTGTCTTCTATTACTCATTTTATTTATGAATGCCTATACAAATGTCAATGTGTATGTATGAGTATATGTACACATAAGTGTGCTTTGGGAGCTGGAGTCACAGGTTAAATCATATGCTCCCTGATGTGGGTGCTTGGACTTGAACTTGGGTACTTACAATTGAGAAGTAAAGGCTCATACCTGCTGAGCCATCTGTCTAGCCGCTCTGGGTTTATTAGATTTCCTCTGTCCTATTTCCTATTCAGTTGAAATACTGAAGAATTAGTTCAGATTTTCTCTGTAGGTTTTTAATAAACAAATATTTCTAAATATAATTTAATTCTTTTATTTTGGAGGCTGTGACTTTATTCTTTAATCGTGGATAGCCCATTTTTATAGGCTCCATATTATTGTTTTGCTTGTTTATCCATAACATAAACAATGGGAAGCTTTTAAAACCTTCACACATAATCTAAAATATTTTTCTTTCAACCTCTCATCTCCTACGGTCGGTGTTATTAGAGGTAAGTTCTTGGGTATTTTGGTCTGTATGTACATACATGATTAAATAATCCAGTAACCTTCAGTGGTTGGGGGAGCTGAAGAGATGGCTCAGCAGTTAAGAGCACTGGCTGCTCTAGCACAGGACTCAGGTTCAGTTCTTAGCACCCACATGAAGGCTCACACCCATCTAAAAATTCAGTTCCAGGGGATCCAAAGCCTTCTTCTGGTGTCTGGTCACTGTATGCATTCAGTGCACATATATATGGCAACACACTCATACAACAACATAAGGGAAATGTGTAAGAATTCATGAGTACAGATACTTGCTGGTATTGATGCCACACACATCACAGGAGAACCCTATCACACCAGGAAAACAAAGGCCATCTTTTCAGTTTGCAATGACCTAATGAATTCTTGGCTGTCCCAACAGAGCTGCTTGAGCACAAAAGCAAAGGGTAGCCTTTCCCACAAACCTCATCCTGGGAATTAGTAGGGTGAGTGGTTGTTCTGTTTCTTGAAGGAAAGTACTCTAGAGTAAATGAGACTTTAGAGTGTGGTCACCGCCCTTCCTCAACTGGAGGACTTTGCACTGCTTTCACAATTTTGTTCTTACATTTTCAGTCAAACACGAGAAAGGGAAACTAGCTAGCTGTTTATTTCTGTTCAGGTCTGCAGCATTTCTTGGAGCCATAGATTTCTTCTTCAGATTCACTCTCAATTAAGTTGGGCCAAGAAGCAAGCTCACCTAGAGCCTCTCTAAATTGAGACATAAAATTTGTACATATTTACAGTGTGATGTGTGATTACAGTATGACCATTTTCATATGTTCCATATGATGTTTCTATGGATACACTGTATAATGCATACACCAGAGTGAACATATCTGTCTCCTCAAATGCCTTATTTTTGCAGTGAAAAACATAAGAAATCTTCTCACATTGAACTAATAGAGTGTGGAACCATTTTGTCACCCTACAATCTATAGAACACCAGCTGGTTTCCCTTATCTAGGTGTAAGCAAGTACCTGTTGACCCCTTCCTGTTCTTCATATAGGACTCGGATATAGTGATGCTGGTTTTGCTAATAGGTATGTGAATCTAAAAGTGCACAGAAACTCGATGTGTCATATGACTAAGCTCCATCTTATAGAAACAGCACAGAAACCCATGCTCCTGGTGTGATAATAGTACGTAAGACACAGAGAAAATTAAAAAGTCATGTGATCTCAGAGAGAAAAATCGAGAAAGCTGTTATGATTACAGGCTCCTTCACTAGTCCCAGTGCTGGTCCTGGTCAAAGCTTAGTTCCACCTTTGCTTAGGAACTCAAGAGCTTAGTACTCTGACAACACCCGTGTCTGTGTATGCCTGTCTGAGTAGCCGCCATGTCTTCAAGTCACCTATCGAACTCAACAGAATTCGAATTCTTCACAAAACTTGCTGAATAAGAAAAAGAAATCTTCAACAAATTGCAGGGGGGACCTTAGAAGGGACAGTAAAGGCTCCTTTTACATTTACAAGCAGGTTTTAAATACTAGAAAGATAAAAGAATAGCTTTAGTTCTTTGATCATTTAGCTTTGTGATCCACTGTCTTCATGTTTCAAGATGAACAAATGAATACTTATTACTGTATTTTCTGAAACTGCTCATACAGTTGATACTTTTCACTGGTAATGTATCAAAAATGTTCAGACTCATAACAAATGAATATTACTTGGTCACTCTCTTGGCCTTCTAACTTGACTAACTCACTTTACTTTGGATACTGGAATAACCATTAGAAGCATACATATGGCCAAAGGAAGGCTTTCACTTAGGAGTTCCAGATCTAAGGATTAGGAACTCACAGGTAAATATATAATTTCCTTTTAATAAATACTGTTACACATCATACAGTGTCTGGAAGGTACAGAAACATCACATTCAGGGTGTATAATGGAGGCACCGGAAGCTATGGTGATTCTCATAATCTCTACAAGAATGTGAATATGTAAGAACATTACTCATCCATGATGAACAGGCCAGGAAGGAAGCTGCAGCTCTCTCCTGGCCTGCTAAGGAGTCTAATCTTTAGTTCAGTGGCAATTACAAAATTTCAAGTTTAACACTGGGTTAAAAAAAAAAAAAGAAAAAAAAGGACTTATTTCAATTTAGAAGCCAGTGTGGAAAGCCATCTGAGGAGACACGACATTGGAGGTTTGGGAGGAGAATGACAAGCTAGTCAGAAAATGGTGCTAAGAGGAGAGACAGGACGGCCAGCTCCAAAGGTTCCCAATGACTATGGGTCTGAAGAAAACTCTTGAGGTATAACTAAATGAGCAAATACACAACTAGGGGTGAAGAGTTATAAGCAACCCCAAGATTCTGATTTTATTTTCCATATGGGTTTTGGGGTCATTAACAGAAGTGTAGCCCCAAAATGGAGGAACAGATAGATATTAAGAGAGAAAGAGAGAACTTGACTCTTAAGATGGATACTTCAGGTAGTGACTGAGGCGTGGGCATGGATGAGGGCCACTCAGAAAATGCAGCCCTGAGAGGGCCAAAGCCAGATTTCTAGAGAACATGAATACCTAAGTATTAGGAAGTGAAAAGGAATAGCTTTACAGCTATTTCCATAAGCATAGCTGTATGTGTGTACCGCACATATAAACACCACACTGTAATTTCAGACTCACGTAAAAGCCCTAACATTTGATTACTTTTACTAATGAAGCCACATTCTCTTGTATTCTGAAATGGCTAGAAAATTCAGTCACAGCATGAGTGAAATTGAGATCGAACATTCTTGAAAAAGCTAAAAGCTAACATCTATTTGCTATTATCACATTTAGTGTGGCAAAAAGGCTGTAAGGGAAGGTAACCATGATCAAGTACATGAACATAGCTTTTTTGAAAGAAAAATTAAACAAGCAAGAAACAACAGCAATGACTTCAGATAAACAAATTAGTCTATAAGATCCTACAATACTATAGTGGTTGCTAAAGATTCTAAGGTTATGTGCAAGCTTTCAAAGAAAACATAGCTTTATTCAATTTAAAAAAAAAAAAAAAAAAGCAATATAGCCAGGTCTATGCAGTTTCCTAACTGTAGAAATCCTAACAAATGTCAGCATATTGATCTCACAATATCAGCCCAAATTTCAAGGACTGGATCAGAAATATCTACTCTGGAAACAAGAACATAATTGTCCAGTCAATCCTGAAAATTTTGCATGTAAAGCAACCCCTTGTGTATCACACAGCGTCACTGCAGCAGGACAGAGAGGATTTCCTAGTATAGAAGAAAGGTTCTTTGAATTTTTTCACTATACCATAAGATCCCAACTCTTTCTGACCTAGAATCTAATTCCAAATGTCTTAAGTGTGAGCCCTATTATCACAGGGCCACATAACGCTCCCCATAAATGACACCTGGACCAGCCCTTTTTGCCTCAGCAGAGATGCTAATGAGTGGTGCTCTGAGCAAACACTCATTCTGACAGCAGCATGTCTATTTTTAGCTGTAGGTTTCTTGAAGTGAATAGCTCCTGCTCTGTGATAAGCTGCAGTACATACTACAGCAAATTTTCTCAAAAATAAATAAAAGCACTTTTGGATATGCTTAGAAAAATGAATAGTCATAGCAAAAGATTAATTTTCACAAATATACTTAGACTCATAATCATTTCCCCAAAATAATTTAAACAAAGCCTCTGAAGCCAAAACACATATATTTATTTCATTCTTAATTTACTATTCTAAACTAACTGTAATTAAAAGCAACCCCCCCAAAATCAATAAAATTTTGGCAGCATCTTGTTTTCAGGATTAGGATTTTAAAACAGAGCCCAAAAACAAAAAAAAAAATAGTATTTGGATGACAAAACTAACTGAAGTCAAGATAAATATAATTATTTTGAGTACCATATTCTAAAGTAAAAACCTCTTTGTAATGTATGGGTATCTACTTATTAATTCACAACACAGTCAACAACAGCAATGCTAGTGAATACAAGACATTAAACCATAACAAACCCAGAAATGGAATGCTGGTACTATCAACACTGTCATTTTTTTATAGTTCTTAATGCCTTTTAAAGGCACTTTACAATAATACCTACTTTAAAAGAATCAACACAAATGTCATTTACCACAGCTTTGGCTTTTATAACCACCTCTACATAAATACCTTTTATTTCTGTGGTTAAATATTTTTAAAATATACATATACAGCTGTAGCGTCTCTGAGACCATACTCACCATTCATGATGACAGCTAACCTCTCCAGAACATATTGCTCAGAACAACAGCCCAAGAGCAAAGGGAGTTATGCTAATCTCTGGAGGCAGAGCGATGGTGTAAACACATAGGCTGGAGCGGGAGCAGAAAACCAAGAGCTCTCTTTTGTTTTAAAAAGAAAAGCCCCTAGAAGCAAAGCCTAAATACCCAGTAGGAGGTACCCCTAGGTAACAGAATAATGCCAAAGATGTTTTATGTAACCAGGCTTAGATTTTTTTTTTTCTAAGCTAGCTTTCCTCGCTTCCTTCATATACCTCCAGAATAACTCAAAATGGCAGGGAGAAAATACGAACCAGGATGTATACGATATTCTCAATTGTAACAGCACAAGCTGTTACCACGGCAACATTAGAGCAGCATTATCAGTTTCTTTCTAATGACGAGGTAGCTTTCCTAAAGCTTTAATGAAGCAAAACAAAATGCCTTTTTACTTAGGGCAACATGATCTCCAAATTACAGCATTCTATACATTTAAGCACCAAACTACCCTTTTTATACATCCTTCAAAGATATTTTTAAAATGCCTTTTCTTTAAATACTCACACAATCCCATGCTGAATCCAGCGAGGAACAGACAGCAGAATGATTGCACCTAAATGCCTTTCATCACAGCAGCCCCTACTGCTCGCTGTGGACCTCACTGAGACTAAAGTGCTCTGTGCTGTTGCTAGTGACTATTGGCGATGAATCTTACTGCCCAGATCGCTGACAGCTTTCATTTTTCATGAGCCAAAAGCTATACTGCAGCATAAATGTTAACCATTTAAAAATTCTATATCGTGGGAGAGGCATAATATAATGCTACACATAACCTGCTTTTATAGAGAAAAATCAGGGAATAACACTTGTAAATTTCCATTTAATTCAATATTAAGTATCTGAAATTAACCAGGTATTTAAAAAAAAAAGACAACACACAATAAATTTACTGAGAATCATTATTCAAGTGTGACAATCCTTCCATTAAACAGGACTCTGAGGACAGACTGTACAGCAAAGCGGTAGGCTAGATAGCATGATGCGTGGGTTGTTTTAATCTCTAAAATGTGTACCACTAATGATACAAAGGGCCTAGAGATCCATGTCTGTGAGACAGAACTTTAGCAGGTGAGTCTGCCCCTTTAAATTGCCAGAAGAGGCAGGGCTTGTGATGATGGAACCTTCCCCAAGAAACAAATAGCAAGCTAGACAGAACTGCTGGGAAAGAGGTCCACTGGAACAGATCAACCACACACAAGTTGACAGGCATCAGGAAGTACCACAAGGCTATGAGTAAGAACAGTGAAATCTGGGCTCTTCTTGTCCACCCAGACCCCTCCACTTTGGTCTGGAAGGCTTAGGGGCTGCAGTGTCAGAGTAAGGCCCAAAGCTCCACGATGTAATACTACCAGTAAAAAACCAAACTGTAAGAAATTAGTGGCGGAAAATGCCCAGCTTCCTTAGCTTAATGTCCTGGCAGAAATGGACAGCAGACTGACGGTCTAAGAAGAGGTTTAGGAAGGAAATGAATGCCAATAAGACAGAAAGGAACTAAACTCTCTAAAAGTCCCTAGATACATAGG
Source organism: Phyllotis vaccarum (assembly GCA_033318265.1). Classification (NCBI taxonomy): domain Eukaryota; kingdom Metazoa; phylum Chordata; class Mammalia; order Rodentia; family Cricetidae; genus Phyllotis; species Phyllotis vaccarum. The sequence goes on along the minus strand of JARWLC010000015.1, from coordinate 13,185,723 downwards.
ACTTTATAACTCCCACTTGAAATCCAAAATTTAAAGTTGGTTCTGGACCAAACAAGTGATTTCCCATCTATACAGTGTCACCAGCATGACTTCTGATAGTCTGAGACTCAGGGCCAAAATGAAACCAAGATCAGAATTGAGAAATGAGCAGCATAAACTATAAAGGTCACTAAATCTACAAACTCTACTAAAGACGTTTAATATAAAGATCAATTCTTGGAGGAAAGAAATAAGTCAAATACAGAGCTAATACATACCTCATTCTAAGAATTTGATCTTTGCTCAAACCCATATGATGCATAATGAGAATAAGCAGTCAACAGATAATGTCCCAGAAATGGGATTTATGTACAACTTAGAAAATATTTGCAAAAATGTAGTAAAATGTTGGATGAAATGAAGGGGAAATGTTTAAAGCCTTGATGAGGATAATACAAAAGATGGAAATTTAAATACAGAAAAAGAGAAAACAGAAAGTGGAGATATGACAAGTCAATACAGAAAAAAATTATAAACTCATTATAATACTAACATGACATATCAGAAGGAAAAAAGATCTAACCTGTAAACGTGAGTTGAAGACAGGCTGTAAATATAAACAACACTAAGAAAAGTGAACAGAAATGTATTTAATATTGAGGGCCCAACACACACTTAATAGGAACCAGGGGGAAAGAGTGGAAAAAATGTTTAAAGAAAAAAATGACTGAAAATGCCCTAATTTTCAAAAAACGTAACCATAGTTTTTGAACCAAAGCAATCAGTTAAGCTAATGCTAACTAGGAAAACAGAAAGACCGACTTCTATAGGCTTCACATTCAAGAGAAAAGACAAAGTAAAAATATCTAAAAGCAGGAAGAGAAATATCAGTGCTCATGTACAAGGGAAAAGCAATACAGTCAGTCTTGACTTCTCTTTAAAATAAGAGTGACCAGGAGATAGTGAAATGGTGCACAGAAAATACTAGACAAAGTAAGAAACAAAACGGTGAGGTAAGAACTGTAAATCCAGGAAAACTATTATCCACAAAATAGAGTAGAACATTCTCAGAAAAACTTACAATAGAGGACATGTGCTGTAAGTAGAAACGCACAATGGAGTCTTCAGGTGACAATAAAATGCCACTACAGGGTAAGTTGATAGGAAGAACCCAAGAGGACAGGAAATGGCAAACCAATAAGTACAATATGTACTTATACATATATGTATATATACACACAGTAATTTTACATATGTGAGTATGTGGGGATAAGCTTTAAGTTTAATAAAAGCCAGTCTGGAATATCAGAGGACAGTGCCATCTCTTCCAGTCTTTGGTGTTTGTTTTTTGTTTTTTTGAGACAGAGTTTTCTGTGTAACAGTCCTGGCTGTCCTGGAAGTTGCTTTGAAGACCAGGCTGGCTTTGAACTCACAGAGATTCCCTTGCCTCTGCTTCCCAAGTGCTGGGAGCAACAGGTGCTGAGTATCAAATCTTAAGTCTGCTATGAATGGGTTTACAAAATGTACAAATGCAATATATATGAAAATAATATCGACTTAGAAAATACATTTATTATATTAGTGCAAAAAGTTTACTTTACTAGAAATTATGTCAATTATACCTGAAGTAGATTGTTATCAGATAAAATCATTAAAAACCAAAGAGTCTCTTAAGAAAAAATATTTTAACAGATTAAAAAAATCAACGGAGGCTTTCAAATGGTGCAGTTTGTGTTTGCTCAAAAAAGAAAGGAAGGAAGGAAGGAAAGAAAAAAAGAAATGGAGGTATTATAAAGGGGAAGTTAGGATCAAGAATAAGAACAGAAGCCAATAAAACAAGATATAAATGTATGTCAACAGTTATGTTAAAGCTAACGAAAGAAACACAAATAAAAGGCAATAATTATCAACCAGATTAAAAAGCGAGGTCCTGTAAGAGATGTTCTAAGTCTGAAAACACTAACAGGAAAACAGTAAAGGGGGAACCACTTCACCCCAACAAGAGCCAGAAGAAACTGGAGTGTCTATACTGATATTGGGCCAAAGTGTCCCTGATAAGAAGCAAAGAAAGAAAGGCCTGAAATTCACTGTAAATCCAGCACAACTGGAAAGTGAGTGACTACTGAGTAAGCATTTGCACTGAACATATACCCTACAATATGCCAACAGACATCGGCAACTTAAAGAAGTAGGTAACTAATAACTGTACAATCATGTGCTGCTTATAGCAGGGATACCATTTAAGGACTGTGTCTGTAAACAATTGTGTTGTGCAAACATCAGTGTGCTCATACACCTATACAGCAGACCCTGACATACTGAAGCCGCTGGTGCAGCCTATTGCTCTGCCACATTTACACTACAAGACAGCTGGTAAGCAGTTCTCCTCTGCAATTAGCTCATTCTAGGGTTCCCTACGCTCTAGTTGTCTTCATAGACCACTCACTTTTACATTTGTAATAAACAATGGTAATCATGGAAACATCCTAAGCTAGTAGAAAATCTAGCAGAACTGTAAAATCCAGGCTTCCCTTTCTACGTTGCAAATGTGACTGTTATGAACCTTATGGTACTGAGAGGGAAATAAATATAAATGAGATAGTTCTTTCTGGAATTTGCTCATTTCGTTGCTTTCAACAAAACACATCCTTCTACAGTTTCTGTTAGTTTGCTCTTGTTCTTCAAGCCCATGCTCATAACAGAAGGAACACGCCCAACAAGCAAGTAGTGACTCTCACTGACTTTCCACCAATGTAGTCCTTAGTTGCCTCTTTCATTCCCAGGTCAGTTGATGTGATCTCACCCTGGCAACAGGGCAAGGTATATGTTTAAGGCTCCTGAGCCCAGCAATATGAGATTGAATCAAACAAGAGAGAAAATGATGCAGTGCAGAAAGGCAGTGTGGGCATATGAGGTTGCTCTTCACATAACCCAGGAGACTGCTTCAGCATAGTACCAAAAACAGAGACACCAGCAACAAATGTTTCCTCTCGTTACCAAGCACTATGTAGGTCTATAGTTATATGTGCTGCACATTCATACAGTTGTCAGAGCAGGAGATTTGTTGAGAGCAGTGTTTCTATAAACACATGAGCAATGCATTGACCTATGGAGTTAGGACAGCTACAGCATCAAGACACACAAATGTAATGGAGCTACTACCACAGCAGTAGTTCACTAGTCACTGAAACTCAGCAATGCAAAGCAAGACTAGAGTTGGCAATTTGAAAACTCTTTTCTTAATAAATAAGAGAAAAACTAGGCATAAGTGAGGATAAACTAAATTTGCACAATGCCCTACACAATCCATAAAATATAACACCCAAAGTCAGCAGAATGTGATTCTTTTGCCACATAGATGGAAATGCTCTGTGTTCACATGTTAGACAATACAGTAGGCTAATTAAATCTTTTAAAATACTTTCTCTTGTCAAGTATAACTAAGGGCTCACAAGATAGCTGAGTGGTGAAGGCACCTGGCACCAAACCTGATGACCTGAGTCCTATCCCCAAGCTCCACAAGGTAGACAGAGAGAACAAGATCCTTCTAAGTGGCTGGTCCTCTGACTTTCACATCTGTGCCATTCCATGGCATGCACTCAATAAATTTAACTTTTAAGAGCATAATTAAAGAATCAACAACAGAAAGATTTTGGAAATCCTCAAATCCTGGGATATTGAATCACAAAAAAATCCCAATGGAAATAACAAAATATTCTCCACAGCAAGGAAACAGCCTACAACCATTTCTGGGATGCTCCTGGGAATCTGTGCTGGTCACACATGTCCCATGTTTCAGAGGTTCCGCAACCTCATAGTACTGTCTTGCCAGCTCTGAACCAACTGTGAAAATACAAAATCATGGATGATAAGAAATCCCAAGGTGATAATTTCTTCCATTTTGTTGATTTCGAAAGGGGGAAACAAAACAAACAAACAAAATAAATAAATGATTAATAAAATTGAAAATACAGTTGATTGAAAAATGCAAGTAAGTCTCACCAATAATACAGAATTACAGTAATATTAGACTGAGGAACATTTAATTATGACATAAATAATAATTACTGAATTAAAGAATAAAAACAGCATTACCACGAAGGCTAGAGAAACAAGACTATAAGAAAACATTATTGGCATTTCATACTGTGATGGTTTAAAAAAAATGCCCCCCCCAAAGGGGGCACTATTAGGAGGTGTAGCTGTGTTGCAGTAAGTACGGTCTACACTTTGAGGTCTCATATGCTCAAGCCATGCCCAGTGTCTCAGACCACTTCCTGTTGCCTGCACATCAAGATGCAAAACTCTCAGTTTTTCCAGCACCATGTCCCAGCATGATGATAATGTACTAAACTACCTGTGAAACTAAACTACCCCATTAAATGTCTTCTTTATAAGAGTTGTTGTAGTCATTGTGTTTCTTCATAGCAAGAGAAACCTTAACTAAGACACATGCCAAACATATGATTTAAATAAATTAGCAAAAAATACAAATTACCAGAACAAAGTTGAATGAAATGGATACATTTTTTTAAGTTACTAATTACCAAAAACTAACCCAGAAAGAAGTAGAAATCATGAATAGACACATAAAAATACTAAAATAGTTAAGTTTTTTCCTGTAACTGAAAGCTGAAATCCAAATGGGTTAATGAATGTATACTATGAAGTTATCAAATATAATAACATGTTTTAACAAGGACAGAGTGTTCTGAATTATACAGAATTCAGAGCAAAGAACAATTGTGACTCATTCTATGAAGAATGGAAGCAAAGCTGGGAAGACCTAAACAAAACTACAGATCAATATATCCCACTGATGTAAAAGATCTCTACCCAAATGCCTCCAAGTCTGTTGAAAGAATTATACTCTGTGGCCATGTAAACTCATCTCAGGAAGCAAGATAGCTATACACTGAAAATCAATTAATAAAATATATTACAAAGAACAAAAGATGAATCACATGACCACCAGCATGTGCAGCAGCAGCAGTATTCCATAAACTCCAGCAGTCATAAAATCTTCTCAACAGCTAAGACTAGAAGGAACTTTTTTCAGATTGATGGTGGAGAAAAGATTCTGGTGGTTCCCATCTACTTGACGGGGAAAGATGAAGTGTTCTCCCTGTAAGACTGGGCACAAAGCACTCCTCTCCATAAACCATGTGCAGCCAAGGGAAGGAAGGGAAATACTAAAGACACTCACGTATATAAAAGGCTTTATGTAAAGACAACTGATCTGAAACTATAAAAAATAATTTTAAAAAAGGAAAGAATCCAAATTGAAATTAATGAACAGTCTCAATCACAATAGCATTACTAGAAATAAAGTGCTTAGATATGAACTCATGGAGACATGTGTACCACAGAAGGTGAAGACCACTTAGATGAAGAGGCATTTTACTGTTATGATGACATTTTCTCACCAAGTAATCTATAAATTCCACACATTATCTATAGAAACGTCAGCAGGCTTTTCTTTAGAAACTAACAAGCTAACCCAGAAATTTATATGGAAAGACAAAGCCCTCGCATAGCTAAAATAATTTTGGTAAAAGAACAAAATTAGAGGAATTATACTACTTGACTTTGAAACTTACTTTGTAAACTCATAATGACCAATCGTGGCTGGCATAAAAATAAGCATACATAGTTTACTGGCCCAGAGCTGAGGATTCACAGGTGACTCTGTACTTTGACAGTCAATGAATTCTGACAAAAGAATTAAGATAGTTCATTGTAGTAAAGAAAGTTTTTGTAAAAAACGAAGTAACTGAAATCAGACACACACACACACACACACACAATCTGTAAATTCAAAGCAAATATAAAACTGATAAAACAGATGTGCAGGAGAAAGCACAGGCTTGAAATATAAATTACTCTGTAAGACACAGACTTCCTAAAGCCTGGCCCAAAGGTATAAATCCACAAAGGAAAGGGAAAGAAAACTGACAACTTTTCCTCCTCAAAGAAATTATACATGTCAGAAGCTGAGAGCAAATACTGTGAATTACAAGTCTTCAAAAGAATTTGGATTTAGAATACATAATGGATTCTTAAGACTTATAAAAAGAAGGTAATCTAATTTTGAAAGTGAACAAAGTACTTAAATATACAAATATCCAAACCAGATACAAAAATGGCTTCTGAGAATATAAAAATAAAACAATACCACTAGTTATTATGAACACAGAAAATGAAACCACCCTGTGAAATACCAGTTCAAACCTCAGCCTGGCTATACTCCAAGAGACTGGCCACACCAAGTCCTGACAATCACATGAAGAACCAGTTCTTCTTACATTACATGTGAAGTATGAACTGTTCAGCTACTTTGGGAAAGTATGCTGGCCACTTCTTAAGAACAAAAGTGCATGGCACAATCGTTTTATTCCAGTCTACTCCAAAATATCTACTCAAAAAATGAAGTCTATACAAACTGTTTTTAAATGTTTATGACATACAAATAGCCAAAAATCTAGAAACAATCCTTGGGTCAATCAATTGCAGAACAGAAAGGAACAAATCACAGATAAAGCAAATTTGTTCTAGTCACACAACAGTAGATTCTGTAACAAACAGGAAGCAACTATTGATATATTCTATAACATAGATGAAAGATGCCAGGAACAGTATGTTATATGCTATATAATTTCAGTGATATAAAACATCTAGAAAAAATTTAATAGAGGAAGTAGCAGAGTATTTATGAGCTTGAGAAGAGTGTGAGATTGGATACAAAGAGACATGATGAAAATGTAGTTGTTGATTATCTGAATTCTTAATAATAATAATAATAATAATAACAATATACAGGTAGCAATGGAAAGTGCCTGGCATCTGAGGTATACTATTGCTAGGGTCAAATGAGTATTTTGTATTTTGGTCTTTTTAGTGATTATCCATAACCTTTCAAAGAAATGTCATAAAAACTTAATAGAATGAGTTAAGAAGAATCCATTAGCGTAAGTCTAAAGAAATGATGTTAAGATAACAAACAAAGCATGTACTGAGAAGAGGGTAGCAATGTCAGAATGGACCCGTGCTCTTTATGGCTCCAGGGAGTTAAAAATCAAACTGTCCAGACAGAGACCACAAGGATGAAGAGAAACAGCTCCAGCTCCATCAGTCTCACTCCAGCGAGGAAAGGATGAGGAAGGACCTGTGAAGTGAGTTCTAGTAAAGTAAAGATGGACGAGCAGGGCACCCGGCAGTCTTGTTAAGAACTCTTTTCTTACCACTGGAAGAAACTTGAAAAGGAAATTTCCATCAGTGTTGTGAACAAACACTGTTGAGGGGATTCGTAGCTGGGCACTGGTGGTACATGTTTTTAATCCCAGCAGTCAGGAAGCAAAGGCAGGAGGATCTCTGTGAGTTCGAGGCCAGCCTGGTCTACAAAGTGAGTTTCATGATAGCCAGGGATACACAGAACTTGAAATGCCAAAACGGGGGTGGGGAGGGACCATAGAAGGGAGGGGTACTTACTTTCTGGCTATTACTCACTGTAGTTTTAAAAATGTTAGCCCAAATTAAAGACTGAACACAAAGTATGCTAGCTATATGTACTTCCTTGTAGAAGAATAAACAAATTAACTTTTAAATTGCATGTTTCAAATTCTTTCAGCTCTTTTATCTAAGGTGTCATTATAATTTTCCATAAAATTATGTTAATGGGCTGCAAATATCTCTTGCCTACCCATCCTGCTCAATGCCTTGAGTTATATGCCCAGTGTCACACACAAAGACATGGGGGCAGTGAGAAATAGAGACTCCGCATTTCTTTCTGCTGTTACAGCCCAACAGTCTGCGACTGCCATGCTGTAAGTGTTACACTGTTTCTGCTCTTCATCACTAGGGGTCCAATGTGCTATTCATTGTGCAACCAAGCCACATCTGGCTACTAGTATTACTTGTTTCTCAGGATAAAATCATCTAATTTTCCCCTCAAACCTTTATAATCATAGTTTTAGAAATGATTTATTTTTATTGTATGTGTATAAGCGCTTCCAATATCCTGGAACTGGAATTACAGGCATTTGTGAGCTGTCATGTGGGTGGTGGAACTGACCAGGTTTTCTCAAATGCTCTAACCCTGAGCAATATCTATGGCCCCTATAATCAGAGCTTATAAAACACGATACAATAAATATTCAAAAATATTTTTTTAAATGAGTAAAAGTTGGTTATAATCAATCAGCACATGAAATAGTTATTGAATAAAAAAGACAAAAACTAATTTAGAAATTAAAATTATTCCAATCTAAGGGACTAGCAAATTGAGTTTAAAGAGCTTCAAAAGGGTGAAAGTAAGAAATTAGTCAATCACAGTCACTTCAGCCATCTAGTTCTGAGGATATTCACAACCTACATCATTCACTTATTCATTATTTACTAGAATGAACTTGTATCCACCACAGAAATCAACAAACATTTCTTGAGAAGAAAGATAGGTAACAAGTTGGATGGTAACAAGACTTAATAGAATGAGTTAAGATTTTAAAATGCTACAACTTAAGACATTGTTACCTATACCTATGAAAATCAATGGCTCATAACATCTAAACCTTCAATTATTTTCAATTTTATGTAATGGTAATTACAATAAAAATTGTTTAAAAGGGAAATACAATAAATTTTCTAGGAAGACAAGTCAATGAATGTCAATTACTCCATTTATTCTGAGTCAGGACAAAAAGTAGAATTCCTCTGTGTTGTTACTTTTGAACTTGATGAACTTAAGTGTGCATTGGAAATAACAGTTTAAGTTACCAATCAGGAATTACTGTTAATTTTATAGCTAAAGCTGAAATGGGTAGAAACGACTCTGTAGCCTGTGTTCTATACTTACGCCTACAAATAATGTCCCTGGGGAAGATGAAACTCTGATTAAAGTTTATCATACTTCATATCTGCCATCTAATGAAAGGGGTATGATTATTATTCAGGTTGAAGCAGGAGGATCACAGCACATCTGAGGCCAGTCTGGGCTATACAGTGAGTCCTAAGTCACTGTGAGTCACATTAAAAAAATAAATAAATAAAACAACCAACCAACAAAGAAAAACCTGTTTCAAAAGCCAAAACCATTTCTGCCTAAATTAGCCTTCAATCTTTACTCAATAGTCCATGAACCTAAATTTTAAAGTGTGATTCCCACACTTGGTTGTTGAGGGTAAAGCTCTCTCCTGCTATGTCAGGAGACCCAGCTTTCTCTTTTCTGCTCAAACAAGCCCTGCAGAGGAACACCACAGAAGTAGCCTGAAAACGCCTTCCTGTCAAAAGTTCTGCCGTGGCCAGGTGAGATAGCTCAAAGAGGAAAGTGTTTGTCCCTGGACCTGGTGACCTGAATTCAATCTCCGGACCCACAAGATAAAAGCAAAGCACCAACCCCTGCAAGTTGTCCTCTGACTCCCACATGTGTTTTTAAAACTCTTTGTTAGCACATAAACAAATGAATAAAAAATGTTTTCATCACACAAAATAAATAAATCAGAGTACAGAAGTAAGAAGACTGCAGATTCTATTTCTCTGCATTCTCTTGTCTACATGGACAAAAGTGCATGCTTGCCGGTTCCTCCTTACATATAAAATATGGTACCTACCAGAATATTTTGAGGATATGAAAAGGAGAAGAGGGTGGAGGAACATGTACTGAACTTCAGCTACTCCTTAACCAGTTCTTACCCAAGCGCATTATTCACATAGCGACAACATTTGGTCATAATTGTATTTGTATACTACAATCCTATTGCCATCTTTGTTTTTTTTCTTTTCAATAAGGAAAAAAACCCAGCATTTTTAGCCTATTTTTCTAAAAGAAATCATGTCACAATACTATCATTGTTAGATTTAAAATGCGACAGAAATTACTTGTACACTTATAGCCCTTTCTGTCGAGTTCAAACATAATTTCCATAATCTATTACTCTCATTCCAAAAGCAGAAAATCAATTCTGGCCATGTTTGTTTTGTGAAATTAAAAATACCTCTAAAAACACAAAATATCTCCAAAAGGGTTTAGAAGGTTGCAATTTACAGGGCAGGCAGAAGGGCCATGATGATTTTGTCACACAGAAGGTTGTAATCCTGAGTTGTTATTCCAGTTTGCAACAGTTCATAAACGTAGACCAAAGAAAACTCTTCACCTGTTAGCTCTTATGTAGTGAAGATTAACTTGAATTAGTAAGATCTTTTGAAAAGCTGGGCATGATGGTGCAGGTTTATAGTCATAGCACTCAGGAAGCTGAGGCAGGAGATGTTGTGTGAAAACACACACATACACATGCACACACATACCACGACACACATAGGGACAGAGGTAGACAGACACACACACAGAGACAGACACACAGAGAAAGGGGGGAAATTTTGAATGAAGACAGTTTTGAAAAAAACATGCTTTTTCATTTTCTCCCTAGAGTAGCTTCAAAGAGTTAAAAAACAATTCTCACATAGTAAAACATAGCCTAAGCTTCTCCAGAGTTATCTATTTTAAAATGAGTTCTCTTCCTTAACTGCCCTGGAATCCATGAATACAAAGAGGCAAAAATCTAGTTCTACTTGATAACCCCAAGGGCAACTGCTGCCTCCTTGGGCAGATTCCCTGGGAAGGGTCCTAGACAATGTGGGGAATGGAGGTACCCGTGCTGTTCATACGCAAAACTCTGCCTTTGAACTTCATGGCATCAAAACATAAATCATTTTAGCAAAACAGTAAGTCTGAACATTTAACAAGCCCTGAAGAAATGTAGTAACATACACAACTTGTTTAGTCTATAATCGTATTTATGCCTGATATAATATGCAAATATTAAAGCTCTTAATGTTATCATGTGACAAATGTAAAATTTTACATAAATAATATATTTTTAGAAGGCTTTTCTGGAACAACTGAAATAACTTTCACATATGCGTTAAAAAAGAGGCAACAAACCCAATAAAATGTTACTGTAAACAAACTTTTGTCACATTTGAAATATAAAGTTAGTAATAAGAAAAAGAAATTTATAAGTAAGCAGATCATTGCTTATATTTATATTTTTACCTTACAATAAAAAGTAAAAAACACAGTGACATACATTAGAAGCTATTTAAGAATATCACTGATGATTGCATAAGCAATATTTGGCTTAGCTAATTATACACATTTTTAAAAAAAATAAATAAATAAACCACACATGTTTCAGCTCAATTTACTAAGTTTTTATGGAATCTCTCTCTCACCATCTTGAAAAATGTCCATCTGCAAATCATAAAACAGACAAAACTGAGATCTTTGTGCTTGATCCTGAAACTCCAAGTATTTCAGCTTCTAATTACAATGTTTATGTTAAAAAACAAAACAAAACAAAACACAAAACACTTACTTGATCTGTCCCATGAGGCAGTATGCTCAGAGACCCGAAGGCTGTCATTTTCCAGAGCTGCCCTCTGGTCATGTGTGGTGCCTTTGGAATGCCTGTGAAATAGTCGGCTAGCAAAACCTTCCAGCTTCTGGAGGGCAGTGGATGTGCCCGTGTGCTGGCTACAGGACAGTTCTTTGTAAGCTGCCATTCACGTGCATTTACACCTTAAAGTAACTACAAATATTTCCAGAAGGAGCTCAACTTCCTATCAAGAAGCTAAGAGCTATGCATGTGTTAAACTTCCTGTCTGCGGGGTTTGCAAACCACTACTGCTGCTGTTTCCTGTTAATATAAAACAGCACATTACCAAGCCTTCCTTTGTGAAACTCCTCAGCAAGAGATGCACACTTTAAAACTTCTAACATCTGTTAAAAGGCTCTAGGTTTTACCATTCTGACAGTAATATGCATGGGAATGAACATAGTAACTATAAAGGTTCACATATAGAGCAGGGTAAAAAGTATTTTTCAAAATACCGGAAACTAGTTAAACATGTATTACAAGCCCATGCAACCAAAGGCCAAATATTAACATGCTAGAATTAACTTAAAGGAAATCAGCTGATATACAGACTTTATGGACTTTAAAAAAGCAGTTAGCTTTTCATCAAAACTGGTATGAATAGATGTGATATTCCAAAAAACAACTGATAATTAAGAAAAAAAAAAACTGAACTAATTTCAATGAATTCAAAGTTGCTAATTCCCTCACTTAAATTTAATACATATGGAAATTAGAGAAATTTAGCATACCAGCTTTGCTTATCAAATGTATTTATGGATATGTGTCTGTCTATAAATAGTAAATTTCAAAACATTCTAACATTTGGAAAAAACAAAAATCAGATTTAAATTATGAAAGATATATAGCAACCACAGGCTGTAATTTTATAGACTGTTAGCCATAATAATCTCTTCCAGTTGGCTGATGAACATTAAATTCCTAATACAGAAGACCGCCGCTTTCTTGGTCCTCTAATTTCATGGTCTCCTTTGACCCTATTAGCTGACACCTGAATCTCACTACATCTTTTTTTTTTTTTTGTCTAACAAAGGTTTTAAACTAAGACTATATATGATAGGAATTACTATGAGGTAGCATCTAGGAGAGGATAGGCATAAACTGTAACTAAAATTTAACATACATAAAGTATATTATATATCTTTAGAATATTGGTAGATGGTAGGGTGTATAAATTATTTTAAATTGTTTATCTGGAATAGTGAAAATTTAACACTTGAAAGTTTTTTTATTAAGGGATAATAGGGTAGTAACTTTAAATATCTATTTTTTAACTTTTTTAAGACTTGAGAAGGAAAATATATCACTTAAAAGTTAGAAGCACATGGAAGTAATAGTTTTTAAAATTTTGAAGAGGACAGTGACACAGCTATCTGGACAATTATTATGGGGCTGCTGGGATTTTTGGGGGCCCCGTTTGTTCCTGCCTGCTGGAGAGACTGGTTTGGCATCCATCGTCCATCGCATAAATAATCCAATCTCTCAAGTGTCTTTATAAACTGTTACCTGTATCATGAGTGTTATCTTATATTCCAATAAATATTAATCTTAGATTAATATAGTTAAAAAAATTATGCCTTCACATAACCTACAAATAAAATATAAAATGCACAGTCTGTAGGATAAAGGGTACTCAATTGCATTTTTTTTTTTTAATGTTTGCCTTTTTATATCATGTGTGTCAGGAATATGTGATTTTTTTTTTCCTTTGGAAGTTCCAATACAGGAAAGACAAAAAATAAAGGGAATGACTTTTTAAAAAATCTTTCTGAAAAATAACTTAGTTCACATTTCTCATTAACAGTTTTAATACAATAAATAGGAACCAAAGTAGTAAGTAAAATAATTAGGAAAAATAATGTAACCAAACTAGGGAAACAGGAGCAGGCTCCTAGAAGGTCTGCAGGGGAAACACGGAGCAGAAAACTCCACCATGTGAAAGCTCAGAAGTGCTTTGTTTAATGTAATACAATCAGGAGAGACAAGTAATCACCTGCATGACTAACCTTAAAATGTGTAGCTTTCTCTAAGTCACCAACTGTACATAATCGGTCATTTATTAATATAGGCAACTTCTTGCACAAAACAGGCAGACTGGGAGCCTGCAGTGTTTAAGTGTCCAGAGCACAGAGACTTACTCTCCTAACAGAATCTATTCACCAAGTCAGCACAGCATAGGATACAAACTGTCCTCACCACTTCATATTAGTATTTACTGATCATCACAAATGTCCCTGTTTCTTACCTGAATTCATTAAATGCAATACACATTACAAGATCAAAAAGCACTCTAAAAGTCTAAGTAAAATCACCAGACACTATAAAATATTCCTATTTACAATAGGAATATATTTGTAAATAAAATAGCAAGTACTAAGTTAGTATTGATAGCAATGGAAGTAACTTATTGGACTTTCCATAGTTTTCTTAAGTTCAAGGGCAGATTTCCAGAATCACCTCTGCTGCCCTCCTTTCAATTACCACCAACAATCTCTCATGTCTGCTTCTCTGCCTCCCCAAATACTGCACCCATGCTGTTTCCTTGTCAAACACGACTAAGTGTCACATTTCAGCTGGCTAGACATCTAGCCAGACTCATGTTTGATAATGCTTAAATACAGAAGTCCCACATTTCAAACATGAACACCGAGATTCATTTAACTAAAACACATAAAATATAAACTTATAGCAAAAAAGTAAGATTCACAAATTAAGTATCTTGAAAATACTATGCTTAAAAGCTTATCTCTTTATTTATTTAAGTAAAACTATTTCCTTTTGTTCAAAAGACCATGCAGAATGTAAAATGTTTTAATTTTGAAATATTTCTCCTGGTAATGTGACCAGGAAGCTTGTGCTATGGAGGTGCACAGAGAATTTGCTTTTTTTTTTTTTTTTTTTTTTTTTTTTAAAGAAAGAACTCTACTGGCATCTACTGCCTGAAGGGAACAACTACAGCTCAAACTAAAATACAAGACCAGTTTTCAGAGGTGAACTTACTCTGACTGCTGTGAGATGCAATAAATACAAACATACCATACATACAAAGACACACCATACATATATACACATACACATTTATATGTACACGTTTCTCATACTTAATATCAAATGCCCATGATATATTTGTTAAGCACATTACCATATACAAGAAGATCTGCACTGTTATATTAAGGTTCATAAAATCTTTACAAATGAGTACTAGCACCAATATTATGAGATTCCTACCCTCTACCCCAGTGCCTCATACAGGGCACTCAACCTGGAGTCTCACACATTCTAAAGAAGTACTATAACATCTGAGATATATTCTCGGATATTTCAAAAACTGTATTTTGAGACAGGACCTTGCTATATTGCTCAAGCTGGCCTGGAATTTGAGATACCCTTATCTCAAGCTCCCTGGGTGCTGGGACTGCAGGACTATGGCAGCTGCTCAGTTGATCATGCCCATTTCAAGGCGGAAACAACCTTATGAACCTTAGCAACCTGCCCAGAGTCACCCGGGTGTTTTATGCCTCAGTTCTGGAGCATTAGGTTGCATGAGCATGATTCTCCAGAAGCACCTCTCAGGTCAGGTGCAGTTTCTCATGAGTGGGAAGTGGAGATGAGAATGGTGGACATGGTGGGCTGCTGGATCTGCTGTCAGGGGTCTGAGACGCTGCTATGGGCAGGTTTTCTTTCAGATAGTCACCTTGCAGCCTTACAGTTTTGTTGTTCATATCTATATTTACAATGATGCTGGAATCAGGCAAAATTATGTACAGAAGTTTGAAGGTTAAGGAAGACATGGAATCATATTTAATGTGTAATGTTGTTGCTTTCACATAGGGGACAAATGACATGATCAGGACCTTGTTACTCAAAAGTTTGAGAGTATATAGTTGCTTTTTGTACAACATGATCTAAGTGGCTTTATAAAGCATGTGAAATTTATTTAGCACAACATAGTAACTGACACTTATCATGTAATCTGAATATTTCACCTCTAAAGATTAAGTATTCACCAATAGATTTGCCACAATTCACACTTGCTCTAACAATTAAACTTCATCTGCACCTGTAAACAATCCAGTGGCCATGTCTGTTAGCCCTACTTCTCTGGGCCTGGTCTCTTACTTTACCTCTGGCAGTCCCTTCACCAAGTCATTCTGACTTGGAGGTTGAAGAATTGCTAGTCAGCTGAAAACCTAACGGCATAAATCTTCCAAGCCCCACTGTGTGTGTGTGTGCACGCATGTGTGTATTTAAACCCAGAACTAAATCAATTTAGTCATCTTTATAAAAATGTTAGAGTTTTATTGGAATTTTTCTCATTGAGGGAAATAAGACCTTAACTCTGATCCTAGAGCTCCTCGGCACTAACCTGAGTGTATGATTTTTTTTTTTTTCTCAAATCAATTTCCCATAGTTTCAGTATGGAGAACTAAAACATAATTTGTAGATGTATACTCAAGCCTTTTAAGGTTTAAATTTGCTTTTAACTGGTGCATAAAAACATGGAATTACATATATGATGGTGTGTTGAAATAGAATACAAAATGCCAATTTTGAATGCTTTGTGATATTTTCAAATATTTTACAATTGTTCACTGCTGGTTTTTATGTATTGGCACTGAATAACTTACCTATGCTAACCTTACTGTTTCTTTTTTTTCCATTTTATAGATTTCTTGGCATTTCTTAATACATTTAATCATTTTTGGACAGCATTCCCCTAAATTTCTGCTTCCTTTGCTTCCCTTGCTATACTGAATGCAGACTTTCAGTGCAGTGCTCAACAAAAGAGAGGCTTGAATATCTCTGTCTTACTTTATGTGTTAGGAAGGAAGGTTTTCATTTACTATGATAACTGTAGATATAATTTTGGTAGCTGTTCCTTATTGAGCTAATAAATTTATTGTTTTTAGTGATGACTTGAAGATAGACTCTGTTTGATGTGATCACATGGTTTCAATTCTTTTGTCCAACCAACCTAGGAGAAGCATCTTCCAATTTTTTTTAATATACTGCTGAATTTAATTTACTAATAATTATTTAGAAATGTTTGTGCCTGTGTTTATAACAGACACTGCTTAACAGTTTTATTTTCAGGGTTTTTTCTTTGTTTTTGGAAGCAGGATAAGGTGATTTCATAAAGTAAGTTGAGATGTATGTCTCTCATTTTCAAAGAGAGATTTTGAAAAAAGATACCCCTTTTTTTCCTTAAAAATTTGAGGAAACTGTCTTGTGAAACTATATGAGCAAGTAAGGTTCTGTTTTCCTTCAAAGATTAAAAATACCAATACAATTTTTTCAATAGCTATAGTACAACTGAATTGTTTATTTCTCTGTGGGTGTGTATACTGTGGATGCTGTTTACTATCCTCTATAGCCTGGGTTTTGTTTAATTATTTGGTCTTGTAGAATATTGTTTTAAAACGTGTTACATTTGTTTGTGCTGTGGAACATCTGTTTAATGATGCACAGATGTGTCACAATCTTTTATGTTGCATTTGTTTAACTCTGTGAAGCTGTGTTACTTTGCCTGTCTAAAACTGAAGGTCTAATAAAGAGATGAGCAGCCAATACCAATAGCAAGGCAGGAGAAAGGAGGGGGGGGGGGCAGAGAGAATGAATAGGAGAAATCTGGGAGGAAAAGAAGAGCAAGAGAACAAGGAGAGGAGGAAGCCAGGGCCCAGCCACCCAGCCACACGGCAAGCCATGAAGGAAGAAGTAAAAAGAAACACAGCAATGGATAAAAGGAAAAAGTCCAGAGGCAAAAGGTGGACAGGAAAATTTAAGAAAAGCTGGCTAGAAACAAGCCAAGCTAAGGCCGGTCATTCATAAGTAAGAAAAAAGCCTCCACATATGATCATTTGGGAGTGGGGTGACGGGCCCCCCAAAAGACAAAAGAGGAAAAAAATAACTGACAACAATTTGATCTTTTTTTAATTTTTAAATTAATCGGCGTGCCCAGCATTAGATTTCATTATGACACTTTCAAACACCATTTGCCCCTTGACTCTCCTCTCTCGTCTTTCCATCTTTACCTCCTTCCCCTCTCACCTCCATCCTGACATAGAAGCTTTCTAAACTAGAATCCTTGAGAAAGAAAATATTTGCGACCAACATATCACTTGATAGAAGTTTGCAGATGCATATATCTTCCCACATATTTCATTGTTGTAGAGCTGAAATAAATTCCAGCATGTAAATATTCTACTAGGTATCATATTGGCTATTGTTTTTTGTTTCATTCAAAGTTTTGAATTATTTTTTTCTAGTTTTGTGAAGAATGTCATTAAAATTTTGATAGGGATTGCATAGAATCAATTAGAATATCCCTCAAAATCATGAGAAGAAGGTTTGTTACCTAGGTAATGCTAGATTCTGTCAAGCTATGATTCGCCATAACAGTGTTTATAAGGTACAATCTCCCCAGGTCTCCTGCTTTTAAACAAATGACTTCAAATATTTAATGGAGAAGAACACAGCACATTGCTGGATCTTGTATGGACTAGTTACATTTAATGTAATTATTGGTATAACTGGATTTAGATCTACAATATCTCTTCTGTTTTACTTCTTAAATATTAATGAATAGAGCTGATGTGCTGAAAATTACTGAGGTTAATGCGTGAGTTTTAATTGTCTTGATGTACAGATACAACAGTGAGATCACATCCACAACAATAACACAACAATCACATCCATAACTTTTCTTATGCTTCTTCACTACTTCTCTCTCATGCCATTCAAAATCCCCAGGCAAGCAGTGTTTTGAACAATACAGAGAACCTGCATTCTACAGACTTTACATAAGCAGTTCTTTCACGAAGGTAAGATTTTTTATTTTATAACAGACTGAACTATAATGTTGCATAAATTCTCACTCTTCAGTTTTACTGATATTTTTGGCTTTTATGTAGTGGATTTTTATAATTAATAATGGCACACTAAGGATAACCAGTTCATTAAAAGTTCACTGGTTTTACATAATGTCTTTTTCTGCTCCAGGATTCCATCCAGAATGCCACACTACATTTAGTTCTCATGTCTCTCTATGCTTCTCCTGGCTGTGACAATCTCTAGATTTTTCTCTTCCCCCCACCCTTCACAAATTTCAGAAGCATTGATCACCTATACTGTAAAATGTCTTTCACCAGAACTTTGTTTTCATGATTAGTCTGGAGTGACAGCTAAAATAATCAGTTATTCTCACTAAGTTTATGTGTCAATATAACTTGTATATATAACTTATCACCACAGAAACTTTGCCCGTCAGATGTAGCTAATAATAAACAGAATACTTCTCTTATTCATGCTTTATTTCTATACTGTACTCTTCTGCAAGGAATGCAGTACACTTAAGGGGCTACACTCTACCTCTCTGAGGGCTCAATGCAATTCTGCATGAGCAATGTGAATCTTTGCCTGCATTAATGTACTAAGGCATTAACTTGTCTATTTGCATTTTGGCCTCTAATTTTGCACCATATTATTTATTCAGAACCAGGCCACTGGAAGTTCTTTTGATTGCCTCTGTCTCCCTGCACTACACTTCATCCTGTGGATGTATGCTCATGCATGCATATGTGTCTCAATTTGACTTTCTCAAGTACTCATGCTTATCCCTGCCCGGGTCCTAGCTTCAGCACATTCTCCAAGGCCCATGTTTCCCTTTTATTAGACTACAGTATTTGTAAGCAAGATCAGGGAAACAAGTTTGTTCATTATTCCTGGGGTTTGTTCCTTAAGTTCCAAATATTTAGAGGCTTTCTAGTATTGATTTCTAATTAAAGTCCCCTGCAGTGTAAGGAAATAGTTTGTGTAACCTTTGTTTTTAGTTTGCTAAACTGTGGTTTCAGGCCTAGAATGTGGTCTTTTGGTGAACATTCGACAGTGGGTTACAGTGGGCTGATATTCTGTTCTTTTTAAATCTAACAGTCTACAGATGTCAATTGAATAGATCTGACTGCCATCACTATTCAGGTGATCAACACACTGAGCAATTTTCAACCTGCCTGATCAGTTTTTAGAAGAGCAGTGCTGAGTTCCTAAGCATGGACTTGTGATTCTTCTTTTAGTTCTATTAGTAACTGCAAATGCTCAGAATTGCTTTTCACAGAGCTGACTGATAAGTACATCATATCCTTTGCCCTGATCATTCCCAATCCCGTGCTCTGAGGTCAGCTCCTGAAGCTAAGGCAGCCCATTCTGCATCCTTTATGGTAGTGA
Organism: Phyllotis vaccarum; assembly: GCA_033318265.1. Lineage (NCBI taxonomy): Eukaryota > Metazoa > Chordata > Mammalia > Rodentia > Cricetidae > Phyllotis > Phyllotis vaccarum. The sequence continues at coordinate 13,166,095 of JARWLC010000015.1, read as the reverse complement.
TTACAAGGCAGGTTTCTGTCCCCTTCTGCCCATCTGCCTGTGTTTGGTGTGGATCTCCTAGGAAAACACAGAGTTGAACTGTGTTTTTGCTTTTGTATTGGAGTCTCATTTTAATCTACCAGGATAATGTCCTGTCTTGTAATTGGTGCGCTGACATCATTCTTAAAGTGACCCTTGACACAGATTCATATCTGCTGTTTGTAGCTATTTCTACTTTACTGCATTTACCTTTCTCCTCCTCTTCAGCCTCTTCTTGTTCTGACAGGTTTAACATAATTCCATTTATTGCCTTCTCAACACAATTGTTATGATTTTTAGAAACATTTTGTGCTCACTGACTTAAAATTCCCAATTTATATCTTTAACTAATTTAAGTGCAATTTCATAAAGGATCATATTGCCCCATTTTAGTAAGGTGTTGTGTTAGTCTGGTTCCATCACTAAACATGTTAAAAATGACCAGATAGAAAGAGTTCACAGAGCCATGGAAATTACTAAGATAAACAATTAAAGAAAAAAATGTGTGTGTGATATATGTGTATAGATATATTTGTGTGTGTGTGTGTCTGTGTGGAGTATGTTTTATAAAAAAGGAACACATACAGATTCGTGATTTCAAGAGGATTCAATTATAGACATCTGGGTCCATTGCTTTTATGCCTGAGGTCAAGGAGAAGAACATCCATGGTGGCACAAAGCCACCTCATGCTATCCAGGAAGGAGAGAAAGATACGAGGGGTATAGTAGGGCTGGGAAAAACCATACCCTTTAAAGGTTCCAACTCCTAAGGTTTTCATCACTTCCCAACGGCCTACTAAACTGTGAACTCTCCAACCCACTGATGAGATCTCAACCCTCATGATCCCTCAGTCACCTCCCAGCGGCACCAAGAGGTTATCTTAATGAGACAGGTGTACAACACAAACTTAGGTCTGTGCTCAGCCATTTTCCCTTGAAAGGACTGGTGCCCAGACAAATATTACAACTTTTTACAATGATCCAGGGTCTCTTCCTGTTTATTTTTCCATTGTTGGCAATAACAAATGTCTTCTATCCTACTGCATTATCCTGTGTTATCTACATTCTCTCTGGTCTAAACATTTGTGCACTGCTATTCGAGACAGAAGTTCCAATCAAGAGTTTGAGTGTGCAAGATTATGTTGTTACATTGTAAATAATTGTCCCACCCACTGGTTTAATAAAAAGCGCTGATTGGCCAAAGGCAGGAAGTGTGGGCAGGGCTACTAGACTGAGAAAATTCTGAGAACAGGAAGCACACAGCAGGATGCCAGAAAGAAGCCAGAAGAAGCAGAGGACAACTATGCGGCTCTAAGAAAAGGTACCGAGCCGCATGGCTGAACAGGAAGAGACATGGGTTAGATGAAGGGTAGAGAGCTAGCAGGTTATATGCCTGGGCCTTAGGCCGATCAGCCTAAAACTATTGAAAGCATCTGTGTGTCTCTGCCTGTCTGTGGGTCTTCGGGTCTGTGGGTCTGCCGGCCCAAACCTTGAGGCTATAGGCCCGAAAGTCCGGGCCAGAAACCTCCTACTACATTTGAGTGTGCACCTCACTTGAGGTGGAATCAGGAGGAAAGTACCACAGAAGACTTCACTCACTTTATCCTTCCCATGGGGAACTACCTTTCTTCTGCAGCTTTTCCTGTAGAAACCCACTGCACAGTGCTGAAACCAGGTTGCCTAGAGTATAAACTAGAAGGTGTATGTGTGTATATAATTGTCAGGGGAGGGAGACAATTTTAAAACCATGAAATCCACCATGCTGTCTCTTTCCAGGATTTGGCTTCCCTGCCCAAACTGCTTGCTGTCATTTACTCTTTTATATATATATATAATATTTTTTTTATTTTTATATTTATATATATATAAACACTTGTGTGTGTGTGTGTGTGTGCGTGCACACGCGTGCGTGCATGTGTTTTCCACCATATGTATTATGGCGAGAGAGATAGGATGATGATCTTATAAATCAACACTAGAACTAAAAGCCAATCTAATTTTTTTTTAGTAAATAGATAACTGATTATGAAATAAAAAATTAAAGAGTCTCAACTTTCAGTATGACTTCAGTATAGAATTGTAGTGTTTTTGTCATAAAATTGTGTGCAGACAGTACATGTACAGGTTTGGAGCAATGGCTTGTGGTTAAAAGCACTTGCAAAGTACCTAGGTTAGGCTCCTAGTACCCAATGGCAGTTCACAGATGTCTGTGACTCTGATGCCCTCTGCTGGCCTCTGTGGGCACCAGACACACACGTGGGATGCATGCATGCAGACAAACATTCATATACATAAAGTAAAATCTCTTTTCAAAAAGCTATACAAATATATACAATATTCCTTTCGAATGTAATTTTTTTATATAAATTCTATGGCAATCACTCAGAACAAAGGCGATACTCTTCCTTACTAGTAATTACTATTTAACACTTAAGAAACTTTTCATGCAAAATAAATTTTCATGATCACTCTCCATACTTTTCAGCTTTGGGTCTCCTTATTGCCTAGACAATAATAAATCTCAAAGTACAGTTGTCTAAAAACAGTTTATAATCTTTTTAATATTTGCTCATTCCAAGGAAAAACTCAAGTAAGTTCCAACACTTTCAAGGTCCATAATGAAGCACTGTCAGGAGACTTTCACAGGCCTCCATCTAGACCATCGCCCACTCAGATCTCAAAGCAACAGCATGAGCATATTTGCCACATCTGAACATGTCCTTTCCTAAACCATGTTTGTAAATTCGGCTTCCTGCTTTAAGGCCATACTTGGTATTTAAATGGTGGCACATTTTTGGACAGCAGGATGCTCCTTCCTCCTGCTAGTTCTGTCAATCCCCCGGAACCGGTCAGGATGTTACAATGTCCTCTATAAAGTTCTTGCAGATGAAATTAAGGTGACTGATCAGAACAGTCTAAACTCTAAAACAGATTGATTATTCAGGTGCCCTGAGCTAATCACAATGGCTTTAAGTGGAAAATGTTCTTCATTTGGAAACAGAAGAGCAATTACATGGCAAGAAGTCGTTAGATTCCAAGCCTAAGAACAATCAACAGTAAAGTGAGAGGGCTTGGGAGAGTGAGCTGTAGCATGAGAATGATCAAGTAGGAAAACCTGAGAATCCAGATTATGGCAGGCACAGGATTCTCTTCATCAAACAGGTGAAGGCCCTTGGTGTCGGTGAGAGACTTCTACTTCATTTACCTACCCAATAGCCAAGACCATGGCCAAGCAGCCAATTCTAAATACCTGAAACACAAATGAAAGGGAAATTCTCTCCCCAAGCACTTGTAGCACTACACAGAGAGAAACAAGGCAACAGAGGAAACCTCCTGACAATATGCCTAAGGGAGAGCTTTCTTATTATTATTATTATTCATTCTGGTAATTGATATTATGTTCTCATACTTGATAGAATAAATTATCCACTCAGCTCCTAAAGGGCATGTATTAGTCCTTAGTGTAGCGTTTCCATATTTAACTATTTTAGGGTAGTAGGCAATCCACTATTTTCAATTTATTTTAAATAAACAGAATTTTCAAAAGATTGTGTGTGTGTGTCCTGACGACAGAATCTATTTCTACCCACTCACTAGGTAAGCACTCTAATCACAAAGCTAAGCCCCCAACTTTTCTTTCCCTAAATGTTTTAGTAACTTGGAAATACTTCGGAAATGTGAAAGCACACCAAGCTGTCACAAAATCAGAAACAAAAAGTGCTATGATTTTCTGATTTTATTTTCATTTTATTTTAAAGCTCCAACAAGAAATGACCACATCCAAGACTGGTTTCTCCATGAGGAGGCTGCAGTGCCTTCACTAACTTCCAAATCTATGTTTCTTTCCTATGGAGCCTGTGATGGATGGATAACAAGCTTGACAGCTTTCCTGTCAGATGACACCCAGAGGAACTCTGGGATTATGGAAGGGCAAAAGTGCTTATGGGGCATACTGTATAAAGAGCCTGCATGTAACCAAGTAGTCTCTTCCAATAACCTTCAGCACATGTCATCACCAAGAAATAAGTGAGTCTGAGACTTCGAGGCCCACAGTGAGAACTAGCTTATAGCTTAAACTGACCTCACCTGAAATACCTCAGCTCCACAAATAAAAGGTCTGGCACCATGATAGGAATAATTAGATGATACTTAGCTCACGGCGGTTATAAGAAATGGAGTCAGCCAGAAGGTGGCAGAATGGGGCTGTGTAGAACTACAAAATTCTTTTGTCATTTCTATAGGTTTGGACAACAGATGAAACACACCATTTTGACCCTTATCCACATGGCATGCTAAGAATGTACAAGAACAGTATTTCATGTCTAGGTTATAAAACTCCCACACAAGCCATCCAATCAGAAGACCAATCTTCATTTTCCTTCTCCCAGATTATTTATAGGATGCTAAGAAAAATAAGGCCCTATTACATCCGTTATATCATTTCAATATTGCATTTGAATTCACTAAATGTTATGCCATTTAACATATTTTAGCAAGATGAAATACTTTATAAAATGCCATAATACTATTAAGAAAAGGTGCTTTGATATTGAGTGTTTAATAAGGTTAACTATATTTTTTTTTCTCAAATACCACTGACTGTATACAACAGATCTGTTTAATCAGCATTGCTGATTCCTACTAAAGAGCCCATGCAAACACTAGACTTTTTTCCGTTCAATCGGGTACAATATCAAGGTGAAAACTAAGTCTGAAAACCATTGAACAAATACCTAAAACACAAGCAGTAGTTCACGTTATTTTTTTCATCTGAAAATAAAGCACAGGTGCTAACAGCTTTCAGGTAGGGATGAAGTTGCCTAGAAACAAACTGGAAGAGTTTAAAACTAGATCTGGAAACAGCAGCCAGTTTACAGAAGACGCCAGATTAAAGGGTCCAGGAGGAAACAGCTGGTGGGGGGCTTGTGGTGGTTGGAATGTAACTGGACCCCATAAGTTCATAGGTTGTGGTGTGAGCGGCATTAGGAGGTAGGGCCTTGTTGGAGAAAGTGTGTCACTGTGGGGATGGACTTTGGGGTCTCTTCTATGCCCAAGACACACCCAGTGTTTCAGCTTCCTGTTGCCTGTGGGATTAAGATGTAAGAAATCAACTCCTTCCTCAGCACCATGTCTGCCTATATGTCCCCATGTCCCACCATAACGATAACTGTTCGCAAGCCACCCCACTAAATGTTTTCCTTTACAGGAGTTGCTGTGGTCATGGGTGTCTTTTCTAAGCAATAAAAATCCTAAGATAAGGGTGGTTATGAGATCTTCAGCAGTATTTAGGGAGCAGGTGCTTTGTCAGGCCTCACATGAGGGCTCCGGTGTGCAATGGTGACCTCCAGAGCCGCAGGAGCCAGAGCCTGTTTTAGAGGCTTCACTAAATCTACCAGACTTTAGCACTACATGGAGGACAAGACAACCTCTATCCAATGGTGAGGACACAGAGCTGGGAGTGTCATTCAGTCCCAGAGAGAGAGACACACACATGTCATGTGGAGTGTGGAAAGAGAGGGAGGCAGCCACAAGAGAGGCGGCCTCCAGGAGACAGAAACTCAGGTGCAGAGTCAACTGAAGAAGAAACTCAGGTCTCCACTAACTCTAGCCACAATACTTCAGCCAGACTTCTCTCCTTCACACTGCTCATTCTTTCAGGCACTAAAGCACTCTGCAGGGGACTGAGATGGAAGAAGATTTCAGCTCTGAGAAGATGCTTTGGAACTGCTGATAAAAAGTACAAATTACCAAGGCCTAATCTGAATGTATATGAATATAATTTACATATTAAAACACTCAATAAAAGTTTAGATTAAAAACACAATGAAATGTCATATTAAAGATGAGCCACAGATCAATAAACCATCAATATTCTTACACAGAAAAGCTACTTATAAGAAGTTTGCAGATCAAATAAAGTATTAAGTAGAGCAAAATTCCAAACAGAAGACATACATGGCTACGTAGTCAATTTAAGAAAAATAATATAAACATGTTAGAAAAATATCTTTATATCTTTTGATAACAGGCACAGAAGAAACAATGACGAAGACACACAAACCTCAATGGTCAGTAGGAGATCAAATATAAATGATTAATGAACATTATAACTCAAAATTAATTTAAAACCAGATATTACCATGAAAGCCTAACATGCTCTGAAATCTTAAAGCTCACATAAGAAAGAAACTTACCAAGGACCAGAAAATAGTGCTGTTTCTTCAGTTGCAAAAATACACCTGGGGACTACAAGGTGGAGACCTCCTCACAACTACATCACTAAAGTTAAGACTGAAAATTCTAAGAGTTAGCATTACTTCATGTACTACTAAGAGAAAACAGTCTTGTGGTTTAACTATGGTGTGCTTTATTAATTCCAATCTTATAGTCATCTACTGAGAATCCTTTAGACTTTGATATAATTTTTATATTGTTTTTGAAGTCATATACAATGAAAAACATTAAACAAAAATACTAAAGAGTTTCCCAAACCACTTTATACTCAGAATCTAACTTCTGAATCACTCTGTGATGTTGTAGTCTGAAGTTTCTGACCTGTCTGTTCTGGCCTAGCCCTGAGGTCCAAATGAATTTCTCCTGCCAGAGGCCTGGCCTAGCCCGAGGCCCAGAATGGCAGCCCAGCTTGGCTCATATTAATTCCACGCTGTTCAGCCTATGGCTCAGGCTTATTGCTAGCTATCTCTCACACCTTAACCCATTTCTATTAATCTGTCTGCCATGACGGTCATGATTTACCTGTGCTCCATTACACTTGCTACTTGGGCAGCTGGACCTCATCTCTCTTGACTCTGCCCTCCTTCCCCTGTATCTGTGCCTAGATTTCCCACCTACTTCTAAGCTGCTCTGCCATAGGCCAAAACAATTCCTTTATTATCCAGTGGTATTCACAGCATACACAAAGACATCCCATATTAGTGTGACTCAGTCATTATTCAGTTTTTACATCATCATTTATTATCTTATACAATATAAGCATATTATAGACGGTCAATGCTGAAGTATTTCTTGCAGGGCTTTATTGCCACTTTCTATATTTTCTTCCTGGCTTGGATACTGATTCAATATACTGATTGTCTGTGTATACAGTGACAAGTCTGTCACAGCTGCCTGGTTGGCCATAACTATAAAACCATGAGATTTAGAAAGGAGTCTAATACCAAACACCTAATATTTTAAAAATATTACAAGTCATTAGAATACTTGTACCAAATTTGCTTATCCACTGGGGAATTCTGGGCTCTGATGTTTTACAAAGCTGAGTCCTCAGAAGACATGGCTACTAGAAGTCATAATAAATTCCTTGACACAAAGTTAATTAAGAGTCTCGCCTGGGTATTCTGGATGCCTCACTTCACTGAAATAGTGGGCAAGAGGAGTTCCTATCTTTGGATGACTCAGCAGTGAGGTACCACCTGACATAAAATGAAGGATGGGGAGCATGCTGTAGAACCATGCAATCTTTAGAGTATCAACTGGTAATTTCCATACCGATAGCAAAAACAGAAGATGAACTCAGCAATCCAATAGAAGGACCCCTGATTTATCAAGGTACAAAATAAAAAAGGGGTAAAAGTAAAACACACTCAGTAGAAACTGATATTTTAAATTTTCATTGTTTCCCAGGCTGGTGATGCGCATTAAGATATATTCTTGAGATTCTGGGCAAAGGAAGTGAGGTACAGTTCCCAATTCACCACATGATACTCTTGTACACTGTGTTACTAAGCAATCATGGTGCTCAACACATTCCTACTTAAAATATTTCCAGCTTAAAATGGATTTATCAGGAAACACTATCAAACTCTTGATAATTTAAGGGCAACTCAATTACTACCATGACAAAACACCCATTCTATCTATTTTTGGAGGGAACATGGGATTAATGATAAAGTTATAACATCAATTCCCAAACAAGATGACTATATTAGCTACTCATAAATAGAACCTTCTCAGTGTTATGTGTATGTACATATTTGCTTGTTTATATAAACACCAAGTTTCTTTCCTGCTTCTCTCAATTTTATATAAGATATGATTATGGAAGTTTTAACTTTATAATTCAGCAGCAGAAACTGCAAGAAGTCAAGGTGGATATTATGAGGAAATGACATGAGCAAATATCCAGAGACTGCAGAGGGACTGATAGTCCTAGGGGGTCTCTTTTTGTTCAAAGCTGTGTTTTCATCTCCATAAACAATGGTAGCATGTCTGATGGAGCACTTAGTGACAGCAGCAGGAAGATGCACATAGGTAAGGAACAGACCATGCTGGAGGCCACAGAGGAACTTACCTCTACCTTTCCCTTCTCCTGTGACAGAAGAAGTGAGAAAACCATAAAATGTATTTCCTGGACTCTCTATTGCTCAAGTTTGAGGTACAAATTAAGCACCTACTATGAGCACTTCTGTACTGCCTGCAGCTCCTCTGTTAGCAGCAGCAGAGTGGAAGTTACTTTAGCTCCACCTTCTGAGTAACAAAAAGGGTCACAATAGTATTTTAAGACAAAAGTGACAGAGGCAGAGACAAAGACAGACAGACGTCTAATTACAGTATTTCAGATCCTGGATATTGTGATACCTAAAGTCAATCTTACTACTTTTACTCTCAAATTGTTGAAAATTCCTTCCTTCCTTCCTTCCTTCCTTCCTTCCTTCCTTCCTTCCTTCCTTCCTTCCTTCCTTCCTTCCTTCCTTCCTTCCTTTCTTTCTTTCTTTTTTTTTTGAGATAAGATCTTATATAACTTAAATTGGTCTTACACTCATGGTTCATCTGCCTCTAGTCTCCCAGGTGACAGGATTACAGGTGTTACCAGCACAGTTTGTTTCAGCCCTTTGAGTGAGGACTCTGTATCTTGAAATGAAAAACAACAACCCTCCCCCCAATTCCAAAACTAAGAATAATTTAGATTATTCTACTTATATATATATATTAACTGCTTTCTGTTTATAAGCTTATTTTTAAGTTATGAGGGGGAAAAGGCTACCTCACTTTCTTCAATCAAAGAAATGTATATTATAGATGGTCTGAAATCACTCGTGAGCAAAGTTAACCAACAGAACATGTTGTAAATAAGAATCAAAAGAGGGCAGCAGGATGTAAAAAATGGCCACAAAATAGTTCAAATATTAGACTGAAGAGCACTGACATTACACCCCTGTTGATAAGAACATAACGATCCTAAGATCTGTATCCAGTGGAGTCCAGATCCTCCTTCTGTGGTCACTGACAGTATCCTCTGCCATCAATGACCTCGACAGATAGCTGCTGCTCTGGAAACAGACCTTAGGGACTAATGTATGTTATTACAAGGTCTTATCTTCAGTATCCAAATAGTTAATGGCAATGAATAACCATAACAATAATGGAATTATAAGTACATGTAGAATTAAAATACATTTAAAAATACAGCAAAGATTAAAGAAACGGGTGACCAATAGTATGACAGGGTTTTAATACTCATTGGGAATTAATAAAGTAATAACCTTGCATCCCAGTGTAGTGAGTCATAGACAAATATAATGTCTAGAGAAACTGAGGAGAGCAAAACTTAAAACCAAGAAGTGAACACCAAGTGTTGAACGGAAGATCTGAAATGTGAAAAAATGGGCTGTGTGGACAAAAACACAGAAAACATGTGGTGAGCGAAAAACCAAACACATCAGCAAATACCTCAGCCTGTAAAGAAACTACATCAGAAAATAAAACCATTAAAGTGGACTAGTAAACCTCCGTTCTGCTGAAGTACCTGCATACAGGTATTGAGAAGATTAACAATTATTACGTATGTTAGACATAAGGATTAATGGACAAGATTAACCCTGACAAATTAAAGGGGGCAATATAAAGATACCAAGAAACTAAAAATGAGAAAGTCCTAAAATCATCATCCTAAAACACAGAATGTATGTATTTGTGCATTTAAAATGAAAATTGACAGATTGGAAGGAATCACATTGTTCCAGTGAGATACTTTAAATATTTGGCTGTAACTAGCAGATTAAAAGATAATCCATAAAAATAAATACTGACCCACACAGTGACCAACTTTGTATAAAACTCTGATGTTTGAGAACACTGTAACAAGTACAGTAAATATACTCTTCAAAATCAATTGGATATTTGCCAGAAATAATTATACCCTACATAGTGGCTCATATATATCAAGTCCAAAAATTAAAATGCAAGTCTTTCCAAATATACTCTCATCCCAATGAAATTAAATAAAAAAAAACTCAACATTTGAAAACAAACACAATATTAGAAGAGATTAGTCAAAGAAAATATCATGAAAATCTTAACATATAGAGAAACTTTAGCAAACTAAACTCACTTCTACATAATCAATGCAAAATGACATTTCCCAACTAAGCTGAGCTTTTACTAGATGTCCAATATCGGTTTAACATTCAAAATTCATAGCTGTACAAGTAAGTTTTAATAGATTACCCAGTGCTCTAATTTGTTTTCTGTTGCTGTAGTAAGCACCATGACCAGGAGTGACTTGGGAAGCAATGAGCATACAGATTCACATTTGCAGGCCGTGGTTCATCACTGATGAATGTAAGGAGAGGACTTAAAAGCACAGCACTGGAGACAAGAATCATGGAGAAATGTTACTTGCAGGCATGATCTCTGGCTGGGTGCAGCCAGTTTGCTTATAGTGCAGACCCACCCACTAGGGATGCAGCCACTTTCAGTGGGCTAGATCCTTATATATCAATCAATCATGTATCACGACATTCTTTTACAAATAAGCCAGAGGCCAATCAGATATGTGTAGGAGGATTATGTTGTTCCATTGTAAATAACTGTCCCTGCCTATGAGTTTAATAAAAAGCGCTGATTGGCCAAAGGCAGACAGGAAGTGTGGGTGGGGCTACCAGACTAAGAAGACTCTAGGAACAGGTGGAACACAGCAGAATGCCAGAGAGAAGCCAGAGGAAGCGGAGGTCAACTATGCTGCTCTGAGAAAAGGTACCAAAGGCATGGCTGAACAGGATAAGAGTCATGAGTTAGTTTAAGGGTAAAGAGTTAGCAAGCTATATGCCTGGGCCTT
>JARWLC010000015.1:13092500-13150000 GCA_033318265.1 Phyllotis vaccarum | reverse complement strand
CAATCTTTAAATAAAGGAGCTGTTTTGGCCCATGACAAGCACCATAGAAAAAGTAGGTGGGGAAATCAGAGCATAGGCAGGGGAAGGGCGGAATCAGACAGACAGAGCCAGCCACCCAAAGAAAAAGAAGCATGTAAGAAGCACAGGTGAGCCACGGGCCACATGGCAGACAGACTAATGAAAATGGGTTAAGATGAAAGAGCTAGCTAGCAATGTGTCTAAGCCTTAGACTAAACAGCATGAAGTTAATATAAGCATCTGAATCATTTTGGGGGGACTAAGCAGCAGTGGGCGGCTAAGCGGTCTGGGACTGCAGGACTCCAGGTCTGGACCTCTGGCCACCTAAGACCAGGAAACCTTATTTTAACATACTCTAACATATATTGGCTCATCTCTGTGTGTGGAATAAATGGATGAAGGGACAAGGAAAAACACTATATACAGTGTGCTATGTGTATAAATATAGCTACACATACAGAGATCAAAGGAGAACCTCAGCTGTTAGTCTTCAACCTCCACCTTGTTGGACATAGGGCTTCTACTGTTTGCAGCAGAGTACATCAGAATACTAAATGCAACCTCCAGGAATTTTCCTGTCTTGGCCTCCCCCCTCTATAAAACTCTGAAATTATGTATGTGCACTAATGTGCCTTGCTTCCCTTGAGCTCTGGTAATGTGAGTTCAGGTCTTCATGCTTGACTAAACACTTTATCCACTGAGCCAACTCTCAAGACCTAGAAGTATGTTGTTTAAAAAAAAAAAAAAAAAGTTAAATGTTGTGAATAATACATTCATACTTTTCTATTTAAAATAAATTTTCACTGAAAATTTGTGATATATTTATCTGAAGAAATTTGGTCACATATCTATACTAGCATTTATTAGTATCTACCAATGTTCTTAATCTTACAAATTATAATGACTGCTTTATTTTGTTAATTCAGTTAAGTATCAGAATTAACTGTGGTTAACTTGGAGCTGTCTGTGAAGATCTTAACAACTGCTCTGGCTTACCCAGACTTTCCTCTAGGGCTACCTCTTCCTCTCACCCATGGCTGACTTTTCTAAGTTGGCTTTCATGTTTCTCAATTATCCTGCTGCCAGCATTGGAAACAACAATCTGTCCTATGTGGAGGAGCCTGAACAGAAGACCAGAAACAAATGATTACCAAACAGGAGATAGTAGGAGACTAAGCAATAATGCATGCAAAAATAAAAATCAAGAACTAAGTGAGATCATATATGTTTATTAATCAAAATTGAGTCCAGTATTTTGACTTTTCTTTAAACTCCAAGTACCTCTGCTAGTAAACTTACTAAAAATCTACTTCTAATTATCTCTTAAAATAATCAATCTGATAAATAAAGAGTTCTAAGATACAAGCAAGATGCAAGAGAGCACTAAATTCACTTCTTGTCAACATGCGACCCTAAATAAAATTTTCAATTGAAGTATCCTTTTTTATATTTATTACTAAGTTAAAAGTAGCTGCAGGTAACTTCATGAATATATACAAATTACTAAGTCATAATTTGTTCACCAACTTTATATATGTAACTTAGAAGAAATTTTTGACAGTTTTGAGAAAACATAAATCTAGTATTTTGCCCCTCTAAATACACAGATGATTACCAAATTATCAAAATTATAGAAAGAAGAGATAGCATTTTTATTATATGTAAAGATAGCTCTGTCAAAAACATGGGCTGTCAATACACCAAACACCAGACAGGTGCAAGGTGAAATATCAGTGACAACAACTGCATTTCAAGTTCTCAGAAGCTATATCTGGGTAGAAATCAACTCCCTTAGCAGTGTAAGTGGAGAGCATGTCTATCATCATAGGAGCTGGATTATATGGGACTATCTGAAATCACAGTAAGATGCAAAATTCTAAACATATGAAAAATAGCAATGTAAGTTGAAATGACTTTTTGGTTTGCCGCCTAACAGGAAGATAGGGTACACATTTAAAAGTGAGTAATAAACATACAGTAATGAAGGATCTAAGGGTATAAGTTATACATGGTTAACTTATCACAACGAAAACAAAACAACTAACTGCAAGGTTCTTTAGCCCTTCATTTTCCAGATGGCATGAATCCAGAGAGCAGAGCAGGAAAAATTCTTATTTCAGACAGCTAGAAAATCCAAATAAAGTCATTACCAAAAGCAATTACAAAGTGATATAACTGATAAACTGAAACAAAACGTGAGCTATTCCGTGGGTCTTAAATTTGACTTGTACTAGATACTCAGATTGCTCAGCATAACCCCTTGGGATCACGGGTTCTGAGATCAGCTTGCCTAAATTCAAATGTCACTTCTTGATTAGCTACTATGCAACCTTAAGCAAGTTACATATCACGTTTTTACCTATTTTTTGAAAATGAGGCAATATTGGAACCATGCCATAGGATTTGAAAAGATGTGTAGTGCAAAGCACCTAGAGAAGTAGGCACGTACTAATAAAAACTGTTAAGTTTGCTTTTGCTGAACCTGTTTTATTAATGACCTTCTTTGACCAGTTTCTATTATCACTGTCTTTTTTTCTCTTTCTCTTTCTTTTGAGGCAAGGTCTCACAATATCATTATTGCTCACCTAAACTTGCTATGCAGATCAGGCTGGTCTTGAACTCACAGATCAATCTGCCTCTGTCTCTCCTGTGCTTTGCACCACCTTCAAGGTCAGTTTCAAAAACACTGTAGAACCCTTAGGCTTTCCTCCTTCTAATCATGAGAGAATTAACATCCAAATTTCAAACAACAATTTCACCCATAGAACATGCTTAACATCAGTGTGCAATACTCGGTTCCATGGGCAGCCTGGAGTTGTAATATATGTTTTATGAGAATAAAAACACCTTCCAGATTAAAAGAAAAGCATGTGATTTTGTATTAGTAAGGCTATGTGAGTAACATACTTAATTAAAATTAAAACAGTCGAATTACAAGGATTGAAAACATCTCTGAGACTCTTGGCTTTCTATTTTAAAAAGTTTATGGTTCTGTGTATTAAGTGATGTCTAAGTAAACTCAAAATTTGAAAGGCATTTACTTCAAGAGTAATTTTTAAAACACATAGAAATATATAATGGCAGAAGTCGTTCTTTGAAACACTGCAATTCTCTGAGGAACTCAATTTTCTCTAAAAGCTGTGGAGATCATCATGGAATCCTCTAATTTTGTGAGTATTGGGAGAAGGTTGTAATGAGTGCAAGACAAGCCACAGATAGTTAGAATAGTCAATAGTCAAGGCTAGCAACAAACCACACACACACACACACACAGTCAGACAGACACACACATACTCACAGACACATACATACTCATATACATACACATACACACACATATTCACATACAGACACATACACACATGCACTCACATACACACACATGTACACACAGACACACACATACTGTCTCACACACACACACACACACACACACACACACACACACACACACACACACACACACAATCTCTCCTCGTTTATTTTTATTCCCCATCTTCATTCTAATTTTAGAACTAAGCTCTGGAATGACCTGTCTGTGGGAGATTTATTCCTCATCAAACTGAAAATCTTCCCTTTCTATCTTTAATTAGCTCTTTAAATCAAATACTTCCCTATTGATAATTTTCTGAGTTCTAATTTTACTTTCAGAATGTTAGCACTTACATTTTACCTGTCAGCTGACACTCGATAGTAAAATTTTAATATTTTGTCCACGGAGTCTAAAACTATACCCAAAACACTTGGTAAATATTCCGAAAGAAGATGGATTATTTCGTGATGCAGTCAGAACATCAGAGCTGTTCTTTACTGTTGTTAACAACATGACCTCAACCTCACCCTCCTGACAAGTCTGGCACTTGAGCCTTGAGACAGGATGAGTGCAGAGACTGAATTCTTAAGATGATGTATATTTCTAAAAGTTTATTCTGTGTATCAAGAGAAACAAATAATTACATTCAAATTTTAAGCCACAAAACTTCAAGAGTAATTCATTTGAAAAGTATACAGAACAGTTAGGTATGTAATGATAAGACATGTTCTGTCATTAAGCTTTAAAACATAGTTTCTTTGCTACAGAAGAACATCAACACACACCAGCTTATGTTGCTCCAAATGAAACCACAAAGGTTGATCTACAAATATCTCATATGAATTTCCTATGAGATAACATTCACTCTCTTCCTTTGACGCTTCACAACACCTTTTCAAACTATTATAATGATCTTCAGTTTCTATAAACAAACTTACACAAGATCTAGTCATATCTACTTGTTTATTAAACTGGCACTGTCTAGGGGAAAACTGGTTTGGAAGCTCAACAGCGGAAATGTATAGATAGGAGAGTGGCCTACCATTAAAATATAAAACTGTGTAAGGACTTGCTAAGAAAATCACTGGACTGATTCAACTATCAAACACATTTTCATAACACAATTAACACACCCTGTACAAGAGGAATAGGGAAATGGCAATGCCAAGTGGGTGTAAAATTTCATCTTTGTTCTGCCTTTGTGAACCTATAAAATTACTCCCCACATTTGCACAATCAATAAAAGAACATGGAGGTCCTAATTCTACATTGGCTTTTCAGAGCCTTCGTGTCACATGCTCACTGTATGCTGTTCATATAACTTTCTGGAACAAATTTTACTAACAAAACATAAACCATAAAATCTGACTTAGTTGTTTACGATATACAAATAGCTAGATCCTCTTCAGTCAGTTCAATTCTGCTTTATTCACATAAGCCAAGGGGGGCTTGCTTTAAGCTAATTATAAGGTTAGCTTGATTCTTCTGTTATAAACACAGACATAATGGGAGATATTATTTACATAAATGGAACTAATTGTCAGGCTTACTTCAAGCGTGGAGGTGTCATTTACCTATGGCAACGTAGCAAACAGCAAGTACCTTTATTCTAAATAACAAAATCTAATATGAACCCTATAATGGGACACAAATTTTCCTTCACAACCTGTTACACTCTCCATGTATATGTATGTGATTATATATAATACCATATTGCCAAATAGAAATTAAATTCCCACGACCCTTTGTCTTGAGATCTGATGTTAAGTCTGAATGCCTGGATTTTCAGCTCTCAGGAAAAAAAAAAAAAAAATTAACCAATACTGTCTGGAAGCACTTCAACACTGAAAACCTTTAAGTTTCACAGGCATCCTGACACATTCCTGGATGGCTAGCGTAAAAGCAACCCTGTCTCACTTTTTTTTTTTTTTTCTCAAATGGATAAAGATGCTGTTTGTGTTTGTTTGCCATCTCTAATCTACAGGATGAAAGAAAGAGCCTTCAACACCGAGGGCTAATGTCACCTTTCAAGACCCACACCGGCGCTCAGCTTGTGATACGATTGGGACGGGTCCAGGAGATGGAGAAAAGAGAGCAAACTCAACCCCAAAGCACTATCTGTAGCTCCCTAAAAGAGGGGGTCAGGGTGTTGGGGGCCCTGGGAGAAGAGAGAAGAGCCCAGGGCGCGATCACAAACGGGACTTCTTTTCAAGGACCTTATTTGGGGAAGCTTTCCAGACCGTGGCGGTCCTCCTCGCTCTAGTAAGAAAGGGAATCACAGGGACCGCTCTGCCCGCCCTCCCTCACTCCGAAGAGCCCGGAGCTTGGCCCTCACCACCCCTCCCCGCTCCCCAGGCCTCAGTGGGGGAGGGGACAGAGAAGAAGGCGGCTAGTCTCCCGGGCCACTGGAGGGGCGCCGCTGCGAGGCCTGGCCCGTGCCTTGCGGCCTTAGGGGACTGTGGCCCGGGGCCTTGCACCGCGGCCGATCCGGCGGGAACCCAACCCCGTCCTTCGACTCGACTCACCGCTCTCCACCTCGCTGCCTTTCTTGGCGATCGCAGTGTTCCCCATGACCCGGGAGACAGCGAGCAGGGGTGACGGAGGGGAGGGGACCGGGGCCGCCCCGCCGCCCCGCAGTCTGCAACCGACTCCCGCTTTTGCTCAGGTCCCAGAGACCCTGAAGCACGGCGTCAGGGCGCGCGGAGCAGCCGGGTGTCAGGGAGAGATGCGACGAGCTCTCGGGCAGCGACGGGGACTGTGGCGGTGGCGGCGACGCGCAGACACTCCCCCTTCCCGAGCCCGCCCTCCAGGCGCGCCCCCGGCACCGCGCGTCCCCGGTAGCCGCACACTCGGAGCGCGACCTCGAGCCCGGCGCCTCTTTGCGGGAGCTCAGGCGCGCCGGAAGTGACGTCTACGCAAGCCCCCACTCCTGATGGCAGGAGACCCTCCGTGCTGGAATGGAGCGGTGATCGGTCGCTCGCTCCCCATCGCGGTGACCCGACTTGAGCTCGGAGGCTAATCACGAGGTAGCGGAGAAACGTGGAAACCGTTAGCTTGGAAGAACCGCGAATCTTTACTCGGCGTGGCATCCGGTATCCTCGAGCCGGGTTGGGGGCACAGTGCAGGGGCTCGGCCTGCTCCTGCTTCCGCGTGGCGCGGGTTCCGCAGGCAAAGGTTGCTCTCTCAAGAAGGGGATTTATGGAGGTGGCTAGAGGTACCTGCATGAGCCCCTCTGCGTCCTGCGAAATCTGCTGATCATCAAGTCGGCATCAGCCAGGAATGCCTGCTCTCTGCTCCCAACTTTCACTGGTGTTCTCGTATCTCTTAAAGATATCTCCCAACGCACCAGATCCATCTCCTACTTCTGGACAAGTTATTCCTTCTCTAGTTCGCGCTCCGGGGTGCCACCGATTTCTTAAGTGGAAATGTTACAAATTTTACACAAGTGTTGTTCTGTGCAACATCGCAGTTACCAACTTCGTGTGCAGATTTAAAAATAAAGACATTCCCAGTTGTTGCGCTCTTAAGCATCTTAGAGTATTTGAGTTTTCTGTGAGCCTATTAGGTAATTACATACCCCTCTATCAGTTTTTGTTTTATATTCTTTTGAGCTTTTCTATGTACGTACACATGCCAAACTTAGAACAGAAAGATTGACTTCTGAAAGGGCAGAGGCCACGTAAATTTATTTTTCTCTTTGGAGCACCAAGAGCAGTTGGCATTTAATGGGTATTGACTTGAAAGTAAGCCAAGAAGATTTCTCAGTATACTTTTTACGTTTTGTTACTGGAAAAAAAAAAATGGGGGGGGGGGTTGGAGTATTCTAAACATTCATTCTATTTCTTACTGTCAATTATGTTAAATTACCAAACTTGTACACCAAGTATATTGCATTCTGAGAGTTCTACAGATAGTAACTACTTTATCCTCATAAGAGCCCTATGAAAATGTACCATTGTTTTACTTAAGATCCAAGGACTTACCCTGGGTTGCCCAGCTATTACCTATTTAGAAGGATTTGAAATGAAGAAGGTAAAGATATACTATCTCAGAAATGCCCAATTGGTATATTGACTATTTCAACTTAAAATGAATTGAAGAGTTATTATACCCTCAGATTAGACCATTTGTCCCTTTTCCTTATAGTAGGCCATACTGTTTGGGGGAAGATGTCCTTTATATACCAAGGGCAGGAACTAATGCTAATTCCCAATAGTACCTATTGAAGCCACAATGAACTGGAATAAACAAACTGACATAATTCGTAAATATACCCATTCATATATGTCTTTTAAGGACATCTCTGGAAATTATTGCAATACTGTCGTTATATATGTTAATCCAAATAGTCCTTCCCAAATTTGTTTAGTTACAGAAGTATGAAAGCACTATATTGGTCATTTCATTAGACCTCACTCTCTTTGAAGATCCTCATGTACTTATAAAATTAATAGCTTACTCATTTTATTTTTGTCAATCAGCTCTGGTATATTTGTAGGTCCAACCAAAGAACCACACAGATCCAAGGTGGAGTGGGCAAGAGTTTCCTGTCCCTCTGATAGGCAGCTGAGCTCCATGGTGTGATTTGTTACACCATAAGACAGACATTGGATTTTGTGGTGAATTACGTAGTGAGTCAGGACAGCCAGGGTTACATGGACCATCTGAAAGGGCGGGGAGATGGGGAGGAGAGCAAGATTCAAGTGGACTCCATGATGTGCGGTTGCATACCAGCATGCAGAGATCTCACACCCTCTTCCAGTTACATTCAGCTTTGTTGCTGTGGTATTTTGTTTTGTACACTGTAAAAATGCAGTAACGAACCACATACACACCACATTTTATTCATGTTCTGAGAAGGACTGTCCTAGACCCCTAGAATACTCATGTGGCATCCATAATGTTGACTTTTAAAATTTGTTAGTGTCTGAAGGTTAGCTTAAATGATAAAAGTGTACACAATTTGTCTCTC
Source organism: Phyllotis vaccarum (assembly GCA_033318265.1). NCBI lineage: Eukaryota > Metazoa > Chordata > Mammalia > Rodentia > Cricetidae > Phyllotis > Phyllotis vaccarum. The sequence goes on along the minus strand of JARWLC010000015.1, from coordinate 13,141,697 downwards.
TTCTTAACCTTTTCAATCATGAGTCTCTCTAATAGGAGATAAGCTATCCATGTAGTAAGTCATTCATTTGGAAAGAAAAATGTTGACACCTCTTAGAAAGGTAGGATCTTAAAAATGGTTCATCAGGTAAAGCTTTTACTTGGCAAGCTTGAAGAGCAGATTTCTATTTCTGGAGCATGCTTAAAAGTCAAGTAGGGGCTGGAGAGATGGCCCAGCAGTTAAAAGCACTGGCTGTCTTCCAGAAGACCCTGGTTCAGTTATCAGCACCAACATGGCAGCTCATAACTGTAGCTCCAGTTTCTGGTGATCTAAACCTTCACACAGATATGCATATAGACAAAACAGGAGTGCACATGAACAAAAATAATAATTTAAAATGTGTTTTTAAAAACTAAGAGGTTGGGAGGGCATGTTAGATACTAGTGCTGGAGGTAGAGATGGGATCCTGAGAGCGAACTGGCCAGGCTAGGGTAGGCCGAAGTAGAAACTGAGTTCCAAGCTCAGCAAGGCAACCTGCTTCATTATGTAAGGTGGAAACAATGAAGGAACACATCTGACATCAATCTTGAGCCTGTACATGCACATATGCGCACATACACCTCCACAAGTGTGTCTCAATACATGTGAATGCTCATACACACATGAAAGGAAGTTATGCACACCCTAACTGACAATAAGTATATCAAAACAACTTAGCTTTGCAAAAATGTCACATTTTGATGGGAAAGTAAATTATTTAATAGGAAGGAAAATTATTTGTTCATAATATAGAAAACAATCAGCAATTTTGAATTTTTTGCATTTTCTTTACACTATCACTATGGTCTGTTTACACTGCTCATTTAGTAATTGTTATTTACGAAATAGATATTTGCCTTATTATTAGAGACCCATGATGGAAAATAATAGAAAATAAATTGCCTAATTATTATACAGTTACTTTTATCATTCCGGCTAGTCATTGGACATATATACATATTTTATAGGGACAGTAGGAGTATTCTAAGTAATTTTGTTTTTCAAGTACAATACGGTTACTTGCTAGTTAATATTAATGATCACTTAGAATTGCATACATGTTACTTTTGATTATTAGAGAAGTATTCTCTATGGGAATTAATTATTAATGTATTATCTAAAAGACTATCATATTTAGATATTTATGAATTCTACAAATGGCAAAAATCTTTATCAGTCTAGCTATTCTTAGATGATTGGAGAATGGAACACTTGCTGTCTTTGGCTACCAAGCCCTTTGCTATACCATAGGCAAGCATTGGGGTAAACCTGTACTTTGCTTCTTTATGGGCTGTCACAGTAAAATATAGGTTGTATAGAGAAAGACTGTCTCCCTCCATATCACATTTTACTAACTTAAGAGCATGCAGTGCTATGTAAGAGAGGAAACTGGTGGTAACTGCTTTGGAAGTTTTTTTCCTTGTTTTTTAAATTCTTTGTAAAATAGTTTTGTCACTTTTATTTGACCATCACAAAAAAGCCAAGCAGCTAATATATAAACACATCTATAATACAACACATATTACTTGCAGTTTTCAAATAAATAGATGCTGAAAAGGATTAAGTTACTCAGCCAACGTCATTCCAGGGGTAAGTGCTGAGAAGTATCTTGTATTTCATCATTGTACAAAGCAACCATGGATTCAATGCTAATTCAGCTAAGATCTTACTGTCCCTATCTTACAGATGAGAAACGATGATTAGGGACAGTGAGGCTTGACCACCTTTGCCCCCAGGTCCCATTAACTCGGGTAAGAAAAATGAAGAAAAAAAGGTAAATCTTTTTTTTTAAACTTACATTGCTAACTTTTAATATTGTTCTTGATTGCTAAGTATTTTTGAAATACAGAATCCTCCAACATATTGTATGCAAATGAAAAACACTTTTTTTCCCTTTTTCCATAAACAAATGGATCATTCTTTGTGTGGTCAAGCTACTTTGCTTTTGTATTTTATATCACATAAGTGTAAGCAGGGACTTGCCTAGTTATCATAGAATTTTAGTTATTATGAATCTTAATTCACATAATCTAATGTTTCAGGATTATGTACTTATATCCTTAACCAAAGGATATCAAATTGAATATCAGGTAAAGGCATAATGAAGTAATTTTATAATAAGTTAGAAATATGAAAATTGTTCATATGATTCTAATACACTATAAAGTGTTCTTGTTAGGCAGAATTAGACTGCCGTTGTTCAAGATTAATTTATTATCCAAGACGTATTGTTGATTTTTTTTCAAGAAAGGAAGTTAAAAAAGTAAAAAAAAGAAAAAACAAAACAATAGGTAAATTATGGCCTGTCATTTTCCAGAGAGACTGAAACACAAAGTCAGAATGTTGGCAAAGAAGAAAATTTAGAGGTAGGTGCAAAAGCAACCGATGTGGGAAACAACCAACAATATATTTCTTGCTTCCCATGTGTAACATCCTTGGAATATGTTTGTGTTTGATCCTAACATATCTCATAAAAGTACACATACAATTGCTAATGATAAACTGTACTAAATAAAGAATTATTAAATGAGCAGCTATGTGTGTTTAGGAACAGCCAGAAAGAGCTGAATAACTCTAAGGAGGAGGGTACAAAATAATTAGCAAGATGTAAGGGGTCAAATTGTGTAGGGTGATACAGCCAATGCAGACAATACAGACTTATCATAGGATTCAGAGGTGTTTCTGAGGCAGCACTCAAGGCCACCCACAATTCTTCAGTTTAAATTTTCCTACATGCAGTATTCTTGTCTTTGAGGTTGTTCTGAACAAGATGATAAAGATGATCATGTAGCCTTTGACTTGGAAGAACACCAGAGATATAACCATATTTCTCTGAACAAAGAACATAAATTTATGAGAGAAAGGGATCCATGAAAAATGTAAATTAATCCAAAGTTTATATATAATTAAGAAAGTTTGATTTTCCAATCCATGTATGGGGGGGTGGGGTGAGTTAACTATTTACAGAAAGTTAAATGCCTGGTAGTCAGTTGATTTCTGCTCTACAAAATTACAAGCATCACTATAAAAACCATAATTCACAATTTAGTGCTATCGATATCTTTTAATATTTTATGTGGACACAGAACATCTGCCTTTTAAGACAGTGTAATCTAGAGCCCATCATGGCAGTACACACCTTCAATCTCAGTCCTCAGGAGACAAAGGAAGGAGAATCTCTCTGAGTTGGAAACCAACCTGTCTCCATAGCAAGTTCTAGAACAGTGGAGACTATGTAGAGAGACCCTTTCTCAAAGGACAAGAAGGAAAAGGAGAAAGAAGAAAAAAAAAAAAAAAAGACAGGCTGTGATTTCTATGTGCTTTGATGTGTTGCAGTGGGGTTTCTTGGTCCCGGGCGGCCAGAGGCCCACACCCTGCCGTGCCAGACCCCTTAGCCACCCGCCTCTGTTGCTCAGGCCCCCAGAAATGACTCAGGCGCTTATATTAACTTTATGCTGTTTGGCCTATGGCTCAGGCACATTGCTAGCTAGCTCTTACATCTTAAATCAACCCATTTCTATTAATCTATCTGCCAGGTGGCCCATGACTCACCTGTGTTCCTTACATGTTGCTCATTGGGTGGCTTGCTGGATCTGCCTGACTCTGCCCTGCTTCTCCTACCTATGCTCTGATTTCTCCTCCTACTTCTCCTATGGTGCCTGTCATGGGCCAAAACAGCTCCTTTATTTAAAGATTCATATTCACAGCATACAGAAAGGCATTCTCACATCATTGATGTTTACATATTTCAATGTGACCCTTGTGTTCACTTTAAACTTTTCCATATTTCATTAATTACTTTAGATCAGCAGTACACTAACACAGGCTTGATCAGGAAATCTTTGCAAGCACTTTAGGTTCATAGTGGACTTACTGAGTAGGTACAGAAAATTTATCTAGTATGTTTTTACTACCTACTTTTTGGGGAGGGGTTATAAGGAATCAGCAGGGAATATGTGGGATGTATAGGCCCTAGAAGCTTCTAAGATCCTGAGGGACAGCCTGGCCTGAGCTAGATCAAATTGATTATAACTGGTACCTTAAAGCAAGTATTCATAGCACTTCCTCATAGCCATGAGGGCCCCTTGAGTGAGCAATTCCTCATAAGCCAGCCTCTGGAATGCCTGAGGTCTTGGCAACAGAGGCAGAGTCCTAATGTGAGATGAACTGGATCAGCAAGAGAGCACCACATCACAGCAGCAGATGCCAGCAAAGTAGAGCCCTTCCTCTTAACTGGGTAGAGTGTATATAAGGCTTGTCCCTTCCTCAATAAACTGCACTTGTTTATTTTAAATTTATCCTGGAGATGAGCCATTGTTTTTTGCACCTTCTCTCCCCCTCCCTCAAAGGGATCTTGCAGGGCCAACAAAAGCAACATCTGGTACCCAATGTGTGGCTCAAACTCATAGCCCTAGGATTAAGAGTCCCATGCTCTACTAACTGAGCTAGCCAGGCCAAAATTGGAAGTAGACAAACACTGGAAAAGAAAGAGGACATGTCTCAGCAGAAAGACCAAAGAAATAGAGGGACCAACTCACCACCATGCACCGAGGGGGCGTGTCTTCATACCAAACATAGAAAAGGGGTAGCAGGGCCAGTGGCCAAAGTGAAAGTGATGCTCACACTCAACAGCAAAAAAATAAAAAATAAAAAAATAAAAATAAAAGAGAACCCTAAACCAGGCATACTCTATAGCTATGTTAAAGTCTCAAAATGCTGGCACCAAATGGGCCATATACTATACCAGGCATTTATGTTTATTCACGTAACTCTTCAGTTGTCATCCAGATAGTCTCTCTACCACCACCCTAGATGATAAAGAACTGTAGGTGTGAATATTTCTTCTGAAGGGGTGATTGTGCCAGCCTTGTTACTAATCTAGGTATGACCCTACATGCTACCTGTTTCCCTTACCTTCAATAGTTTCAAACTGTGAAGCCAGTCACACATTAAAATAGTGTACAAGTATAAATGTACAAATCTAGCAGCATTAATGACAGTAAAACAAAGCCCAAGCTAAGAGTAGAAAATTGTCACACTTGAAATGCATCTTATGCGAGACTTCCCAATACTTGTCTCTACACGAAGATAATTCCCAAGTGGTAATTGTCTTGTTTCCTTTCTCATTTGTTGCACATTTTTGTGTTGAGTTTCTTAACTTGCTAAGTATATAGCTCCAAAAACATTCTTTAGTTGTGCGTCCTTTTGCAATGTATTAAGAAAAGGTAATGACTGGTTTGCACCTTGTGTCTTCCACTCCACATTGTTTCCAAAGTAGTCATGTTGCAATATATGCTGTAGTTCATTCATTTTACAAGTTGTAATGTGAGTGCCCCATTGTATCACTGTTCCTTGTGGTATATGATTTGTGAAATAATGTTTCTGTAAGCATTCTTCCTCATAAACCTGCACATTGAATGATTTAGTCAAGTACAGGGTAGTTTGAATTAAAATGGTTCCCATAGGCTCATAGGGAATAGTAACATCAGGAGATGTGGCCTTGTTGGAGGAGGTGTGTCTCTGGTGGTGGGCTTTAAGGTTTCAGATGCTCAAGCCAAACCAAATGTCACTCTCTCTCTCTCTCTGCTGCCTTCAGGTGTGGATGTGGAACTCCCAGCACTTCTCCAGTGTTTGTCTGAATGCTTAATGCTTCCTGCTCTTATGTCAGTGGGCTGAACCTCTGCATTGTGAGGCAGCCCCCAATTAAATATTTGTTTTGGTAAGAGTTGCTGTGGTCGTAGTGTGGCTTCACAGCATCTATTGCTTAGTTAGGCTTTCTATAACCCCAACTAAGACAAAGTGTATAGCAAACACTTCAAGGTTTGTAAAGTTTGAGTATATTTATTTGACATGGGTAATAACAAGCTATTTTTTAAAAGTTGTTGTTATTGGTCATTTGGGAGGAGCTTCAGTCAGCAATGGAGCTTATAGAGTTCAATTAGCCAGTTATCAAAGAGGCAAAGCCACAGGGGATTATCCAGAATAACCCTTGCTGATGTATTTGTCATGGTGTGACTACTATGTGGAATATCCCATTGTATCTGGTATAGTGTGATTATTTATAGTAAAATTCCACTTCTCTCTGGGTTATTTACTTGCAGATGATAATGAAGATTATTTTTATAAAAATAATGATGATTAGTTTAGATCTGTGATTTAACTGGATTTTCTGAGTTATTCTAGAAGATACAAATGGTTAGGACAGTTAGTGATGATTAGAGAAATGGTTTAGGTTATTCTGAAAACTGTTCCAATGATATATATTTATATATATGCAAATATAAGCAAAAAGTTACCTTCTCTTTTGTTAGGAGATTTGCAAAGGATGAAAATAAGAACAAGGAATCCATGCATTGTAGACTCATGAATTCTGCCTGTGGGAAAACAGGCTGATAATTAAAGAAAAAAAAATGTCCCTACACCCAAGCTTAGGTCTACGTTCCTTGGTCATGTAACTTACAGAATTATGTATTGACTTATAATAAACCAGTTGTGGCTAGTAACAATTTCCTGCTTTTTCAGTAATCTTCTCGTTTTCACTTTCATCTGACTTTTCAATTTTGGCCAAACTGAAAAGTGCTTTGAATTTGTGTGCTAAAGAAATTGCACACAATCTCATGTTTGAAAGCCACCCACGAGTCCTATGTGTGAAATATATGATTGCACTTTTGCCTACTTTTCTAGAATCATCTACTCTCCTGGTTTTTGGTACCTGAAATACTTCCTGAATCCTTGTTTTTTTGTAATTTTATATAAGGTGTAAATAGTATTCTCACCGCTCATATTATTTTTGATGTGTAATGTTTTGAGCTTTATGAAAAATAACTAGCATGCTCAAGTGTGCACTAAGGCTTCAAAAGTTTCTGCACATAGGTGAAGCTGTCAACACAATCACAAAATGAGCACATACTATTGTAGGATTTATTGGCAATTTATTATGCGAGGATTAATATTTATTAAGGAGTTATATAAAACATTTGCTGATATAAGATTGAACCTTAGAAAAAATTCTGGAGAGTTGAAATTTCCCACAAGACAGCAGGAGCAATCTTCTCTCTGAGAGCACAGGAACAAACAGGGAGAGCAGGCAGTGTGCAACCGGGTCCTCACTGGGAGCTGGCCACGCCCCATTCAGGGTCCTCGAGACCCCAAAGCTATGCCTCTAGGTCTCCCTCAATAATGCCTAAATCCCACCACAACATACCTTTCCTTCAGAAGTTTTAGTATACTTCTTTGTAATCTTTCCTCCATGTCCCTCCTTGAATACCCAGACCTAGACAACAATCAAAGGACTCTATGTTTCTATAGATTTTTTTCACTGCGTTTAATTTTAATATTGGGCTCGTGTGTACATGTTCCTCTGTGGTTTGGCTTCCATCATTTTTCAGATTAAAATGCTGTTCATTCATATTTATTACTGACAGTATTACACTGACTGACTTCCTCTCTGCAGATACCTATTGATCTTCATTAACATTGTGTTAGACCGCTACACAGCTACCATGAATATCCATGTGGGACTGTGCATTCATTATCATGCATGAGCTTTACATGTGGAATGATTTGATCATATGAGACATTATTTTTCAAGGACAGCCAAATTTTTCCTAAGATATTCTATAGTTTCATACTCCCAACATGGGTTTTTCAACTGCCCCTTGTCCCTGTACGCACTCCTAAGTGTAAATGTTTCTGGTGTTCTGATATGCCAATATTCTATTGTTGTTGTAATTTATATTGATGTAGTGATTCCTGATTGTGGGGATATTTCTTGCTCACTTGCTAATTGTATATTTTTTGTTAAAACGTGTGTTTAAACTTTCTTCTATTTCTAAAATTCAGATTTCTGTAATTGATTCATACAGCATAAAATTGTGCATATTTATGGAGTAGTATGTGGCATTTCAATAATTAATGCGGGCCTTGTCTAACAGATGAGATTAAACCTATCTCCTCAAATATCCACTATTTCATTGTGTTGAGAACATTTTAATTTCTTCTCTCTTTAGATTGTTATCTAAAGTCAGACTATTGTGTTTCTCAGTTCTGACTCACTATATCCTACTACCCATTGATTGGCCACCCTCTATCCTTCCATCTCCTGGCTCCCCCCAGCCTCTGACCAGCACCATTCTACTTCCAACTTCTACTGCGTCAGGTTTTTATATTCCACCTGTGTGTGCTTCACTTCTCTGCCTATTCTATATCCTTGAACACAATGCCTTTCAGTGGTATCCAGATTATCATACTCTTTTCAGTTGCTTTGATAAAATATTATGACAGAACAGTTCATGGAAGAGAGAATTTGTTCTAGCTCCCAGTTCAAGGTTACAGCCCATTATGATGGGAGTCAAAGCAGCAGGAAGCCTATGAGGCGTCCACAGCACCCACAGTCAAAGAGCAGAGAACAATCACTGTTCTTCTCACGCTAGTTCTTTGCCTATTGAGGCTTATAGAATCCAGGATCCCTTTCAATGGGATGGTCCTATGAACAATCAAGATGTGCCTTCCAACACTGATTAATGTAATGGAGGAAGTTCTCCACAGGCTCTCCTCCTTCTCTCCCCAATGATTCTATCAAGTTGACAGTTATCACTAACATCATACATGTTGTCACATATGACAAATATTTCATCCTCTTGATGACTAAAAAATATTGCTGCACTGTGTATATGTACCATTGTGGTGATATATTGTTTATTTAATAAAAAAATAACCTGGAATATCAGAAGACAAGCTGTCAAGCCCTGAAGTGGAGCTGGGGAGCGATGACTCATGCCTTTTATCCCATCACTTGGGAGACAGTATTCTGCTGTATCTCGCTCAGTTCAAGGCCTAACAGGTAGGCACCCACCTTTAATTCTATCTCTAGCAGAGTTGAATCAGGAAGCAAAATAGCTGGGCAGGGAAAGAAATATAAGGCAGGAGAAGAAGTTCAGATTCTGTCTAAGCAACCAGTTAGTCCCAGGACCCATGAAGATACGACTTACCTGTTTGGCCTGAGGAGTTCACTAGGTGAGAATTGGCTGCGGTTTCTTCTTTGTCTTTCTGATATTCCAACTTTCCTCCAATATCTGGCTCTGGGCTTTTATTATAATACTTAATAGAATCGATGTAATACACTATCTTTCTCCATCCATCCATCCACTGAGGGACAGTTGAATTGTTTTTCATTTTTTGATTATTGTAAATAGTACTGCAGTAGACATGGAGTGCAGGTGTAACACGCATGCCCATGTAATTCTATTTGGATATGTACTAGTAGTGGAATTACAAGATCACATGATAGTTACATTTCAAAATTTTAATGCCATTCCATATCTGTGCTAGTATGGGTCCCACTGCAGTGTTTGAGAGCTCCCTTTGGTTCACATGCTCACCATCATTCGACTTCCAGGACTTCCGTGAGATGCATAGCTTTGATTTGCATTTCCCTGATAATCAGTTAGTCTTAGTTGTTTTCCCATATACCTGCTGAGCCATTTGTATTTTTTAAAGAAATCTTTAAGTCTATTGCCCATTGTTAATCAGATTATTTGATGTTGTAATTGATTTTTTTGAGTTTATTTTGTGTTTTTTTGTACGTTATATTTTATTTTGTATGGGTCTATATGTTACAAATATTCTATATTGAATGTATTTATGTAATATCTGTCTAAATGTATAGTTTGGAAGTATTTTCTCCCATTATGTGTCTCTTCTTGCTTTTCACTGTTTCTTTGCTGAGAAGTTTATGGTTTGATGATGTCTGTTTGTCTACTTTTCTTTTTGTTTCTAATGCTTTGGGTTTGTATCCCAAGTCCTTGCCAGTTGCAATCTTTGCTTTCTTTTAGGAATTTCAATGTATCAAGCCTGACCTTTAGGTAATCTATTCGGAGTTGAGTTTTGTACCTGGGGAGAGACTGTTGTCTATTTTAATTTGTCTATATATAGCTATCCAGTTTTCTTACTATTATATTGAAATGCAGTACTTTGTACAATAAATGTTTTTCATACATACAAAGTACACACATACACAAACACACACACAAGCACACAGCACACTACAGAACACACACAAATATATCTCATGTTCAAAACTGTTAAAATGTTTATATATCTTCAAAAGCTCCTAAAGGGAGTGACTCAGTAGTGCACTTGCCTCAGAGGCAGGTGAGCCTGAGTTTGGATTTCTAGCATCCCTGAAGCTCATTTGCCACCCAGCCTAAATGAACTGGCGAGCTTCAAGTTCCCTGAAAGAGCTTGTCTCAAAAATTGGTGGAGAGAAACTGAGGAAGACACTGGATATCAACCTATGGCATCCATGCAGTTACAGAAAAAAGATACACAAACAGACACATGCATCTTCCATAAACATTTACACACACATGCACACAATTATTAGAATTGAAAAGGTTTTTAAGCAAGCCTGAATAATGCCGCATACTCATTTAAAAATTAACCGTATTTCAAAATTTTAGTAATGAGTAAAAATTCAGAAATTTTAAGTATATCTTATAATAACACCAAATAAATTCAATGAATAGGGTTAAGTCTATAAAAAGTTTCAAGATTTGTAAACTCGAAACTAAAAATGTTGTGAGAAGCTGAAGGACTGATAAGTGGCACAGTGTTTAGAGATCAGAAGAATTGGTTTTTTATAGTGTCAACTGCTCCCCAAAGTCACCCACAGATTCAACGCAATCTTTAGAAAAATAAGAGAAAGTCTTCTTTTTCTAAAATTGGCTAGTTGGCTGAAATGTTATAACAAGTGAAAAAGACTTTTAAATGCTAGCACAATTTTGAAGAAGAAGCAAGTCAGAAGGCTTTAACTAACTTGGAGACAAGATAAGGTTCTAAGATACCAGTAGCCATTAGTGTAAAGATAGATTAGTAGAGAATAAACAGTCTGGACATAGATCCACACAGATGAGAAATGGGTAATCTTTTAACAGTCCACACTGCAATATTCATATATCCATATTAAAAATAACTTTAATATGTACCTTATGCTCTCTATAAAAATTAAATATGGTTCTACATGGAAAATAAAACCTAAGAGAATTTCCAACTATATATTTTTAAAGTATTGATTTTATAATTTTTTATTATGTGTGTATCTGTGCTCATGAATGTTGGCATGGAATGCTTTCCCCTCAGCTGGAGTAAGACAGAGTGAGTCCTGGGAACCAACGGCAGGTCTGCAGTAGTGTGTGCCTTAGCCCGGAGCCATCTCACCAGTCCCCATTTAAAGTTTACTCATTTGTTATTGTTAGAATCTTTCCTCCGTATTATTTTCTGATTGGCATTTTTTTCAGTGTACTTTATGAAAAAAAATTGATTAAATTTTGCACATGCCCCAAGTCTATGTAGAAAGGAGGTATACTGCAGAGTGTTATGTTGGAGGCCGCTGGCTCCAGCTCCTCAAGGTGGCGCTATTATCTGGTGCTGGCCAACCCGCCTGAGTCAGTAGAGAACGCATGCGTGCTCTCGCGAGACTGGTTTCTCAGCCTCTTCCGTGGCGTCATGTGGGATACTGGACTGCAACCTATAGGAAGATGATACGTCTAAAGCAGGGGCCGTTTGGTCGACATAAAACCGGGTGCTTCCTACCTCGTGGCCCTTTTTCTCTCTCTCTCCGCCCCGCCGTTCGCACGGACGCCGGCCCGGCTCCCGGGCGCGGGCTCTAGGCCGGGCGGCTCGGCCCGGGCCACGCCGGGGCCTAGCTCTCTCTCTTGCTTCATTTTCTCCGTCGGGGCCTGTCGCTGTGGGTTCTCGCGCAGTGGCCCCCGGACCTCTCTGCTCCTCTCTGCCTCTCTCTCCCTCCTCTCTCTGCCTTCCCCTCCATTTTCCGTAAGCTAAATGCTCTCCCCCAAGACCCATTAATGCTGTACTGCAGAAGGATCCTATGTGTGTGCCGCGTCTTTTCTTGCGGGCGAGAAGTGGGCGCGGGACAGTGTTATGTTCCTAAATGTTAAGTTAGGGCTGCTAACTATGTTATTCGTCTTCTGTCTGTGCTCTGCTTTGGCTATTTAATCTACCAGACATTAAAAGAAGTATGCTGCTAAAACGTCCCTCTTGACTGATAGATACATTTTCTTTATAACCTTTCTAGTTGTTGTGCCCTGTGTTGGATGCAGTGCTGTTTGAAGTGTCAAGTGATAGTGTCCTTCTGTTTATTCACATATCAAAACATTTCTTGAGCTTGTATTCTCTGTCAGTTCTTGTGCTTGTCTCTAAGGATAATGATACCAAAGAGTCAGTGTAAGGGAGAAGACAGGGAAGGAAGGAAATGCTTTAAAGGCAGGGACTTTTCTCATCAGTATGTAAGTACGCACTGACTTTCTCATGTGAGTATGTACTGACTTTCACGGGATCACTAAGAAGGAAATATTTTACTTTTGTTTGGAAAACTATCCCCAAATGGAGAAGCACTTTCTCCCCCTGAACGCTGAAGTGAAAATGGTAGTTGGTCAGAGGATCTGTTCACAGTGGTTGAAATGTGTTCTTCAAAATTTATGTAATAGAAAACTTAATCCCTTTATTGGCAATGCTTGGTGTTGGGGGTTTTGGGTGAAGTGGTTGAGGTTAAGGGAGATGAGGAAAATGGAGCTTCTGTTTTGAGATTAGTGACTTTGTAAAGGAGACTGATCCTGTCTCCAGACCTTGCTGGTGAAGCATTTTGCCATATTATATCAGCCAGAGATCCCGGTCAGACTAGTTTGTTAATTTCAGGCTTCCCAGATTCTCAAACATTCTCTTGAAGGTTACAAAATGTTTCAAGACAGATGGGACCGAGAAAGTGAAGTACAGAAGCCACACGACAAAGGAATGAAACACAAGCGTGTCCAGAACAGAGAAAGGTGAAGACTCACAGAGGGCTGAGTCTGCATGGGACAGTAAGGAAGATGGTGCATTTGAAAATAGAATTAAAAGAACCTAGAGTCCACTCTAGTGCATTTTCTTCCAAGAAAATGATCTTGTTCAAGTCACGGCATATAGTACGACATGAGAAATGCCCTCTGCCTTCAAAGCACTTGTTTCTCAGTAAAAGGGAGTGAGTGGTGGAGAAACTTTACAGAGGATGTCTAATCCAGATCACCAAAAACAACTGTAGTACCAAGATAAAAAATGAACTGTGAAATCTCAAGATAGAGTCTGATAGCTCCCTCCATCGTCTTCCTTATGAACACAGTTTTGATTAGATTGTTTGCTTATCCATTTTCAAATATTGCTCTTTATGGATCCATCACAACAAAAACTGGACACGGATCCAGCTTTGGTAAAGAAGATAAACATAAAGGTCGCTGAAAAAGCTTTCCATTTTCTCATAGGGTGCTTCCCCCTTGCCCTTGGTTCCTGTACATGACTGAGTACAAAAGCAGAGGCCTCTTTCTCCAGTGGGAGAAGAAGTGAAGAAGCTTAGTTTGGAGGAAAGTGTTAAATCTCTGAAGTGCACAACCTCCTTTACCATCTACTGATTAGATTTCCTGTTACTTGCAGCTGATAAATGCAGTCCAGGGTAACTAGTAGTAAATATTTAACTTTTCTCCATGCTTTAAAGTCTACCTTGATCTCAGGTGTGGAGTCCCACACCCTTTCTTACATGCCTTTACATAAAACCTCCTTCCTTTGCTTTTTCCCATTATTCAGAATTTTAAAAATATTATAAAAATCATTTTAAAATGCTTTAAGTTGGATCACCTTAGCAGCATATGTTTCTTGTGGACCACACAGAATTTTTTTAGGTTTTTATACATTTTAAAATCATACCAAAAATAGATATTGTTGTGGATAATTTTATGTGAACTTGACAGAGGCTAAAGTCATCAGGAAGGAAGGGTCCTCAATTCAGAAAACACCTCCCTAAGAATAGTAGGCAAGCCTGTAGGGTATCATCTTATGTAGGGATGGATATGCATAGTTAAGGTAAAATCTTCTGGAAGGTTTCCTCAGAGTCAGCAGATGGAAGCTGTGTTTAGATGACCAAGGTTATACCTTGCACTGGCAATCAAACTTGGGCATGTGTCAGAGTCTCCTTGGTGGTGCTGGTTTTGAAGTCATGAAGGGATCACAGAGAGCAGCTGAAGCTTGGCACTGTGAGAGGCCGGAGAAGCTTTTGGTGAAGGGTCAGCCACAGAAGCAGTTGAAACTCCAGAACTGAAGGGGTCATGGAGAGAAGTTGAAGCTTCACACCATGAAGAGAGCTCAGGAGAGGCTTGGTAAAAGTGTAGCCCAGCTGCAGAAGACCCTGCTATTGTGTAGAAGCCAGTACTGGGAGGACCACCAGGAACAGTAGCTGTGAAGTGGAGCCAGCTAGAGCCTAGAAGACAAGCTGTGTGGGCTGCAGAGGGTGGAGTTGGGAAAGTGTGAGTCAAGAAGTTCTTTGAGGATCCCAGATGATTATGAATGGATCCCAGATATTGCACATTGAATTATTTACACTATTGGAGTGTGGGTTTGCTTTGTTCAGATTGTGATTGTGCCCTGATTTTTTCTGTTTGAAGCAAGAAAGTATTTGGCTTATTTAAAAGAGCCCACAATTGAGAGACTCAATTTTTAGAAGAAATTATGGATTTTAAAAGAGAATTTGGATTTTCACAGAGACTGAACATTTAAAATCTTTGAATTGGTAAAGACTGCGGGACTTCTTTTAAATTTGCAATATGTTTTATATTTGTGATATTTATTGATCTGAGATCTTGGGGATGAATAAAAAAGTAAAGATTATGTCTTTCTTAAAAACTATTGTGTGTCAAGTTGACAAGAAGTCAATTGTGCTGGCTAATTTTTTGTCAACTTGAGTCAGGCTAGAGTCATCCGAGAGGCATGAACCCCATTTCAGAAAATACCTTCATAAACTAAACTGCAGCTAGACAGACATCTTCAGAACATTTTCTTAATTAGTGATTGATGGGGAAGGGCCTCGCCCATTGTGGGTGGTACCATCCCTGGCCTGTTGGTCCTGGGTTCTATAAGAAAGCAGACTGAACAAGCCACCTTGAGTAAGGCAGTAAGCAACTTCCTTCCATGGGCTCTGCATCACCTCCTGCCTCAGGTTACTGCCCTGTTTGAGTGCTGTCCTGGCTTCCTTCAGTGATGGACTACAATGTGGGAGTGTAAGCTGAAATAGAAGCTCTCTCTTCCCCACCTTGCTTCTGATCGTGATGTTTCATCACACTACCTTAAATCCGAACTGTGATTATTCTTTTCCTCCTAATTCTTTTCCTTTAAAAGAAAATATGGTTCCTGTGTGTGTGTGTGTGTGTGTGTGTGTGTGTGTGTGTGTGTGTGTGTGTGTGTGTTATGCATACATGAATGTATATGTGCACTTATTGGGTGCAGAAGGAAGCCACGGGGGGGGGGGGGGGGATGTCCTACCTCATTTCCCTGAGGTAGGATCTCTCCTTGAACCTGGAGCTAAGCTGGTCACTAGCAAGCACCATAATTTCAGGATTATGTGTAGCTATGCCCAGCTCTTTGTGTGAGTGTTGAGGATTCAAATTTCTGTGGTCATTATGCTTGCATAGCAGCGGCTGTTTCCCACTGAACCATTTTCCTGGCTCCTTCCTCACAATGTCTTTGATGCCACTGGGGGACAATATGTCCACCTGCGTAAAGCAACATTGGTGTTATTTTCCTGTAAATCATTTCAATTAGCACTTTCCAAATGAAGAAGCAAAGGAAGGAATTGTCAGTTGGTACAAAACCAGCCTCAAATGTGCAAATGTAAATTCAGATTTATAGACGTGAATACCAGTGACATAGGATATTCTACATATTTCATTCATGATTGTTGTGAACATGTCAATGCTGTATCTAAGACTTTTGGTACTGAATGTTGCATAGGAGTATTTATTTGAAGAATTTGGAGAATTTCTTGTCAGATAAGGAATGAGTCTCTCAGAGCATATATAAAACTTTGGTGAGCAAAAATAATGAGTTAGTATAACGTTAAAAGGCAGAAAATAACAAATTAGAAAAAAATATTGAATACATGTATACCCCAGATTTTAGTTTCAAATGCAACAATAAAGCTTAATCACCATCCAGAAAAAATATGAACATAATAAGCCATGGCTCTCAGGACTTCATTGATGTTGCAGATATCAATTTCCTGTCTTCTGAGGTATATACATTTTACTATATATATAAGGCATATACATTGAACCAGGAGCTAAACTGGCAGCTAACAAGCCCCATGGATTCTCCTGTCTTTGCCCCTCCCCCAGAGCACCAGAGTTGTAGGACTATGTGCAGCCATTCCCAGCTAACCAAAATGCCCAGACAACAATAATTTCTATTTATGCTCATCAGACTCAGGTAATACTATATATAACATTCTATGAAATGTTAAAATATAAAATGTTCAAGGTCCTGTATTTTTGAGATAGCAAACACAATCTTAGAGTGCTGTTATTTGAATGACTGTTCACAAAATAAAAATTTCTCTTTATAAAGTTAGTTACTTTATGTATTCTCCTGTAACAAAATTGATTAATATAATTTATCTTGTTATTCTAAAAGTATAAGAATTTTTAAGCACTATTTTTTAGGGAATAAAAGCCAGACCAGAAGTGTCACACGAAGTAATGAGACTCAGGGATAGATCTCTGAAGAAGTTGGAGATACTAGAGGGAATAAACACCACAGTCAAATCTTACCCAGCTGTCTTCTAGCTTCCTCAGCCTTGATTCCCTTGGAATGGCCTTTTTTCTGGGTTTCAATCCCGTCTCAAGTATTCTTTCAGTAATTAAGGCGTGTCCCCACCACACCTGCTTGGGAGCCTAGAATTCCTTCTATAATCTGAAGTGACCTTGACTCAGTTGGGATTAAGAGCATAGGTCACCACTCCCAGGATACTCCCTGTGCTGGGGTTAAAGGTTTAAATCACCACTCTCTGATTTTCCTAGACTGACTGTGGTTAGAGAGCTCTGGAACTTCTGGAGCTTTTACTAACCCCCCCCCCCCCCACATAGGTAGATTCCCTCTGATATCTCCAAAACTTCTGAAACTTTATTAAATCCCCACACAGAAGAGCTGGGGGAAAAACATACAATAAATTTTGTTTTTTGATTAAGAAGATATGAATAAATATAAAATTTATCATTTTTTCTGCAGTCAAAAGTATATATGTCGTGTATGTGAAGAGTTTTGATTATAAATAGAAGAAAACATAATATCTTCAAAAGGCCATATTTAGACAGGTCATATGTAGACTTCACATTATAGCATTGTTAATGAAAAGATTTTATAAAAAAAATTAGATCTAGCTTTCATAATTTTTGTTGTGTTCAGTCTGCTTTCTGCTTTCACATTTGGAGGAGCAGACAGATGAGCAGTTGCACATGGCCATTGTTTAAAGAAGGGCTTGTCAAATTTGCTCACTTTGTCCTACAAAATTTTACATGATCCCAGATATTATAATATATTCTGGGATTATATAATGTCTATAGTATGTATAGTCTAGATATAAACCAAACAGTTGATGATAGTAAATTGTTAAAATTTTTATTTCAAAATAATTATTTGGCACACATATAATTTCATCATTTATTAAAGATCGAAGCAAGCAAATGTGCATACTAATGAGGTAGATGGTGATTTTTGCATGACGATTTAAATCTTGGATTAGTAGTTGATCCTGGAACATCTTTGACATTTATTAGAGTTGATAAATATTTTGCTTTTGAAATTACTACTGCTGAGATTGAAGTTTAACATAAATACATTTTACACACTTGTAGTATAGCAGAATTATGTTTAGGGCAATTTTATAGATATTTGGACATTTTGTCCTAAATCCCAGGTCAAAATTCAGTTAACAATTTTTTTAACTCAAGCCAGCATGTTAAATAGCAATTTTTAAGATAAAACACTCTAACATATTAAACACATTATAATCCTAAAATACACTAATTTGATGTTTACTTGCTGAGAAACAATGACAAATTTTTTTTTTGTTTTCTAAAATTTAGCCACTATGATCCTGTAATAGCAGAAAAATGTGTATACACAGTAAAGCCGCCGTCTTTGTTAGGGTTTTTATTGCTGTGAAGAGACACCAGGACCGTGACAAGTCTTATAAAGAAAACATTTATTTGAGGTGGCTCACTTATAACTTCTGAGATTCAGTCTGCCCATTATCATCATGACAGGGGGCTTGGAAGCAGACCTGGTGCTGGAGCTGAGGCAACAGGAAGTCATCTGAAAGTCACACCGAGTTACACCTGAGCCTTGAGTCCTCAAGGCCCACCTCCACAGTGGCACACTTCCTCCAGTAAGGCCACCCTTCCTAATATCCCCACCCCCTTTGCCAAACCCATTCTGTTTCAAACCTCCACACTCACTGTAATTCTAATACAGAAAGATCTTAAATCCAAGCTGTTTCAGGTAGGATCTATTGACACCTGATTGTTCTGAGGGTGTGTGGAATGCAAACGGACACTATTGTGTGTTTAGAGCCAGGGCTTCCGTGAAGTGGCATCAAGCAACACAGATAAGCACTAACAGAAATGTCCCAGAATCGTTATCCTTCTAATTTTGAAATAATTTTTGTTGTTGTAATCTTATTAACTTTAGTGTTGCCAATTTTTCACCCCCCACCTCCATTCAGTTATGTGACTCTACATGAGGCCACAACCACAGTTTAAGAAGATGGAATAAAAAAAAATAACATCTAGAACATTAAGTTTATTATCAAGTAAACCATTCTAAGTACAGGCTAGAAAGATGGCTCCGTGGATGCGAGCGTTTGCTGCTCTGGCAGAGGGCCTGGGCTTGGTTCCCATTACTCACACGGTGGCTCACAACTGTCTGTAACTTCAGACTTAGGAATTGGGTGCCTTATTTTGGTAATCTGCAGGAGGCACATGGTAAGCACTCAAACACAGAAAAATAAAACCAAAATGAATAAGTAAAACACAGGTGTAAGAGTCACACCCAGCTTTATAGCTCCCAGAAGCACTAGAAAATGATAAACAGAAAGTGAAGAGAAAAGCGTGGATGAACAGGGCAGATGTTGCAGACAGAGACAGACTGTGACTAAGCTCAGTCACATGGTTTCTTCTTTAAGTGCATCAACTCTCTAACCCTCCAACTCTCACCTCTTAGAGTAGGGCATATTAGTGTGTTAGTAACTTTCTCTTTTGCTAGAACAAAGTGCCTGATAAAGGAATTTAAGGGAGGAAGAAAGGACGGTTTGTTTTGGCTCACAATTTAAAGGGACAATCCATCATGGCAGTGAAGTCATCATGGTGGGAACCTGAGACAACTGATCAGTTTTCGTTTACAGGCAGGAGGGAGAGAGTGATGAATATTTAGCATGGTTTCTCCTTTTTATTAGGTAGAGGATCCTAGCCTGTAGAATGGGGCTGTGTGGTGATGTGAATGGGAATAGCCATCATGGGCTCATATGTTAGAATGCTTGGACACTAGTGGGTGGACCAGTTTTGGGAAAGATTAGCAGTGTATTTTTGTTGAAGAGGGTGTGTCACGGAGTGAGGTGGGCTTTGAGGTTTCAAAAGTCCATGCCATGTCCAGTTTTTCTCTCGGCCTCCAACTTATAGCTACTTCTCTAGGGCCGTGCCTACCTATCTGCTACCTATCTGCTGCCCTGTTCACTGCCAAGATGCTCTGAAACTGTAAGCAAGACCGCAAATAAATTCTTTTTAAAAAATAAGTTACCTTGGTCTTAGAACAGTTTCTGAGGCTGCTCAGAGGATGGTTGGGCCCTCTGTCTCAGTTACGGTTGCCTAGGTAATCCTTCACAGACATGCCCAGGGCCCTGTCTCCTAAGTGAGTCTAGATCCTGTCAAATTGACAACAGCCAACACAATTAACATATACTTTATGGAATCACTACAAAGATAAAATAGTATTGATCATGCAAAATACCAAGTATTGCATATGCTGCAAAATAACATTGCCAGCAACATTCCTATGGCTTCTTTTCAAGCAAGATTAAATTAGAAAATAAGAATTACTGTGATATATAAAGTAAGGGATTTAATACAAGCACCATATCTTCCCTAACTCGAAGCTGGCATAGGATTTTATTTTAAACTAAATAGTCTTGCATTTGATATGTGAGCTGTCCATTGTAGAGTGCTGGCCAACAACTGGAGAAAACCAGGGAACACAAATTGGAACCTACAAGAACAACTAGAATGTTCTGCTAAAAAAAAAAAAAAAGTGACGTCTTTGTCATCAGATTTATACTCATCTCTCCCAGGACACTAAGAAGTAAACTGGATGAACTGGAAAAAGCTATGGTTCCAGTGCCCCATCAACCAGGTTACCAAGAAAATCAGGGACATAGGCTCTGTAAAAGACAAATGGTGAGCAGGGCAGAACATAAAGAATTTAATAATTAAAAGTCAGTGTCCATATATAAAAGGTCCTTGAGAGAGGAAATGGGGAAACTGTAGAACAAATAAACAGAAAATCAATTGAAAAGGGAACCAGGATCCAATTTACTGAATTAGCAATTAGCAAATTATTTCTACTTGTTGGAACTTTAACATTTTTGTGTGCACCTAACATCATAGCTTTATAGGCTAGGCAACAGCCACATCGTGTGGGAAAGCTCAGTTGATGGTAGTATAATGACCCATGGTTGAACATCGGTTTCTATCAAGGCCATCATTGTAGAAGTCTATCTTAATCCTTTATACCACTTATACCCCTAAAGGTTTCTTGAGGTAGAATATTTGTTGACATTTTTCACACTGTGGCATGGCAGTGAGCTGCTGATAAGGACTGGGCTGTTGCTTCTTCTTGCTCACAAAGTTTAATCAGCATAATGCCAGCATGAGAATGCAGACTCTTGTGGAATTGAAAGGCTGTCAGGATTTCTGAAAAGTATGTCATTTACATGGTAGAGAGTTAACATCTCCAAACGCCAGTTCAATGAAGGTGTGTGCGAGCCTTGCTATCTGAAAGCAAAGCGCATTTAGAGAATATTATTAACAGCACTGAAGTAAAAGGGATTTTTTTAGATCAATAGTTGCCTATGAGGAACCATGAAAATGTGTTAATTTGGTCAAGCTATCCAACTACATCGGGTGGTGATGAATCAGCTTATAGTTCAGCTCCTGATAATTAACTGCCACTCTCCAAATTCCACATGTCTTCTGCAGTATCCAGCAATCAGTGAAATGGAAGGAGTGGTAACTCTCCTCTGCATCCTTCTTGCTACTTCCCTTAATCTTTCCCAGGCTTTCCAGAGATGTGAAACTGCATGCTATTCAATAGGGTATTCCTGTATAAATGTCCAAGGGCCTTTTATGTTGAACTAAGGATCTAGACTTAATTGAGAGGCTTTGGAGAAACAATTAAGACTTAAAGCCTGGAAGAGACAGATGTGTGTTACTAAAACAGAATGATTTGGACAATAATGTAGAGGATAGATTTGAAGCAAATTAGATAATCATTAGAAATGTGAGTAATATTGGGGCTTTAGGGAGTGCTCAGTGTATAAAGAGTTTGCTGTGTAAGCATGAGGGTAGGAGACCATATTCCCAGAACTCAGAATTTCAGATCCACAAAATCCACATAAAAGTTTGAGTGGGTATAGTGACCTCCCTGTAATCTTACAACTCATAAGAAAGAGACAAGACATCCTCGGAGAAAGCTGTATAGCTAGACTAGCTGAGTCTATGAGCTCTTGGTTCAGCAGACATTTTACCATATTGCAAAAGGTAGAGTGTGATTAAGAACCGGGCACCAACTCATGGCCTCTGCATTTATGCACACAGAGATGTATATGCACACCTGTACTC
Organism: Phyllotis vaccarum; assembly: GCA_033318265.1. Classification (NCBI taxonomy): domain Eukaryota; kingdom Metazoa; phylum Chordata; class Mammalia; order Rodentia; family Cricetidae; genus Phyllotis; species Phyllotis vaccarum. Next base: position 13,119,918 of record JARWLC010000015.1, on the reverse strand, counting down.
ATGTTTAGTTAACCTATGGCCTCCACTTTCATGCACACACATGTTTATGTGTACCTGTGCACACTTGTACCAACACACATGTGACCACACACACAAACACGTGGAAATTGAAAAAAGAAATACAAACAGTATTGGCAGGAAGTTTGATATGATTCTTGAACTAGGCCAGGAACATAGTGGTAGAGGAGTAGGAAAAGAAGGCCCCTGTTGTTGCACGAATAAAGGAAACTCAGGGCCAGATCTCTGGGAAAGTCAGAGATATTAGAGAGAATAAACACCACAGTCAGATTTTACCCAGCTGTCTTCCAGCTTCCTCAGCCTGGCTTCTCATGGCTTCTTCTGGCCCTCTGTCTTTCTACACCTACCTTAAATACTCTCTTTGCTCAGTCTCAGTTAAGGCACGGCCCCACCACTGCCTGCCTGGTAGCCTGGAACTCCTTCTGTAAACTAAAATGACCTTGAACTCAGTTTGGATTAAAGGCATAGGTCACCACTCCCTGAATATTCCCTGTGCTGGGATTAAAGGTGTGAATCACTACTCTCTGATCCTCCTAGACTGACTATGGCTAGATTCCACGTGATATCTCAGAAACTTTTGGATCTTTTATTATATCCCCATACTCTGTAGAGGTCAAATGGGTGGGATTTAGCAGCTGACTGACTGAAAGGGATGAATGGGCAGAAGCACTGAGGTGATTACCACCTTTGGACTTAGATCAAATGAGGACCTAATGGAATGTTTTAGAAACGCACACTGAAGTTATTCCTGGTTGCTAGTCCTTATGTTTGTGAGCAGGGACAAGTTAGTATACCTCATTGAGCCTTCATTTATCACCTGTAAATTTGAGATGATCGTGGCATATATCCCCGGAAGAGCTGGAAGAGGTGTACGCTGCCACCAGTGGCAGGTTTTGGAGACCACTAAGACCTTTAGAGAGCTGGGGGAATACATTAAAGATGGAACACTCTGCAATCTTACTGATGCCATGTTTCTGGAATAGAAGGCCAGATGGGGAAAAGAACATAGATGCCTACAGTGTTTCTTCAAAGGAATATTCTGGAAAATGTGTGTACAAAAAAGTTAAAATCCTTTCTCCTATGTGTTGGCTAGTTTTATGTCTACTTGACATAATCTGTAGTCATCTGAGAGTTGGGGAGCCTCAACTGGGAGAATGCCTCTGGAAAATCCAGTTGTAAGCTAGTCTGTAGAGCATTTTCTTAATTAGTGACCAATGCAGGGGGTCCAGTCCATTGTGGGTGGCACAATCCTGGGCTGATGGTTCTGGGCTCTCTAAGGAAGCAGGCTGAGCAAGTCATGATGAGAAAGCCAGTAAGCAGCACTCCTCCATGGCCTCTGTACCAGCTCCTGCCTCCAGGTTCCTGCCCTGTCTTAGTTACTAACCTGGTTTCCTTCAATGATGAACAACGATATGGAAGCATAAACCAAATAAACTCTTTCCTTCCCAAGTGGTCATGGTGTCCATCACAGTAATAGAAACCTTAACTAGAACAGCCATCTATCTATAGCTTAATTCTGGTTTGCTTCACAGATGTTTCTCTGTCGCGACTCCCTTTCATTTTTATTTCATCTAATTTGACTTTATTATGTGCTTGAATGAAGGTAGCATATGGTTTATTTACATATTTGTGTGTGTAGAGGCCAGAGTATCTAGTGCCTTTCTCAATCATTTTCTGCCCTGAGTTTTGAGACAGAGCCTCTCACTGAACCTGAATCTCACTGGACTGGCCAGGTTGACTGGCTAGTGAACTCTGGGAAACTTTTCATCTCTGTTTCTCTAGTGCTGAGATTATATATGTGCTGCAGTGCCTGGATGGTCCTTGAGTTCTAAGACTGAACCCAGGTCATCATGCTAGTAAGCATGCTATAGGCTCAGAAATCTCTCTAAGACTTCTTTAGTTTTTTTAATAGACTAAAATTTTCTTAAGTTTTAAAATGTTATGGATGTGTGTGTTTCGGTGTGTATGTCTATGTATGTATATTTGTATGTATGCATGCTCACATGCATGGGCACGTGCGTGTAGATATACAAGCACATGTGTTCATGTGTGGATGGAGTCCCAAAGTTGGCATACATATTTTACTTGATTGTACTTCATTTTATTTATTTATTTATGAGATGGGGTCTGTCCTTGAACCCAGAGCTCGCCCATTCTAGCCTGTCTAGATAGCCAGGTGGCCTGGGATACCTTTTCTCTATCCCTGGCATCCTGAGAGGTATCTTCCATGCTTTCCAGACTTTTATGAAGGTCATCAGGTTTTCAAACAAGGTAAGCGCTTTCCTCACTGGACCATCTCTGCAGCTCAAGGGTCTTAATACTGTATTTTTAATAAAATCCTCACGCAACCTCATAAACATAAAACTTCTCTAGAAATCACCAATCTGCATTTTGAAAAATTTTGTAATTAATTTTCTAAATTGGAATACAAAGTAATGAGTTGTATTATATTGTTTTCATATACACACGCCATTATACATGTTTGAATTGAGCCTCCCTGTCTCTAGCTCCTCACGCTGGTCCCCTCAGACAATATTCCTTCTGCTTTCCTGTCACAGACATTCTGTCATACCCTCTCTTTTCCTTTCCTCCTCCTTCCTCAAGAATTTTCCTCTCCTCTCTGGGTTTTCGTTAGACTTCATGCCCAGCACTAATGCCTGTGTATAAAGAGAGATTCCACACAAGTGCTGTCTTCATGGGTCTTGTTTACTTGGTTTTACATTATGAACTCCAGTTTCATCTATTTTCCTAAAAATGTCATAATTTTATTCCATTTTATGGGTGAATAATATTCTGTTGTTTAGTCTCTTAACTGTTACAGAGAGTAAAATGCCTCACACAATGTCAGTCAACTGGAAAAAAAATAGGAAGACAAAAGCTTATGTTATGGAAGACAGCATTTAAAATATAATTACAAATGAGCTTAAATAATCTGATCGCAGAAACCAGCATACATAAACCACTACACTAATATAACCTGCATGTAATTCATAAATCCAAGTCCTTTCACCTTTAGAAGAATATGTTTCTGAATAAACATAGAGGGTTCTTAAGGGTGTTGAAAGACACACATTTCAGGTGAACATTTTGGGTTTTTATGTGGGAATGTCTTTTTGTATGCTGTGAATATTAATCTTTAAATAAAGGACTGTTTTGGCCCATGACAGGCACTGTAGAAAAAGTAGGTGGGGAAATCAGAATAGGCAGTCGGAGGGAAGAGACACACACAGAGCGAGCCAGCTGCCCAAAGAAGAAACATGTAAGGAACACAGGTGAGCCACGGACCATGTGGTCAAACACCATGGACTTAGTATAAGCTTCTGAGTCATTTTTGGGGACGTAAGCAGCAGCGGTGGGCAGCTAAGCAGTCTGGGAGTGCAGGCCTCTGATTCTGGACCTCTGGCCAGATCTGGGCCAGGCAACTTCATTACAGCAGTTTTTTTTTTTTTTCTTTTTAGGACCCAGACAAAAGTTGTTTTTTTCCCCCCTGATATGAGCTATGAGCTCTAGTGGGAATTTTTTATTTGACTATTTGAAAATCTAGGAGGTATGCTTACATATCACACATGCTGGATATATGAGAAAGTATCTTTGTTGTAAAGTGTAATTCAAAAATGGTCACAATGCTACAGAAACAAGTTAATACAAAATGCAGAGAAAAAGAAAATTTCTGTGTTTCTTTTTGATGAAGTACTATGAACACTCTGGTTATACATCTAGTTCCTTCTGTACTATCTTTTAACGTTCAGTAGACCTGTATCTGAATCTCCTCTACATCATCTTTCTCAACTATGACATTGAGATGCCAATAGTACCTGTCCCATATGGTTACAAGAGGAATGCATAGAGCTTGAACAGTGTTATCCCTGCTAGCATGATGACTATTAGTGGCTGGTGGTACGCATCTTTGGATCTAGTTTAGTATTGATTGATATCAGTTTTCCAGCATGAAGTGGTAATGTAACCCTGATTTGCAATAGAAATTTTAAAAATTTAATCTGAGTGATTTGTAAATTATTCAATGTCTTTACTGAATGTTCCCAGGCTCCTGATCTTTTGTTACATAACCTCTCACCTGCCCACCAGAATGGAATTGTAAAGCAGAAGTAGGGGATAAGTAAAGAAGGGCAGGAAAAATGTGCATGCTTAAGGAACTGCCACTTGTGTCTCAGATCTCAATATGCTAAAGTTGAGTCTGTGGTCACCCAGATGCCTATCCAGGAGCTTTTGAATGTGAGCAACAGACTTGATATATACAACCTTATAATAAATCATAACATCTAATTCTAGACAATGATAAAAATATTAACTCGCTAGTCAGGCAGAAATTAATGAGAAGAAAGTGCAGGGGCTGAGCTGTCAGTAAAGTGCTTGCTTTGAAAGTAGAGAACTTGAGTTTATTCCTTACAGCGTATTAGATAGCCAACTGTATCTATTTGGCGAGTGCCAGACTATTGAGAAACATTATCTCAAAGAAACAGCAGATGGCCTACAGAAGACCATTATTCAAGGTTGTCCTCTGGCCTCCTCATGCATCCCAACACACATGAACACACACACACACACACACACACACACACACACACACACACACACACACACACTCACATTGTCGCTAAGATCAGGGTAATGCTTCTTTGGCCAACCTACAACTAGATGTAAAAATGGAGGGAGTTGTTGGTTTTCTTCAGTTTATCAAAGTACTTGAGCCTGACTATTTTCAAAGATAAATAGTAGGCTTGTTTTGGTTGTTGTTTGGCTGACACTTCTGGGGATCCAGGAAAGGTGATGGGATCATAGATCACAGTAAGAGCAACATGTGTGGGACAGAACAACTTCATGGCCAGGTAGGAAACCAGAGAATGACTCATAGGTCAAGATGATTCTTATAATAGCTTCATCTTATGAGAAGTTAGGATCTCATAGGAATTAATCCTTCCTGACCACAGCACCTTTATTAATGTAATGATTTCCAGCTGTATCCCATCCTTTAGAAGAGGTCACATCATCTCCCATCACTGATACACTAGCAGTAAAATTCCAGTATTTGATCCCTAGGGGGACATTTTCAGTTCCTTCCTGCCAACAGCTCATCTTAGCTCCTCATTACTTGTGTGCACCTGTAGGCAGGTGTGTTCCAGTCTGCAAGGCAATGAGGTCTCAGCAGCTGTTCACACTCTCCTCTTCATGGTGCACTTTCATCCGGGACAGCAACTCTTTCTTGCTCCCCACTAGCGTCAGTGATCTAAAACACATCTTTAAGTCTGTCACATATCAAAATACTACACAATATCACACATAACACTTACATAGGAGGGTATGAACAAGCATGGGAAAAAAATATGATCCACTCCATCATTAGTGTTATAATATCCTGTCTGGTGTGACAAAGTGCTTGAAACTACCACCATGCCAAATCCAGGATCTAAAATGATTAGAAGTCGGTGACAATCGTGGTAATATCTATCCATTACTGTCTTCATCAGAAGCAGAAGTAGGCATATGGAAACTTTAAAGCTTTTAAAATTTTGGCTATTTTATTAAATTTTTGTTTGTTTGTTTGTTTTTTCATTTGGCTTTTTGAGGTGGGTTCTCAGTATGTTTTAGGAAGACACAAAGTTAGCCACAGCAGAGCAAAGTTAGTACATGGTATTACATCTGTGGAGTGTGGAGTGCAGGTGTGGGGTAGGTAATCGGAAAAGGTTCCACCATGTTGTTTAAGATGTGACTGACATTGATTTCAGTCTTTTGTAATTTTATCTTTTTATTCACTCAAGAATGTTTATTTCGTGTTTGTTATGTGAGAAGCCCTGTTATTCATAGAATGACAGGGAAATAGGTACAATATAAGGACTGCTTATAAATTGTTTTATGTTTCATCTCTCAGTTTTATTCTGGGATATCTGCATATATATATAGAATGCGAATCTACTTAGGCTTGGCAGTGAACAATGAAAAAGTGTAGAAATAGCACTGAATAGTTAATTCACTAAAATTGCAAACTTACCATGTTCATCACTGAATGGTTCTTTGAGAAAATAAAATTCTGCTGCCTTTGGAAGAGAATGACTTTGTAGAGCATGAGACAGTTTCCCCTCATGATATGAATAGATGAGTTCCAGTGATTGCTGCATCTGTTCTGAGAATATTGTGGCATCCTTAGTCTTGGCAGTGACTTAGGGCCAAAGGGTAAGGTCAAAGGCTGTGGGGAATTACATCTCATAGGATTATTTATTGTGAGTCAGTTTTTCATTCCTTGGTGGCTTCTAAGAAAACTACCATTTTTGGAATGAAAGAGTGAACCCAGAGGTTACAACATTAGGGTACTGTTTACTTTGTAATGGAATGGTTTTCTTAAGAAACTGGCCTTTTCATAAAATGCTTTTTGTCTGGGATACTTGAGTCCTGGAATATGATGAACCTCACCAGCTTCATTTCTGCAATGAGACTTGAGGAGTGTGTGTGTGTGTGTGTGTGTGTGTGTGTGTGTGTGTGTGTGTGTGTAGAAACCACAGAAAAACTTGGAATAATACAGTTTCTAGCTTTGTATCCTAGGGAAGTTATTTAGTATTTTTTAAATTATTAGTTTCCCTACTTTTATTTATACCCATGGATTAATGCTTCCCTCAGCCCTTGTCCAGGAAGCATCTGTTGAGTGTGTTCAACCCTACACAGGGACATCTATACCATTTTCTCTGAGGCTCATGGAGCATCATGGAAGAGGGTTTGGAAAGAATAAATATATGCATGAAAGGCTGGAGGAGAGTTCTGGAAAGCACTGCTTGACACGCCATGATCGTGTGCTCACAGCAGCTGGTAAATTTCCTGCAGAAGACCCGAACAAGATGGGACCTTTAGCTTCTCACCATGAATAGAGCAGGGGCTCTTGGTGGCCCACTCTTCCTAGAGGAAATATTGGCAGCTAATGGATACAGAGAGAGTCTGTGCTTTTCTTCAGTAGTCTTGCCATTGATAAGTCACATAAGCCCTTATAAATAATTCCTTCCACACGATCATGCAAGCAACCATAATTGATTTCACTCGAACACAACAAAAAAGGCATGAGAACAGGCAGGAAATTTATTCAAAATAAGAAAAGATTCAGGAGCAGGAGGAGAGGGTTGCATTGGGGCAATAGAGAAAATGACTGCAATTCATTATATACACACATAACATTTAAAACCATCAGTTTCCCTATAGATTAGATGGTTACCAATGAAAATACATTATTCATATAATATGCTTACTGGGTATTCAATATCCAGTTCTGTAAAAGCCATTATTAGCTTGTGAAAATGTTACAATAATCTATCAGACTTGTAGCCTCTTTAAGGGGCTTTGGTTGAATTTATTTAAATAAAAAACAGAGGTGAATTTTATACTTTGAGTTGTTATCGTTAACACTTTGTCTCACTATAATTATCAACTGGATATTTTAGTCTTATTACTAATTAGACTTGCAAATTACAATCAGAAGAGGAAGGTGCCAGCCACCAGGAATGACAACCAGAAAGCCTCAAGCTGTGATCCTCAGTGTGGAGAATTAGAGTCTGCTTGAGTAACAATGGCCATGTAACCTCTTAAATCATGTCTTGCTTGGAGGCTGTTCCAAATACCACACTTTGCACAAGAAGCTAATACATTTGTAACCTGCACACTCTATTATAAAACTTTTAGAGCCCCAATCAAATCTCTCTCTCGCCCCCTCGTGTGTTTGTGTGTGCATGTGTTCGTGAGTGTGTGTGCCCATGCGTGTGGAGGCCAGGGTTCAACTTCTAGTGTTTTTCCTTAGTTTCTGTTTACCTTGGGTTTTCACACAGGGTCTTTCGGTGATTAGAAACCTGTCAAATTGGTGAGGCTCTCTAGCTAGCAAGTTCAAAGGTCTACCTTTTTCTACCCGCACAGCTCTGGATTTATTAATGTATTATACTGTGCCTAGCTTTTTAATAAGAGTTCTCAAGATGAAACTAGGTTTTCATGTTTGCTTTCCAGTTTCAGTTTAATTTTTCAGTCTGTTTTGTTGGGGCTTACAAACGAGAGATGACTTTGTGCATCCTAAGCTAGATAAACCAGTTAATCCTTAGACCAGTCATTCGATTCCTTCTGGATTTCTGGAGAATGGCCATGTGTGATGCAGTTAAAATTGTGTTTCCTCACACTTCAAAGGTTCGGGTGTAATAATGGAGACACGGGGACTGTGAGTGGTCATATTTGATTCTGAAGCTCCTTGAGTTCTGTGCAGCCTGCACTTGACTTATTTCAGGGAGGGGCCTGGGGCTGGGAAAGACATGATTTGCTCAGATGCTTGGCGAGCAAACTACATCCTTCTTTGCTTGAGAGTCTGGGAAGGTAAAGTCTTTTACTTTGCTTTCCAGTCAAGGTCTTGGTGATGCCAGCACTGCTGATGCTGATGCTAAAATTCTGACCTTAAAACCAGTCCAGCCAAACCTAGAGAAACCAATGAGCAGTGATAACTCCCTAATTAAACAGCATGACTTGCTTATCTTTGTCACGGGAGTCCCAAATATTGCCATTTTGCTTCTTATTCAGTTTCCTGTATAACAGCCCTCTTAGTAATTGCTTGATCTCCAACTTGTTACAATTCGACTGCAGGATCTGGAGCAGTAGATGGTGTTAGCAGACGATATTAAGATAGGCCTGGCATGCTTCAGTAGTAGATTACAAGGTCCTGAGCTTTAGCCTAAGCATAAAAAATAGAAAAAAATTAATAACATACTCCACTTGTTTTCTAGAGGAATAGCATAGTTACTGAATCAAGCTGTGCCTGACTTTTTCACCCTTACGATGGGTTAGTTTTAATCAGAAGATCTCTCTGTCCCTCATTCAGATATGTTCTTGACAGGTATTGGTCTCCTTCATGTATTATACTGTGCCTGGCTTTTTAATAAGAGTTCTCAAGATGAAATTAAGTTTTTATGTTTGCTTTCTGGTTTCAGTTTTAATTTTCAGTCTGCTTTGTTGTGGCTTAGAAAAAGAGATGAGTTTGTGGATCCTAAGCTAGATAAACCAGTTAATCCCGAACAATTTTAACTGTGTTTGTTAGGACAATTGGTCCTAACAAACTAATTGTCAAAGCTTGCATGGCTTGGACTGAGCTGGGCACCGTAGCTTAATTGTCCTTTATGGAACCCTTTTATAGCATGAAACTGTGTTAGAACATGCAGTGACAATTACCATAGACAGCCTGACTCTATGCTGGCACCAAAATGGTTAGATGACTCAGATCTGATGTCTACCTTTTCAACGCAAACATTTTAGCATCAGGTAAAAACTGTAGAATCCTAACCCAGATCCCAGGAAAATGTGGGAAGATGTTAACTGATTGAGATTAATTCATTGTCTGACAGAGGGAGAGATTCAAATAAAAGTTAGTTACAGAAAGCCATCCTGCCTAAGGGAGACTGAACATATATGCTGATATAAACACAACCCTTGTTCCCCACATGCTTTTCTCTTTATATTTACCTATTAAGAATCTTGTGACTGTTGGCCTTTGCAGGTGGCTGGGTAGAAATGGGTCTCCAGCTCTGTTGGGACAGAAGAGAGAAACCAACACAAGTCTTTCACTCCCAAGGCTCAGGCGAAGAGCATCATAGAGAATTAGTGAGAACTGAAAGCAGCAGACCCTGGGTCTGTTGGCTGGTTGGTGATCATGGGTTTGTGGACAAAAGACAATGTTGGCTCTGATCTCCATGTCCTCACAAGCCCAAGAAAGAACTATGCAGGAAGCTAATCTTCCTGTTTCCAAGGATGTGAGAGTACATGGAGATCTGTGAGCAAAGGAGTTTCCTCCAGGACCTGCAATGGGCTGTGGAGGCCACTGCTCACACCAAACTCTGTTCTTAGAGAAAGCTTCATCTTTTACTGTCTGTGGGACTCTCTTAATTCTGAACAAAGACCAGTGTGCTGGCTAGGGCTTTTGTTGTTGTTTGCTTTTGTCAACTTGATACAAGCTAGGGTTATCTGAAAGGACAAAACTTTGAGAAAACGCTTTCATAAGATCTACCTGTGAGGCTGGTTTCTATTTATTTATTTATTTATTTATTTATTTATTTATTTATTTATTTATTTATTTATTTGCTTGCTTGCTTGCTTGCTTGCTTGCTTGCTTACTTACTTATTTATTTATTTGTTTGTTTGTTTGTTTGTTTATTTATTTATTTATATAAATGATTAATGTTGGAGGGGCACAGCCCACTGTGGGTGGTACCATTCCTAGGCAAATGGTCCTAGACTGTATAACAAAGCAGACTAAGTAAGCCAAGAAAAACAAGCTGGTAATTAGAGTTCCTCTATCATCCTTGCTTCAGTTTTTGCCTCTAGGTTTCTGCCTGGAGTTCCTGCCTCGGCTTTCACTGATGACACATGTGACCTGAGAGTAACTGAAATAAACCCTTTCCTCTCAAGTTGATTTTGGTCACAGTGACAGAAACGCTAAGACACCCAATGAGCAGATATAGGAAAATGAACCATCTACTAGCTCAGAGAAGAGCCATTAGAACTAACCATTAGCACCATTATAGTGCTGCTGAGGGAGACAGAGAATATAAATAATTAAGAGCAGCATCAATGCATCTTTCTGGAAATGGAAACATGGCTGCTCATGCCCAATTTCAGGAAAATAATTAATAATATATAACAATAATATATAAATAAATATATAATAATAAAACATATAATAAAAATAAAATAATAATAAATAAATGTGGACATGTGGTCTGATACATGTCTAATAAATACTTCAAAGCATAAGGCAGAAAGTCTACTGTCTGGCTTGGGACTCCCTACACAGAGCAGGAAGCTCTCTGGGGACTGTGGGACATTCTTCCGGTTAATGAAAGTTCTTTATATTAACCAGTTTTACTCCCAACAGAATAACACCAGAACACTGATGATTAGATTTTGACACATGAATTTAGGGGGAGATAGCATTCATGTCATGGAGTAGTTCATAGGGAACATTTATTTCTTTGATAGGACATGTAAATATATAGACAAATACATTCCACATCTCAATAAAGTATTTGTAAAATTACACACTCTATCAAAAAGAAGCCCTTAACAAATTGCAACTTTTATATGTTTTAGCCTCATCCTAATCCTGTTGAAAATTAAGAACACTCAATGAAATAAAAGAAGAAAATGTAAAAAGACATGGTAATCCAGAGATGTTGAGACATCAAATACTTTTAAAACAACGGTGTGCAACAAAAATAATAGAAATTTTTCTTATGAAAATTTTATAATACTACAACAGACACATAAGAAGCAAAACATTGAGGTAGGTCGATTATTACAGACGAGATAGGAGAGGTGGTTATCATCTGCTACTACAAAGGCCTGCAGTCAGATGAATTCAGTTGCTGAATTCCCAACTTATTAAAATATACAATTCCAATATCATTTAAATTGTTATTAGTGTTAAAAATAGGAGTGGTCTTTAGGGAATTTTATGAATTCAGAACAGTAACACCACAGCCTAAGAGAGCAATCAGTTTTCAGATTGAAAAACGAGTTCTGTTTATTCCTCCTGTAGATGCCAAACACGTGACGAACACTCAGAGAGTCACCAGAGGAGTGAGTGCCCCACACCATAGCCCAAAGAGGGCATTAGCAAGGAAGGAAACAGAGTTCAATTCCAAGAAGTCTGGTTACATATTGATTACCGGCTATTATCAGTGGGTGAAAAGGATTTCGACAGAGGACAGGTGATCAGTGTGAAAGGAAATGTAGACAGTCAGGGAAGCCCCAGGAGTAATGATCTATGTACAAAAAACTAAACCTTTTCTCACAATCAGCAGTCATGACACTGTCACTTATGGTCACAAGTGAGACAAAGGAACATATATCGTGGGGAGATAGAGTTACTGGTTCTAATATATGCCTTCTTTCTTTGAAAATTCTCTTGAGGCTTCCGTAATCAGGCAAGACTTTCCACTGCATAGATCAGAACAAGATAAACTGCGGAGAACACGGGCCCCTGCCAATCCAGGAAATAGCCTAGTGATATGGGAAGAACACTTGATTCAGAAAATAGGTGCTGTACATTATTAGGTAAATTTGGTAAGGAAGGTGCAGGGCATAGTGTATGAAAACTACTTTTTGTTAGAAAGGACGTTATTATAAACATACCAGTTCTCCAAAAATATACACAAATATGTAGCTCTAAGCATTATTTTCTGATAGGGTTGGTGGGATGGCTCCTTGGGGAAAAGCACTTGCTACAAAGCCTGAGGGCCTGAGTTTGATACCTACATGCTTGAAGGAGAGCATCACTCCTTAAATTGTCCTCTGCCATACACATGGGTGCTATGAAATGCTCACCTAAGTACAATAAAAATGTTGAAAGAAACACTGAAAGCCATTCTGAGCACACTAGGTACATTTCTATACAATGACTACGGGAGTTTCATATATACCAGGTAGGTTTAGAAAACGATTTCTTGTTCCCTGTTCTGTACATGGTGGGATTCAAGAATTAAGTCCAAAAAGAGAGGGTCTAAGGCAGAAAGGCAGGGAGACGGAGGGAGGGAGTGAGGGAGGGAGTGAGGGAGGGAGTGAGGGAGGGAGGGAGGGAGGGAGGGAGAGAGAGATACTACTCTCCATTGTTCTTGTTCTACAGTTTGGTCAGGCTGTTTGTGTACTGGAATCATGTGTAGAGCATCATAAAAGAGATTTCAGATTTTGACCTGAGTTCTTAAAACAAATTGTATCAAATTTTTAGGAGTCGCTGGCTAGATATATGCTTCAGTGATCACTTACTTCAGATTCTGAGAACAGAAACGGAGCATTTCCCTAGAAAGCTATCATTGAAACCTCAAGCATGGGAGAGAAATGATTCTTTTTCTTTTAGAAATTAGCAGTGAAAATAGATGTAAAAGTGAGCATGGCTGGGCATGTTGGTATAAGCATGTATTACTAGAACTTGGTAGGCTATGGGTATTCACAGAAAGACTGTGTCAAGAAACCAAAAATAAATATGTAAGTATGAAACAGATTTCCCACTGCAGACAGACATGCAATTCTCAACTTCCTTTCCATGTGGCGGTATTCCTCAATGATATGTGGAGGGTGACACTATGCATTGGTTCAGGTTTAAACCTCTTTTGAGTTTTACCATTTTAACTTGTGGTTTCTTCACCTATATTATGGAAAAGGTAGTAATACTCACCTCAGATCCTCTAATCATTTAGTATACACTAGCTAAAAGGAAAATTAAGAAAGGCTACACAATTAACATCCCTAGCAAAAGTAGTTGGGATTGTGTGAATGTCATTCCGTGCCCAAGCTGACTTCTGCTGGAAATCCAACAAGTATACTCTAATCAACCTTCAACACTGTGCAGTTCACCACAATTTAATTTTCTCAAAGGCATAAAGCATCATTTCAGGGCAATATTTTTTAATATTCCCAGGTCATGCTTCTTTGCGAACATAGATGAATCTTCCTTAATAACCAGCTTGCAAGTAAAGTTTAAAAGCCATTGTGGGTAATAACTCTCCTTTTCCCTAAGCCAGGCTTCATTTGCTGCAGACATTTTTTTTTCTCTCCCTATCTCTGCCCTGTCCTTTGTCATGAGGCTCAGAAAAGAAGTTCATAGATCCAGAACTTCACAGAGTCATTTGGGGGAAATAATTTCTTCCTTTATGGCCCTAGTGTGCTCTGCACAGGCTTGAAAAATTTCAAGAGAACAGAGAGGGATCAGGCTCTGTGGCATTTTTGCCTGTTCAGTTTGACAGCTTTCCAAAGTCATCATAAATTTTTTTTCTTTTTTTAATTCAGAAACATATGTGCTAAGAACATCAACTTCAAATAGGTGACCACAGATGACTCCAGACCATCAAGCCCCAAATCCCCTTTTTCCCTATATCTATTTCTACCAATAACTTAAAGAGATATAATTATTGTCTATCCCTATCGATGCTACCCTTAAAAAGGAAACAGTTGTGTGTGGAGAGAGTGTACATACTGAGGCTGACATTGTATATCCTGTGCGCATGCTGTTGGCTTCTCTAGGGATCTGGTAATCCAGGTTCCCCAGCAACAAGGCTCTAGGGAAACCTGTGGTGCTGGTGAACTTAACATCAGTTTACACTGTCACAATAGCACACTACAGGGAAGCTAATGACATCTATTCTCTGATTCCTGCAAATGTTGTTTTGAGCTTTCAAGTTGGCAGTGATCCTGCTTTTATTTTAATTTTTTTTTTTTTAAAAAAAGTGTGGTAAGGCATATGAGAAGTCACTATAGTTATTTTATTTAAAAACTCTTATTTGTATTTGAGGCTGGAAGAATGGATCTAAAGTTTAAGTATAGGATAAGGTGCAGGCATACCATAAATGATAGTGTAAGGCTGGCCAATTAACAGGCGGTGAGAATGATCCCTCACTCTTACAGAATGCTCCATTGAGCTTCTTACCCTGATGCCCAAGCTACTTCTGGGGAAAGCCTATCTTTTCCTTTCTGGTCCCCCTTTCTACCTCTGGGTGATGTTCATTTTTGGTACCTAAATATCCCTTCTCCAGCATGAAACTCAGTTTTCACAAAGGTCAAAGTCACAGCCATGTCCCAGTTAACTATGATAAGAAGGCTTACAGTGAATCTTTCTCCAGAGTGCAGATGTCATTGTCTGCTCTGCCACCCATGAAACTAAACCTTAAGGTAGCCCAGTGGACTTGAGTTCAGCCTGCCCCATTAAATAACCAGGTGCCTTCCCACCGATTTCAGTAGGTGTACAGCAGGAGGTAAAGGCTGGAACTGAAAATGCTTTCACTGTAATTTTCATTGTAAATGCTCAGTTGATGTTAACTTATTCAAGAGGAAATACTTTAATTTAAAACATACCACTTTAATCCAGAAATAATAAGAACTTTGAGCTGTGAAATTTCATTTTATTTGGGGTACATTGGGCACCCCATGTCGGTCACATTTTAAAGGTAACTGCCAATTTTCTTCTAGATGGAGAGCTATACAGTTGTTTGGTCTTAACTATTGTCTTCAAAGAACATGTGTGTGAGTCTTGGTGGGACAGAAGCAGAAACCAGGGAAGTCATGAAACTTTCATGTTTATGAACTTTTCTTAGTCCTGTGTTATTTCATGTGAGGTCAAGATTATTTCTCACGTACTATGGCAGTAACCTTTAAAATCATGAACAAGAAACTGCAACTATTCTTGACTTTTCTGGTCTCTTCCATTGATCGTTCAAAGGGTCTGTATCTTCAGTCTACACTTTCCAAGTTCCTTATTTAGCATGTGTTAGTGGTGGACACTCCCTAACCCCCTCAGATGTACATACAAATCACCTGCAGGGTGATCTTAATCTTATTGTCTGTCAAGTTGGTTTCTGATACGCTCTTATTCTTAGGTAAACAAAGATGCTTAGGAAAAAGATCGGAAGAAGAACTCTTTTCCGACATCCAAAGCTCCGTGGAAAGCCTGCACGTGGACAGGGACCTGGTGGTCCAGGCTGCAAGGTGAAGAAGGCGTCTGGCCAGAGTCCTTTGCATCCCCTTAGGAGGGGATGCTACCTTGGAGCTAGCGTTGCTAGGTCCTCTGTTGCAGCGTTCTGAAAGCTCCCTGAGCTGGACCAAGGATAAGGCGGGATAAGGGGTGCCCCCCAAAGCCCAGTTTATTCCTCTGCACACCTGGAGGAGAAGCTGCTAGTCTGGGCGGTCCCCAGCTCTCCGGAAACTCAGCAGGCAGAGGTCCCTCCTCCTCCTTGGTCCCTCCCGCCCATCGCTGGCCCTCGCGGGTCCTGGTGCTCTGGGCTCCTTGTGTGAGGTGCACCCCTGGGCGCAGCGGGCGAATGGTCTGGCCCGTTGGTAGCCGACACCCCTTGGGCACGACAGCTGCTCCAGCTGCTCCTGGTCGGGTCGAGCTTCTGAGCTCTGAGCTGTGGCTTCCCTGGGCAGTGGGCGAGCTGAAGGGATCCCAGGGCCACCGGCGTGGGTTCGACGGGGAGCAGCCAGCCGCGGGAGAGGACTGTGGGCCACCCAGGGACAGGTCACTGGTGCCACCTGGCGAGGTGCCGAAGCTGTGAGTACCTGCTCTTGCCCCCGCCCCTTCACACCCCAAGTGCCTTGCCCCTTCTTTTTAGTCCCTGATCTGGAGATGTGCCTGGGTAGAAGCTATGAGGAGGGCGGCAGCTGCCAGACTCATGATTCAGCACCATTGGCGCCCAGAGGTTCGAGCAGAAGGGGGGAGGGGACTGGACTGGGTCATTTGTAGGGTCTCATCTTAGTTTCTAGACCCACTGTAGCAGGGTGAAGGGAGCAGTGCTCCCCACAGGGTTGATTTGTCACGGTATTCTGTCCCCACACCCCAGTGTCGATCTCCTTGAGCAAAGCATGTTGTGCATTCTTGAAAGTATGTCAGTGAGATATCTTTTTCCACACATCTCCTTTTCTCTGCTTCTCATTCCAGCTTACATCCATTTTATTTAATAGCAAAACATGCCCCCAAACTGTGAAACATTTCTGTAGAATTTGTCTTGAATTCAGCACGGGTTTAACTGATTCATATAAACAGAACAGATGTATACGAATTATGGAAAATACCTTTACATTTTAGGCACTTGTGTGTGTGTGTGTGTGTGTGTGTGTGTGTGTGTGTGTGTGTGTGTGTGTGTAATTGAGTTAAATTATCACAAAAACCCAGAGCCAACTGTGGAAAGTGAGGAATAGAGACCTTAAATTACAATCTCAAGGTCACAAAACAGGAATTTGAATACAGGTCTTCCTCACTCCAAAATTCATGGACCAGTATCAGTCAGTATTGGGTCCAAGTATGCACTATTAAATGTGAAGTATAATATTAAATTTCATAGGCATTATCTCAAATACTAGGAACAGCAACCTGTAAACTTTCTGCACATTGCCCTGTACACATCGGAGTGATCATGTGAATAAACATCTATTTTCTTAGCATCTAGAAAAAAAGGTGTATTTGGGATAACAGTTCATGGGAGAGCTG
Source organism: Phyllotis vaccarum (assembly GCA_033318265.1). Classification (NCBI taxonomy): domain Eukaryota; kingdom Metazoa; phylum Chordata; class Mammalia; order Rodentia; family Cricetidae; genus Phyllotis; species Phyllotis vaccarum. The sequence continues at coordinate 13,102,907 of JARWLC010000015.1, read as the reverse complement.
GGTCCTAACCACAGACGCCCAACATGCTTTTTGGTGGTAATAGATGCTGGATGTTCAAGTCTTGAGAGAATCAATTAGCATCAAATTAAGAAATCTGGAAATCATTATTTAATCTTTAAGTAACATTCAAAAGAAGAGCAGTTATCTAGTTTAGGGAGTATGAGACTGAATCATGCACAGTAGGGTGACAGATAAACCCACAGGTAACACTATTTGACTTGTCACAACTTTGTGAGTAGGCATAGCAGGTGATATTTTATTGGTTAAAGAGCTAAAATGTAGAGAAAGTCCAAGATCATTCAGTAAATGGTAGAATGTGGACAGGCACTTACTCTTAAGTGCTGCTTCATTTATTTATTTATTTTTAAACATGTTAGAAATCATTTATTTATTTATTTATTTATTTTAAAAAATGAATGCTTTGTAGTAGATGGAGATGTGAACAGTGGGAAATGGATTTTTTAATTGATGTCCTTCCCTTCAGAGTCAGCAATCATATTGACCTTGTATGCTCCTTCTGCAAAAGTAATGGACACCAAGTCCTTCTTTCCCCTTTGGTAGGTCATTTGAGTTGCTTTCATTTATGATTTATAGATTTTTCTCTTAAGATATGCAACTCTTGTTGACGTTTTGGGTGTCAGGTTGCTAATGTACAGATGGTGTTTATTTCTAAATCCTGGCAGAGCATTTGGCGGCATACAAGAGCATTGCCATTTAGCCCATCACTTCTAAAGCACTGACCGTTTGTTTTGGAGAGTTCTTTTTTTGGTTAATGGGGATATTGATAGATTAAAGCCTATTGTCTAAGGGAGGACACAGCATGGAGACATAGATTTATATTTATTGTTCAGATAAAACAGCAGGTACATCAAGGTCCTGTGTGTGGTCTTAAATTGATTTGTAGAAGGTCATTTTATTTGTTATTTATATTCTAAATCTTGGCGTGGCATATTGCAGTCCAATCTGTGTGATCCCAGAGGACCCTCAGAACTGATATGCAGATATAGACTATTAAATCACTAAAGGCAGAAAATGGGAAGTGTGTGTTCCAGTAGTGATGTCACAGACAACATTTCAAAACATCATGTTTCATTAGACAATATCATTAGGGCAGGAATATAATAGCAGCCTGGCTGTAGAACTCTTTGCTTCTGTATGTATTTGACCAATAATTACTGAAAAGCACCTAAATTTCTGACTTCAAGGAACTCCACGTCTAGCTGAGAGATATTTACTTAACAGAGAGAATGACATAGAATGGGCTGGATACCAGTAAGTGATGTAATTTTATGTGCTATAGCAATGTCTGAAGAGAATAGGGAACCATTAGAAGCTGGGTGGTCAGAAGATTGGGGTATCTTCATTCAAGAAGTGAATTAAGTGACTCTCTGAGACTTGGACTGATTTCCATAGGCAGAGAAATGGGGTCAACTGAGATATAAAGATATACTGGGCTCTGGGCTATGAAGAACTTTGAATGTCAGGCATGAGATCTGCTTCTGATCTGGTAACCACAGAGAAATAGTAGACATCTTTTTAATCAGAGCAAGTTTTTCTTGCTCATCGTTGCCATTTCTTTGTCTCAATACCCTTTCAGAAAATGGAATCTTTTTTGACATTGAAATAATTATCAACTAAATGCCGAAAAAACATTTTGTGAAAATAAAATATTTCCTTTCTAAAGAGAATCACCTTTTGAAATTTTATCCATTGTACAATTATGAGCAAATTAGAAAGTATAAAAATACAAATAAATACCATACTCTTACCAAATAAAGAGAGCCATTGAAAGTGTTATTTATGTGTGTGGCTTTAATCAAGCTATTTTAATTATTACTGTATTTATTTTTACTTTCTATTCTCTTACTCTGTTTTCACCAAATTTTAAGTGAGCCCTAAACATCTTAAATGCCTGCGTAACTTTTCATGAGCGAGACATTCTAGAATTTTCTAACCATTCCTCTTTGTGTGTGTATTATTGATAATAATCATGGTACCATGATGAAACTCTTGATTCATAAACTTTATTTTGAAGATTAATTCTGTAGACCAGCATCGCTGAGGAAAGGGTATGAATTCTTCATATTAGACTATTTCAACAAGTTTGGAATCTACAAAATTTTATGTGTTCAATTTGGGACTTTTCATGTTGGGTATAGAATATTTGTATATAAATAAGAACTCATAAGTCATGTCTATGGCTCCTCAGATCACACTGTCTTGGGCAATTCCATTTTCATTAGAACAATTAACTAGATCTGAAGAGCTGAAAGAAAGGTGAGCATTGAGGCAAGAGAACAGGTTTGGTGAGAGTAACAGGGAGTGTCTGCTCAGAGAAGAAGCATGTGATAGAGGACCTTCTGCTCCCAGGGCTGAATTTGCCGACCCAACCTTTGCCTCCACAACTTTTCCTCTAACAGGAACCATATTGCCATAGTCTCTTTTAAGGTTCACATTTTGTTTTCTGGTGTTAGATCCTCAGGTCTTTAGCCTTGGTACCCCGGTAGTGCTCGGCACAGATTGGAACTTTCTCAGGTTATATTATAACAGAGAATTTGTGACCCCTACCGTGCCCCAGTTCTTAGCAGAAGCCCCCAGTAGAGTGTACAGGGTACATGTCAAGCACATTTGATGGGATTTGGAGACTACTGTTTACGCCCTGGTGTACATTTGCCAGAGATGACCTCTGAGAAGAGTGGTTGCCAGACGATGCCGAACACTTAGTGTTACCTCCTACCTCATTTCCTCATCAGAGAAAAACAATTCTCTGTGGAGGAGATTGTACCTCAGTTTCCCATATGTGTTGCAAGGACATATAACATTCTCTGTCTATCTAGTTAGGAGCCCAACGTTGAAAGGGTGTTTTACCTGGACTCTTGACTTATTCCCCAAAGTTATTTATTGTAGGAATTATTTACTGGCAGTTGATTATATAAAAGGATTAATATTTATTAAGGAGTTATATAAACACTCACTGATATAAAATTGAACTTCAGGGCAATCCTTGGAGAGCTGAAATATCCCATCCAGCGGTGGCAGCAATCTTTCCTCTGAGGATATAGGAATGGATAGGAAGGACAGGCTTGTGTAACTGGGCTGGCTACGGCCCCTACAGGGGTTTTAAAAACCTCAAAGCAATGCCTAGGTCTTGCTCAAAAGCGCCTGAATGCACCACAGTGATTAGTGGGGTTTCCCCGGGGATCCACTTCCATCCTTCTTGCTTGGGTCATGAGACTGGGACTCCACTTGGGAGGTTGGCTATAAAGTGTCTCTGGGTACTAGTGTAAGGGGCGTCAAGGGACATGGCTGTACTTGAGGACACAATGAGGAGCTGAGGCTCTTTGTAATGAGTCAGCATTGCATTTAAGTCGCCAGCATCACTTTGTGTAACTTTATCTTCCTTTCAGGTCCCAAGAGATGATTTCTGATGGAAACTGGGCTTTCAAGGACCTGAATATTTTAAGCTGAATTTATCTTATGCTTGGTTGGAAGCTATTATCTCATTATAGTTTCCTTAGATTCTTAGAAGCTTGTAACTCCATTTCCATTTATATCAGACATTATTTGTCAAAAGTAAAGTGGGCTTAGCAAACAGTCTCCCTGGAGTTAGAAGTTAAAAGTTTTAAAAGTTTAACTACATATTATTCTTTAGATTTTGTTTCTCATTTGGCCCTTAACTACATCATGACCGTCCTTAGTGTATACGACTGTTGGTAACAAGGCTGAGGCAATGGGCTCATTTTAGGCTTTGAGGAGTGAAGAATAAATTTATTATCTCCCTTTTCAAAATCTTTTATTTTTTTAAAGGTTTTGTAATTCAATGGGCAAGAGCTCACTGAGCTTCTCTCAGGATGGTCCAGATGTCTTGGGTATTGCTCCCCTCCTGCTCTTGAAATCAATGATACTGTTGATATTCCAAACTGTCCATATTGGCTGCTATTTCTAAATTGCCGTGACACCTGAGCTTCCAAACCTCTGTTATTTCTGTCCCTCTGCCTAGCCATATGAAATGGAACATTATATTTGACAAAGGATTATTTTTGAACATTTTTAGCTCTCTCACCCACTGCTTTGTGAAGTGTGAACTGGTACCACAGCTAATTCGACAAGATGAAAATAGCCTGGTTTCTTTTTAAAATTTATTTTTATCTTAAAAGTTTCTCCCTCCTCCATTAGTGTTTGGGCAGTGAAGCTATCTTTTAAAGTAAGCTGGATATTTGTAGATTTAGAAGGTGAAGAAGCAGTAATCCAGGCAGCATCTTCAAGATCATTCCATGGCTGTAGTTCATTCCTTGGCTGGCTTATGGACATGCTTAGGTACTCTCATTAAAGGTACTACCATCTCTCTTTTATATATGTAATCCTACTTGGACTGCATGTAGAATTTGTTTTAATTGGCATAGCCTGATTATATCATGAATGTGGAATATTGGTAAGAAAATCAACTGTGGGCTTGAGTTACTGCATTTTCTAGAATCATCTGAATGTACAATTTTGTCACAATTGAAAATCTACTTTTTCAAAGGACTCATCAGGTAAGATGTATGGCCATGTGTAACATTTGGGGCAATAACCAGAAAAGCGAAACAGTCTGCTGCTAACTATGGGACAGTCCTGGAAAGTGGTAATATTGAGATGGATCCCTTTCCTGTAATCAGTTGTTTTAATATTCATAAACTATGTTTGAATATTTTCATTTAGTTTTAGGTTTGGTCACATCTAAGAAATAATATAAGAAATGATGTTGAGTGACAGCATTTATAATAGCTAGAATCCTATTATTGGAAGATATTATTTTGTCCATTTTAACAATGTGCAAATAGATTGAAAGTGAGCCAGAACAGCAGCATCCAGAGTGGGATTAGTAACTGGCTAATAGCTGTCCCTATTAGATGCACATTTTGACACCTGATACTGTTACTTTTATATGGATTAAGAGGATAACCTTCTCTGATTTATTGGTAACTTGGTGGTTTTACTCCTTTAGGGCAGTTGAGAAAACCTCAATATATCGAACACACATATGTGGTAATTTGTACACATTTCAACTCATTTGTGTTGAAAAGTATAAACTTGTCATTTCTAGAACTTGACAGAGTTAAGTTAAACAAAGAGAGGTCATAAGTATTAAGAAAAATCGTAAGGGAAGGATCAGTGCTTTTCAAAAATCAGTGATGTTGGGCCAGAGGGATGGCTCAGCAGATAAAGTGCTTGGTGCACAAGTGTAGACCTGGGCTTGAACTCTGGAACCGGTGTGAAGGTGGAAGGAGGGAAGCTACTACTTAAGGGTTCCTCTGATTGCCCCATGTGTGCCACGGACATGTGTGTCTTTCCTGCAGTGGTGCACACACCTGAGCAATAGATAAGCTACTGCTTTAAAAATAAAAAAGATTATATTCTATATATGTACAAAAGCTTTTTCACTCATCTAAAACTGATGCCAAGTGAGCATTTTTGGTGCAATGAAATCGTTACTCTTACATATATTTTGGGTTGTCATTTTGGAAAAAGAGGCATGCTCCATTTAAAATGTTTTCTGAGGTGTATGTCTCAAGAGCTATTTTTATCTTTGAGTCAGTATTTATAACATATGTTTCTTATCAGCTAAATACGGCATATATGTTTCCATATTGTACTCAACAATGCATTTATGGATGTTGTTTCTAGAGCATGCAAGGAATGAGAACAATTGGAATAGAGGATGCATGAAGTATTGAAAGCAGTTTCTACTTGTAATAACATTAAAAAATGCACATGGTGATGGAGATATGGCTCAGTGGCTACCAAAAACTCAGTACCAATGAGTATAGAGATTTGGATCTCTAAGTATTTGTTAAAGATACAGACATGAATTTTTTTCTTCTTACCTAATTGTATATCACATGTCAATATAAAAGTGGTTGTAATGTTTTCTATTATATTTCCTGGAAGAAAAATAACACAGCAGCCATTGCTGGTATATGATGTCATCTTACATGGTTTTATTTACAAATGGCCATCCATGACCCAAAAATGTTAAATGGGAAGTCTTTAAAAACTTGTAAGTTTTAAATTACACACAGTTGCAAATAGTGTGTCTTCAAGGTACACAGGTAATGATGTTGATGACTTAGATACAACAACAACAAAAAACTATCAAAATACTTTCCCTAAGCTACAAGATGAAAACGTTCAATAAGAAAGAAAAAAAAATCATGAGCAGAGGTTACCATGGCCTGTAGCAAGGCATATGCAAGCACATCTTAGAAATTTTTGCAGATTGAATTGTTGGATTGTTCTATTTTACTATTAGTTGTCATTGTTTATATCTATCACCTATCCATCCATCCATCCATCCATCCATCCATCCATCCATCCATCTGTCTACGTACCTATTATCTATCCATCCATCTGTTCATCCATCTGTTCATCCATCCATCCATCATCCATCCATCCATCTATCTGTCTATGCACTTATTATCCATCCATCCATCCATCCATCCATCCATCCATCCATCCATCTGTCTATGTACTTATTATCTATCCATCCATCCATCTGTTCATCCATCTGTCCATCCATCCATCCATCCATCCATCCATCCATCATATCTATCTATCCATCATATCTATCTATCTATCTATCTATCTATCTATCTATCTATCTATCTATCTATCTATCTATCTATCTATCTATCTATCATATCTATCTATCTATCTATCTATCTATCTATCTATCTATCTATCTATCTATCTATCTATCTATCTATCTATCTATCTATCTATCTATCATATCCATCCATTCATCCATCCATCCATCCATCCATCCATCCATCCATCCATCCATCCATCCATCCATCATCTATCAAACTATATAACACACACATGCAAAAACATAGTAGATAATAGTTGGCTATAGCTAAGATTTGAGGCCTTTGCTGTGGGTTGGCAAAGTATCATTACCAACCAGGTGGGACTAGCGTTGTAATCTTTTCTCCTAGAATTGTAGGACGAAAGCTGAAATTAATGTAATTATTTGGGTGGTTTCAAATATCTTGTATGCACATCAGGAGTGCATTTTTTTCTGACAGTTACTATTTTATACTATTGATTTATTTAGTGAAGTTATTTAATATGATAAGAATATATAACATAAAAATCTACCACCTTAACTTTTTGTACCCTAGAATGTTTAGTGTATTTGCATGGTTATGAGGCAGACCTACAGAACTCTGTCCTCTTTAAATAAGAAATTCTATGCCCAATCAGCAGGTTTTCTCAACATGGTACTCCCATTTCATTGTGTTATAGTGGCAGGATTTTTCTTTGATTTGAAGGCTGGGTAAGAACATACTATATGGATGGACATAACACATTGTTTCTCTGTCACTTCATTCATGACATTTGTGTTGCTTCAAATTCATGTTTATGGTGAGTGGTGCTTCTGTAGACATGGGAACCAAACAGCCCTTCAAGGCTCTGTTTCCACTGTTGATGAATTGTACCCACAGCCGGATGCATGGATCATATGGATCAGATGCATACTTTGAGAAGCCTCCAAAATTTCAGTATTTTACTAGCCCATCAGCAGCTCGCACACACATGCTCTAGTTACCACACCCTTGCCAACATCTCCTATTTTGGGTTGTTCTGTGAGGTGGCATCTCACCGTGGTTTTGGTCGCATTTCTCAGGTGACTAGTGATGATGAACGCTCATCTTTTCATATGCTTTTTACACATCACCTCGGAAACAGTTCTATTAAAGTCATCCTTTTTTTTGAAATAGTTATTAGATTGTTTCTAAAAAAAAACAGTATTTGAATTTTGTTAAGCTGTAGTTTTTATATATTCTAGCTGTCAATTATGTATCTGATAGATGCTTTTCTGATATGTTCTCTCATTCTGGTGATTACGTTTTTGCTCTGTTATGATCTTCTTGTTTTATGTAGTCAATTTGCCTATTTTTGTTTTTTTTAAACTTACAGATATTATTGTTTTAGCAGTCTAAAAATTTAATGTTAGATTGTTTCAAACTTATGTTCTTTAATTCTTTTTTTCTTATTTCTAAAAAAGTCTACAAAATTAATTTTATAAATTTGCACTCATGACATATGTCATACTGCATTGTAAATTAAGCTTAATCTTATTATTGATTGGGGACAAATTTAAAGTGGGCTGACATTACTATATCAGTTCTTTCAAATTACGAACATGGCACATTTTCCTAGGCTTTTAGGTCTTGATATCTTTTATCACCATTTATAATACGATACAGATATTGTGCATGTTTTAAGTACTTATTTTTTCTGGAGCAAATATGGATGACACAGAATTTCAGATTTCTGTTTCCGTTTCTTTGTTGCCAGAGAGTAAAGTTGCAATTGGTTTTGTGTCTCATTTGTTACACTGCGACCTTAGTAAATTTGCTTCTTGGAGTTAGAACTTGCAGATCCTCTGATATTTACTTTTAATACTAAACAGAATTTCACAATCTAGAAAACAGAGACAATTTTTTTTCTTCCCAACATATACATCTTTGAGACTCTTGCCTTAATATACTGGGGCTGGAACTTCTAGTGTTGTGTTAAGTGAAAGTGATGAGTCAATATCTTTGCCTTGTTCCCAGTCTTAAAGAGACATCATTCAGTGATTATTGAGTACAATGCTAGTTGTGTTTGTGTGAGTGTATGTGTGCATGTGTGTGTGTGTGTGTTTCTGTATGTGTGTGTATATGTCTGTGTATGTGTGTGTGTCTGTCTCTGTGTGTATGCGTATGTGTACATGTGTGTGTCTCTGTGTGTGCCTATATGTGTGTGTGAGTGTCTCTCTGTGTGTCTGTATAAGTGTGTATGTACGTGTGTGGTGTGTGTCTGTATGTGTGCATGTGTGTGTATGTGTGTGTCTGTGTGTGTGAGTGTCTCTGTGTGTGTGTCTGTGTATATGTATGTATATGTGTGTGTCTCTGTGTGTGTCTGTATGTGTGTGTGTGCATGTGTGTGTCTGTGTGTGTGTGTATGTATGCATTCCTGTGTGTGTGTCTATGTGTGTGTGTGTGTCTGTGTGTGTGTGTGTGTGTGTCTGTCTGTCATCTGTGTGTGTGTACCATTGGGGGCCAGAAGAAGGCATTTTTAGAACTGGAATCACAATAGTCGTTAGACTCCAGACATGTTGTTGGAAACTGAACTGGGACCTTTTGGAAGAGCTACAAGTGCTTTTGACCTTTGATCTCTCTTTCTAGCTTCTTTTTATATGTCTTAAATAATCTTGATTGAGTCTCACTATTTGGCCCAGATTGGTCTTGAATTCACAGGCTTGAGTTATCATCCCAGCTTCCTGAGTGGCTAGACCTACAGGCTCAGGCTGTGATGCCTGACTGAGAAAAGACTGATTTCTCAGAGTCTGAGATTTTGCTTTTGTTGCCGTTTTTCTACATGGTAGACAAGATTTTCCTTGTCCAAACTAACCCTCTTGAAAGTTTATTTTCTTAGAAGTAGGAAGGTTCCTAGCTTCTGCTTAGTCAGAGAATCTACTCTGAGGTCTAAATTATTTTAAATTTTCCTACTAGTTTACCATGGTTTATAAGTTTTGCTGTGTTTTATAAATGCAGATATTGCACATGATAAACTGTGCATGTCAATAAACACTTGGTGGGTTCTTAAACTAATATGTGTCCTGGTTATGAGTAGAGTATTCTAAAGCCAACCATATCTTAACTGGCTTGTGTATTGTGCAGCTTTCCTCTCTGAGAGCAGCTTTATGAGCTTTCATGTTCTCTCTCTCTCTATCTCTCCACATGTGTGTGTGTGTGTGTGTGTGTGTGTGTGTGTGTGTGTGTGTGTATACATGTATCTCATCACCTTCTGCTCTATGCAAGGACTCCCAAAAAATAGACCAGATCCCCCTTGTCCAGACTAATCCTGTTGGCAGGTTATGGCCATAGTGTGTGAATCACTAGTAATTGTGATGTGCTGAACTTGTGAATGAATCAGCGTCAATCTCATGTGTTGTCTCCTATGACTGTTTTGAGATTGTATACAGCCAGTCTGTCTAATAACAGCCAACAGTATTTCATATAAGAAACCATCTTGATCGCTGCTTGATTAGGGCTTTTGAACTTTAAGTAAATGCAGGAAGTGCTGTTCTGATACCCCTCCTCCCCCACCAGGGTGTCCTTTCCTCTTCTCCCCCCACCAAATCTTCCCAGTCTCTGGTGAGCACTGTTCCGCTCGGCTGTATGAGATCGGTTTGTTATATTTCATATTCATGTGCTACTCTTCCTTTGATCCTGACTTGTTCCCATCCATGTTTTCCCTGATGACAGGATTTCCTTAGGCCTTGTTATTAGATAGCACGTTGTGTACATGCAGCGCATTTTCTTCATCTGCCCATCTGTTGATGAATGACGTTTCTATGAGTTAGCTGTTATGAGT
>JARWLC010000015.1:12902500-13087500 GCA_033318265.1 Phyllotis vaccarum | reverse complement strand
TAATTGAATATGATGGAGATTGTAATATCACTATGGTATCTGCTCTATGGTTTCACGTTGCTGTCACTATAATTAAATTATTTCCTCTGACTCTGTAGGACAATGACTGAAGAACTGTAAGCCTAGAGAAATGCCAGGTTCTTTTCTATTTTAGCCGTTGTTAGGATGCAGTTAAGTTCACTCAATGGCAGTAGAAAAGCATTCCCTGTTTATAGAGAATGGGGACCATTTTCTGAATCTGATCTTTCAATGAAGGGTCTTTTGTTTTCATAACTTTCCAAGGTTATAAGCCCTAACTGGAAATAATCCATGCGAATTGAATTGTAGAATTTGAGAGAAGTATTCAGAATTACATCTCTCAGAGACTGACAGATATTGTCAATATATTTATCTACTGTCTATTTACCCCTTCTAATTTTCAAAATACTCCCTTGACACTGTGGAACCATATGGGTCTCTTGTATTTAAAAGTTGAAATATAGCGTGTATTATAGATAGATTTTTGAACCTTACCAGAGCCTTAGTGACTTAATTAATATTAACAATAAAACATCTTATAAATGCTAATAAAATTATACATTCCTACGTGACTGATAAAATAGGCTTTAACTTATCCACAATCCCTTCCATCAATTTTTTTTTGCTTTTCTCCTTTACAGTTTTTCCACTTCTTTGAGAAAAGGTAACTATATTATTGTGAAAATATAACTATATTATATAACTTTCACATAGAAATAGTATATGATAGAAGTCTTTTACTATTTGTGAGCATTTTAGATCAATGCTAATATAAAAGAAGCCATAGAGTTCTTGGTCATGAGATAACAACTGTATGCTGTTCATTTTTACGTTGTTATGTCTCGAAACCAACTTTACTGGTATCTGGGGTTTGACAGAGTGGGGAAGACAATGCATATTAATAATTCAATGTGGAGGTCAGCCATGATAGGGACTGTGAATTTGGAACGTAACAAAGATGCTCTTGGCCTTTAGCAGGAGGTTTTGTTTTTTGTTTGCTTGTTTTTTTTGTTTTTCCCCAGGGACCTGGTGTTATAATTGGGTTCTTTAAAACCTGGAATGGTTTCACATCACATACTTAATTATTTTATCTCCATCTCTTGTAAGCTGAAGGGTAAAGTCTCTACCGAAAAAGCTTTTTGGTGTTGTAGAGGACATAGAGATTAACACGGTGAATGGCAAAGTAAAATTGTTTGCTTGAAAGTGGTAAGGTGCCAGTCTTACTACCAGCAGCATGCATTGTAGTGTTTATATGCTGAATAGAAATAGTAATGATGATGTAAGACTCGGGGGGGTTTAGATTTTATTACATAACCCATTTAAACACTCAACATAGTGCTCATCCATCCACTCATTCAACAAATACTGTCTGGTACCTTGAATGCTCCAGGTGCTTTTCTGGTTGTTTGGAATATCTGAGCAGGAACAAATACAGGCTGTTTATTTGTAAGTTTACAGTTCACAATTTACAGGTCTAGAATTAGGCTTGGAGAGGACCAAAGGGGTTGGATAAAAAAACACAAATAAGCCATGGGCCACGTGACAAAACAAATTAATAAAAGTAAGTTAAATTAAAATAAAAACCTAACTAACAATGTGCCTATGCCATGGGCCAAACAACATAAAATTAATATAGGCATCCGGAGTCATTTTTAAAGGCCTGAGAAGCGATAGGAGGCGAGGCGGTCTGAGACCGCAAGTCTGTGACTCTAAACCTCTGGCTAAAGAAAATCAAAAGCCTTATTGTAACAGGGTGTCTTTTAGATGAAAATAATAGGATTTTAAAGTCTGTATAAGTTGGAAGACACAAGTGATTGGAACACAGTGAAAGGGAATGAGGCTCAGAGTCTCACTGGAAGGGCTAGAGGGAAGCAGGCAGTTGGATCTGAAGGATGCTGCACCAGGGAGGGGGCCTTTGAAAATGGCACGCCAGAAGTATTCAGAGTGAGGTGTGTGTTGCAGGAATTAGAAGGAAGTTACTAAGTTCCTGCATCTTTGGAACTTGTGGTAAATCAATAGGGCTGTCAATCAGATTACAATACCTGGACATAATTTGGTAAGCACAGATCAGACTCTATGTAACCCTGACAGCATGGTTGACCTCCGTGAGCCATGGAGCTATGCATGTATGGGGGAGCATGGGTGTGCCACACTTGGAGAGGGTGAAAGAGAAGACTCTGTAAATTTTAGGGAAACTTCATGTTCAGATGCTGCTCTGTGCCACCAAAGAAGAGAGCAGTGCCATGGTGTCGGGGGAAGGGGGATGATCAGTGCATAGTCCCCTATACTTACTATACTTACCCTCAGAGCATAATGGAAATCTTATAAGTGCTATTTGTGAAATAGCATTTTTAGTTAGACTTTTTTTTAAATATGAATATTGGAAAACCATTAAAGCTGCAAGCCAGCTGGAGGGCACTTAGATAAGGTGTGAGGTGGAAGGATGGAAGAATAATACTGGATTTACACTCTGGAGTCTTGCATTCCATTGATAAAAACAGACTGGAAAAATTGAGTAGATAGAAATGCTTTCATTAGGAACTTAGTGAATGGTCCAAATGGGAAGTGGTGACAGCTAGGATTAGAGGTAGGAACAAGTAAGGATGAAATCTGAGATACTCTGGTCATAGAGAACTCAGAGTCTGGTGATGGGATTCTTAAGTGCGAGGGCAGAGGAAAGTGTCGAGGTCATGGACAGGTTCTTGACACTGAGTTTATAGAGGCATTGAGAATACCTAGATGAAAATGTCTCATAGGGACATCACATTTAATTAGTCTTTGCTGTAGGTGCAGGATCGTCACATTAAGAGAGAAATATTAGATAACTACATGATCATCATTGGCTTACTTTCCTGGGCCTTAAGGTCTACCTCTGCTTTATCTATGACTACCGTATATTCCGCTGCTTCCCCAGCACAGAGAACCATCCTTTTACAGCCCCATTCTGTTGTAAGAAATTTCTGGTCTGGCTTAGTTTCACAGTCCAAATGAATCTCTTCTACTTGCGCCCTGACTGTAGCCAGAAGTTTGGACCCACAGCTCTGTTTGGTCCCAAATAATCACACAAAAGTTTATGTTAATATATGCTGTTGGGCTTGTGGCTCAAGCTTATTGCTAGCTAGCTCTTGCATCTTAACTCAACCCATTTCTATTAATCTGTCTTGCCATGTGGCTCATGGCTTACCTGTACTCCATTACTTATTGTTTCTTAGGCAGCTGGATCACATCTCTCATGACTCAGCCCTCCTTCTCCTGTATCTATGCTTGGATTTCCCACCTGTTTCTAAACTGCTTTGTCATAGGCCCAGACAGTTCCTTTATTAGCCAATGATATTCACAGCATACAGAAAGGCATCCCACACCGCCATTCCACTCTTTAAATTCTTGCATAATTACATACCTGTCCTCTTTCTGCTTCTTAATTTCATGGCCTTCTTGTTCCTAGTGGTCCCCAGTGTCCCTATTTCAGGGACCAACAAGCTTTATTTGAACAGTCAAATGGTTGCAGTTATTGACCTCTCCCTTTTAAGGTCTGAGCCTCTGGGGACAGTACATAGACAAAGGAGGCTTCTGTGTCCAGTAAGTCTGCATTTTCAAAACCTGTTCAGGACAGACTTGACCTATCACCCTTTTACAGTCCATCATATGCTTTGTGTCTCCTTTATTTTCTATTGTCTTCAATCTCCTGTCCCAAACCACAAAGTCCTGAAATTGCCTCCCTTTGCTCCTGTTTTATTGTAAAATTCTTCATGTTCATTGGAAAATTCTTTCTCATTTTTCACCCACTTCTTGAAGGTCCTCTTATCTAAAGTCTTAGTGATTTGACTTTTTGTATTTCTGTCTCAAAAATACTCATGACCTCTACCTTTTAAAAGTAAGATGACTTCCTCCTGATTCTCTCTCTCTTCTCCCCCTTTCTCCTCTCTCTGTATATGTGTGTTTGTGTCTAAAGATCTCAAGTATTTGCACTGTAGGACTATGCTTTTGTACTCTGTATTTGTTACTGTAAATATGGCTTCAATAAAATGCTGGTTAGTCAGAACTAAGCAGACAGGAAGTATAGGCAGGGTGACCAGAAGAGGTGAATTATGGGAAGAGGAAGAGCAGAGATGCAAGCCAGAAGCAGAGCCAGTAAGATGAGAATGCTGAGCTGAGCGTGATTAAACATAGATAACAATCAAGGGTTAGTTAAGAGTAAGAGTTAGCAAGTAATAAACCTGAATCATGGGCCAAATAGTTTATAATTAATATAAGTCTTTGTGTGATTATTTTGGGACTAAATAGATCAGGGACTGGCAAGGTAGGGCAGAGGAACCTCTGACTATATGTCTGTCTACATGATGCTCCAGGAGGGTAAGGAACAAGTCCCTAATGTGCAGCCTCAGCAATAGAATGAAAATCCTATGTTCTTGTTTTCCCCTGACATCCATGACCTTGGGGTCTCCACATTGTTCTCCTGTCTCTGATGACTGCCTGACACATCAGATAAAGACTTCTCATCCTACAAAGAATTCATGAGATTCAACAAAACAAATTCCATTAAAAATAGAACCAGGACTTTACCAAGAATGATCCATGTAGCAGGCAGCATGCAAAGGGAGATTTATTAGTTGTGTTATTAAGGACTCACCAATCACAGCATGGATATGGTAAAACCCATGGTTCTCCAATGGCCTGAATCTAAAACACTGATGCCATAGAAATGCTGATCCGTAGAGCAACAGGAATGCTCATTAACTGCTGACATCATGCAATGAAAAAAAATGCAAACATACTGGAAAAAAATTGTGTAGGAATCAGTTTGTTTGAAGTAGACAGTATCTTTTATACTTTATCTTCTCTTGAATAAACCATTAATCTAATAATCTACAAATTGCACGAATTACTCACCCATTTATGAAGGCAGAGCTCTAATCTTTCTCAAAGATCTCATTTCTAGTATCTCATAATGAGGGTTATCTCAGATGTTTAGGACAAGTGTTGAGCCAATGCCCTTGGCGTCCTGCTCATTGTTCCCAGTGTCTAGCATTCTAGTGTGCTCTCCCTCCCTCTGTCCACTGCTACTGTGCCTTTCTGTACCTGAGGGTGTTTAAGGCACTCTAGGATGCCTTGGGACTGGGGGTTTTTTGTCATTCCTGACCGCATCCCCTTTGCTCTACTGTCCAAGATCAGGAGATGGTGTGAGTTAATTCCTGCATCGTTCCCAGGGTAAGTTTCAGCTAATGACTGATGCTGGATGCACTAACTCTGAGACTGTGTGCCTTATGCTGATTGTCAGAGTTTCCTAGAGGCCTAAGCTTCAGCTCTTACAGTGGAGCACCTAGCAGTATTTCCTGCAATGTCTCCATACTTCTGGTCTTTAAGCCCTTGCTTCTGAGGAGCGCGGGCTAACAGGAAGACAAGGAAAGTCCCTCTCAGGTCTTCAGAGGTTTTTCCTCCCCCCCTCTCCTCTTCTTCCTCCTCTTCCTCTATTCTCTTCCTTTCTCTTCCTCTGATATTAAGTATCTAACTCAGGGCCTGGTGCACTTTAAGCAAGAACTCCACTGCTGAGCTCCATCCTTGATGGCATCTTAAGTTTTGTGAAATTTGTAAATGCCTCCATTTTCACCTACTTCATGGTGATTTCTCAAAACTGATATGGGAAAGAAAACTCAAACCAGAACCGAAAGAACAAACCACTTCCACATCGATTTCAGCAGTATGCTTTCTTTCTCTTCATCTTTAATGGCAACAACAACAACAAAAAATCTTTTAAATGAATTCAGTATGTTTGTGTGTTCTCTTGCTCTGACTGCAGTATGGATAGCACTCCATACAGAGATAACTCGTATTTGTAACTTCACTGTTATGTTTATACGATGATCTCAGACTTGGCTTGAGTACCTGGAATCTGGGAGTGTTAACCTTGAAGTGTTAACCTCAGAGGTGGCTTAACAAATATTTCAAGGGCTAAAATAAACACAGTGCTGTGACTCACAATTATAATCCTTTCATACTACTTAGGAATCAGTCTTCTGGAAGAAACCAAATTTGTTCACTATTAAAACAGATTTTAATGATACAGTTTATTAAAATTCATCCGGGCATATGATTCATAATTATTTTCATATTGTTGTAATGTAGATGGAAAGATATGGCATACTTACTCAGAATTAGTAAATCAAAGTAAATATTAATCTTTACAATTTATTCATCTATTCATGGAACAACAAATATTCTTTCATTTCATAGTAATTATTCATTGCTTGCTCAAATAATTATATCTCTCAAACTAGGGAAAGCTTTTCATAGTCCATTTTAATAACTATGTGATAACCCATTATTTACCTTATTAATTACTACAGTACATTTAGATTGTTTCATCTTGTTACTTTACTTTTATTTTATAATTTTAATTGGTTCATTTATTTTTAATGCATATGAGTTTAGCCTGAACCAAATATATACACCACATGTGTGTAGTGCCTTTGGAGGCCAGAAGAGGGCATCAGATTTCTGAAACTGGAGTTACAGGTCATTGTAAGCAGCACAATGTGGATGCTGGGAACAGAACCTGGCTGGGTCCTCTGCAAGAGCATCTAGTGCCCTTAACTGCCAAGCCAACCCTCCAGCCCCCAATTTGATATTTTAAAGAGTGGCTTGGCATGCTCTAGCATTGTAGATGATTTTCTGTGCACAGTTAGCTTCTAAAAGTATAATCCTTAACCCAAGGTATAAATAAATGATGTAATAGAGGCATTTTCAATGCTTTGTGGTTGCTTTCTAGAATCTTTGTTACTGATCAGGTGAAGTGACAGCTTAAATTGCTTTCAGTTTATTTTGGAAATTTGCTATGCTCATTTTTGTAATTTAATAGCAATAAGGTCAGTTATTTATAAAGTGATGATTTAAATATACAGAGACAATAACTTACTGTTGTGTTATGAGGTATGCTATTTGTAAATAACATTTCAAATTTTGTATCACCACACTGAGTCAGTATAATCTAGAAAGTAAATTAAGAAAGCTTAACCATGCCCATCATGGCACACTCATTTGAGTGTGCTTGCTTCCTTTCTGGGAATATAAATATTTCACTTGCCAAGTAATTCTATTACCTTCATGCTCCCTTTGCCAAAGTAATATAACCAAAGAACTGCTGACATTGGATGTTGTCAAGTGGTATTTCTGTGCTCAGTTTGAGAAAAAAGAAACAATAAATTTAATAGAAATGCTTTGCAACTGTTGTGTGTTGGGGGGGTGGTTAAAAGTACTTGATCCCCCTCTATAGGACTCAGGTTTGATTCCCAGCACCCACATGGCAGCTCACAGCCATATGTAACTGCAGTTCTGGACTCCATGAACACTGAAAATGCATCTGGTACACAGAAATCCATACAAGCAAACACCCATATATAAAATAAAAACTAAAGAAGACATTTATAGAGCGCTACATTGTGTAGATGTTTCTATAGTCAGAGGAAACTTTCTCTTTCATGATTCTTTCTTGTTTTTTATATTATAAGCACCAATGGTCCGAGAGTAATGAGTTGGTACTGAAATGAGTGTGCTCAGTCCTTATTAAGATCATTGAGAAGAATAAGTTGTATGTATTTAGGTAAAATATGGTAAATAAAATGAAAAGCAAGTACAGGAGCTGGGCATAGTGCCTTATACCTATAAACCCAGGATCCAAAGGGGTGAGTCTGCAGCCAAGTTGGGAGCCCAGACTTCAAAGCACAGCTTTGTTTCTGGAAACAAAACACAAGCAACATCAGCAGAGAATAAAATGGAGAACTTCCTTTAAATAACCTTAGTGTTCATTACTAATGGTTTTTCTACAACTTATCACCTCATTTGGCATAGGAAAATCTCATTTGACAATTGTATAGACTAGGTTTATGATGTCTTATTTTTCCCTGGCAACTTACAATGAGGCCTGCATGGGAAGATAACAACGGAGAATCTGAGTTTAGGCAAGTGAGTCAGTCCCCTGGTCCTGGTGTCATAAGGATCAAAGAAATGATAATATTCCAGGCTCTTATTCTTTATCATAGCTGATATTGATTGTCAACATGACAGGATCTAGATTCACTTTGGAGACAATGCTATGCTTGCTGTGAAGGGTTATGTAAATTATATCAATTGAGGTGCAAAGGCTCACTTCTGCTCCAGGTGCCACCATTCCATTGAAAGAGTCAGCTCAGCACCAGCATTCATCATTAATGGCTTCCTGACTGTAGATGCAGTGTGACCAACCAGATGCAAGTTCCTGCAGCTATAACTCTTTCATCATGATGGACTGTGCTCTCAATCTCAGAACCAGAATCAATTCTTTCTTCCTTAAGTTGCTTGTGTTGCGCAATTTGTCACAGCAGTGAACAGTAACTATTGTAGGGCCTCTGAGCCTTCCACTGTATATTGAACGTAGTACAAATGCATATATGTGCATATATATTTGTATTAATACTTGAAATAAAATCTGTTTGCCAGGAATTCAGCTGTTTCATAACATTATGTATTAAGTACCAAGAAGTAAATAAAATAGACTTGTGGTTAGCCAGATTAACTTCCCCACTGAAAACTGGACTCACCATGTCTAAAGTGCTTATCTTCTTGGTGAATGAGTGAGGAACAGCAGAGGTTGTGTGAGGGAATAATGTTAGGGAAACTCATTTGTGGATTAGGGGAGATGGGGGCTGCTACTCATGACTCATGTCTGTCTGGCCAACACCCGTGTGACCTGGGATCTGAGCTATAGGTAGCTGTGGCATTGACCGTCAAACCAATTGCCCACTGGGGTTGTTACTGTTATGGTTGTGCCGAGAGCATAGTGCCCAGTCAGTCTCCTCCAGCACCAATGTGCTGGTTGTCATGACTCCAACCCAAGGGGCCTGCTGCACAGATTGGCTGATGGCCCTAGAGAATGATACTGCAGGGACTGCCTTAGGCTACAATGCCAATTCCAGCTCTTACTGAAAGCTCAGTAATTGCCCTTAAAATCTTCTTCCCTTATATACTAGATAAGGATACTGAAGCAGTTGATTTGATAGTTTTGTGCAATTTTGTCTTTTTTTTTTTATCAAGAAGAGTTGCTAGCTTGTGAAAAGAATGCTAAATACTTTTGCTTGTGTCCAATTTTAACTAGAAATTTAAAGCTGTATTTTGAGGGAGAAGTGAGTTAGAAGCCCTATCTTTATTGTGAGTAACTAGCTTTCACTTTTTATTTTCTCCCAGAATCAAAGCTGTTAGAATTTCAAAACTAGAAGGAATCTGAGTCCCAGACTTAAGTGCTGGTGTACATGGTACAGATTGTTGGTGTTAGACTGGATGTGGGAGTGGATGCCAGGGACAGTCAGTCTCTCGCCCTGAGCTACTGATGCACTTCCGCTGCAACCACAGATCTTTGCACTTGAGCTAACCATGTCAGAATGTATGAGGGCCTCAGCCCAGCCCAGGGCTGAGGTGTGACATGAGTCACACTGTTTTAACCTGAAGGATGTTGCCCAGCAATCTTATTCTTCAGGGATTATGATGCTGAATACAGAGTGAGAACGTCAAGTCTTAATGGAGATGTGACTGTCATTAATTTTTTTTTTTTATATTGGAAATAGTGATAGCCAGTATGCTGCCATTTTCCACTCAAGATCAAATTTCATTGCAAGACACCGCATGATCTCATATACTTGAGAAAACAAAACGTGTGCAGTTTCAACTAAGCAAAAGTGCTTAAAGGTCTTATCTTTTATTTTATACATACTGGAAGTGACTTTAATGAGAGTTTTTATTTTGCATTCCATCCATGCATAAAAGAGGAAAATATCAGTAAAACAATCTGATTAAGACATGTTCTTAAATGTCTTTCCATTGGAGGACATATTCTTTTGACTCTTTTTGTGATTTAGCCCTCATATTGTATGGCTTGGGTATGAGGAGTTGATGGTGCCAGCCAAGGGAGATGGTGCATGGATAGGATCCCAGCATTTGGGAGGCTGAAGTGAGAGTATTGCCAGTCTGAGGACAGCCTTGGGGCTACACAGTGGAATGGTATCCTAAAAGAGCATGGGAAGAAGGGAAGAAGGGAAGCAGGCATGGGGCAAGGGAGTAAGTTCACAGTTGGGGTTGTTTCTATGGAGTTATTGTTCCATATCGTTATGAGTTCTTCTCTCTAGTAACATGTCAATGCTGTTCGTTTGGATGTGTATGAACTGATGATGATGACCATGTCAGGACTCTCCCTTGCTGTTTGTGATTAGAAAATGTATCAGAATTCTAGAGAGAAGAGAGAGAAAAGAATTTCTTCTTTGACGGTGGAGGCTTACTATTCTTTGTGACAGACCTGGAGTGAACAGGAAGGATGACATGGAGTGTGAATGCACACCTGGCTGAGACATAGATAGTTAATCTTCTAGGATTATATTTTCTCTTTTACCTTCAACTCACTGAATGAAAAATACTGAACTTATGGAGAATAAAAGCCTGTAGATTTAGACACCAATTGCGTCTACAGAGTACCTTTGCGGCTGGCTGACATTGGAACAAATATGTAGATATAGTGACCTGACCTCTCTCAAGGAGACACCTATGACTCAGAATTACAAGGAGATTGATTTTATTTGTGGTCTTAAAAATGACACTGCAAATCTTGATTTGCCACTTGCTGAGGTGATAGAGAAAGCTGCACCCCTCCATGGCCTCTGCATCAGATTCTACTTCCACATTCCTACCATGCTTGGGTTCCTGTCCTGGATTCCTTCACTGACTATGATGTGAAAGTATAAGCTATTTTAACACTTTCATCATCGATTGCCTTCCTAACAGTAGGTAAAATTTAAGTCAGGTCTGCTGCTGAGAAAGAATTGGAGGGGTTTTTTTGCCATTCCCACAATTTCTGACCACCTTCATCCCAGCACATCTCGTAGACAGTACAAATTGTAGGTTGAAGTGTTTGTGGCTAGGTTGGTGCCCCAGTCCCTCCACTTTGAATTCTTGCCGGTTACCAGAGATGATCAGTTCAGACTCTATATCCCCTAGTGCTAGGAGTCTTAGCTAGGGTCCCTCATAGATTACTGGGAGTCTCCATTGCACTAGGTGAAATGTATTATTCCTGTAGAATGATTAGGGACTTAGGGATGTGGAGCATTGTGCCAAGTTCTGTGGAGAGCGCAGAATGCCTATATTTGCTCCTAAGAAGCTTTTACTCTTGTGGTTCAAAGAAGAGATCCACATGAAATGTTTAAATGCTCAAGTAGCAGAGGACAGTAATGTTTGGAGGGCATTAAAATTACACACTAAGTGAATATTGTTGTAAGATTCATCTTCTCTATGTTATTAACACAGTATTTTTTTGCCCAGTGGATTGAATGAAAATAGATGAATGAAGTTCTTTAAAGCTCACACCTGAAATACTTGAGAGGTGGCTAAGTGGTTAAAGGTGTGTGTTGATCTTGTAGATGACCAAAGTTTATGTTCTAGTACCTATGTCCGTCAACTGAAGACCACTTGTAATTCCATCTCCAATGAATCATATGATCTCTTGCGGCCTCCATGGGCACAACCCTGTGTACAAACCCATATGCATAAAAAAATAAATAAAATAATATTTGAGCATAAGTTCTAGCAATGTGGTGTGGCCATGAAGAAAATCAAGACAGGAATATATGTGACTGGCAATGCATCAGAAGTGTCTCAAAGTCTTCACATTGTTTCCTAGCGAGACTTGTGTAATGGGTAATTTTGAATATTAGATTAAAATGTAAAAAATCCGTGAATTCCAATCCCATGTGAAATCAGTCTTGCTGATTTAGTGTTGTATTTATTTCTGGTATTCATACAATGAATGTATGGTTAGATCCTGCTATGTAGCTGTCTAGTTTTGATTGTCATTCTTGAACATACTTAGGATTGATATGATTAGCTAATATCATTGACTTTTGAACAAAATTTTATCTGCAATGTTTCAAGCTAAATAACTTCTCGAAAAGAAAACTATATATGAGAATTATGAGATAGGAAACATATATATGATATATATATTATACATATAAAAAAACGAATAAGTTGGTGAGCACTTGTCTTAGTTAGGGTTACTAGTGTCATGATGAAATACTATGCCCAAAAACGAGTTAGGGGGACAGATTTCATTTGGCTTATACTTTCACATCATAGTCTGTCATTGAAGGAATCCAGGATAGGAACCCAAGCATGGTAGGAATCTGGAAGTAGAATCTGATGCAGAGGCCATGGAAGAGTGCTGCTTACACTCCAGGGCTTGGCTCAGGCTACTTTCCTATAGAACTCTGGCCCCATCCACAATTGGCTGAGCCTCCCCCATCAGTCATTAATTAAGGAAATACTCTATAGGCTTTCCTAAAGCCAGATCTTATGAAGACATTTTCTCAATCAGGTTACCTTCACTTTTATGACTATAAATTGTGCCATCTTGTCATAAAACTAACTGGCACACCAATGAAAGTGTTTACTATAAAATATAAAGAACTCATAAGAGGGTAGTAAGTTTTTGAACAGATTATTGATATAGTACCTTATGTTACTGTGGGGATTTAATAAAAGCTCTAAAAGTTTTGAGATATCAGAGGGAATCTACCCACAGTCTATGTGGGGAGTTAATAAAAGCTCCAGAAGTTCCAGAGATCTAACCACAGTCAGTCTAGGAGGATCAGAGAGTGGTGATTCACACCTTTAATCCCAGCATAGGGAGTATCAGTTGCCCTTAATCGCAACTGAGTTGAGGTCACTTTAGATTATAGAAAGAATTCCAGGCTCCCAGGCAGGCAGTGGTGGGGCCATGCCTTAATTTACCAAGAGAGTATTTAAGGCTGGCATAGAAAGCCAGGAGAGGAAGCCAAGGGAAGCCAGGCTGAGGAAGCTGGAAGACAGCTGGGTAAGATCTGACCGTGGTGTTTACTCTCTCTAATATCTCTGACTTTCTCAGAGATCTATCCCCGAGTCTCATTTATTTGTGCAACATGTGACCTATTCCTTTACAGTATCAATGGGCTAAATGTGATCAGGGAATGAAGGTGTAAAAAGAGGGTATCATTGAGGAAATAAATGCTTATGATTTGAGAGTATCTCTGGAGACCATATTATTGTGCCCTGGCTAGCTATGGGCTCCCGTTCTGTTCTGCATTCCACTGCTGTTTATTTTCAAGGATAAAAATAGCCCTTTCCCTTCGTGTGTCTATAAAAGGACTAGTTCTATGGCAAAGATTGTAGTGGTAGATAGAGTGGTTATAATAAGATCTATTTATTTTTATTTTATGCATATGAGTGTTGGCCTGTGTTCACTTAAGAGCGTATGTGAGCACAGTGCTTACAGAGGCCAGAAGAGGACACGGGATACCTTGAAACTAGAGTTACAGACTCTTGTGAGCTGCCATGTGGATGCTGGGAACCAAACCCTGGTTTTCTGGAAGAACAGCAAGTGCTCTTAACTGCTGAGCCATCTCTCCAGCCCTTGGAGAGATTTTTAGATATTGGGAAATACTTATTTTTAAATGTATTAATTTTATTGGTATATTTGAATTTAACTAGTTTTTCTAGCAGATGGTCTAATAGGTAAAGATGATTATTTCTTTCTTCAAATGTTGCCATGTAAGTTCACTCTGTATATAGCTTAATGATCCAGAAACAAATTGATCTTTCTTGCTTAAAATATTAAACTTATTCCCACACATTAACTTAACTCATGGAAGTCCACAAAGCATTGTGTGTGGACTAGGGACTTTTCGATATGGTCTTCCCAAATCTTAAATAATCCACTCGTTACAAGTTAATTTTATCTGACTCCCTTTCATCTAGAAGTATTTAGAAATGATGCCAAAAATTATTTGACTTTCTAGCTATTAGTAAAATTGAAACTTTCTAATTTTGAATTCAAGAACCTTCTAGAGAGGAGTATTTCTCCAGCATGGTAGATATAATCACATTCAAACTTCACCCCAGAGACAGCATCCCTTGGAGAAAAAGGCAGGAAGGCAAACCTTTTATTTATCTCAAGAGGCAGCAGTTTAGACAAGGGCTTTTGAAGCAGTTTTCTTTGTTTAAAAACAAAT
This sequence comes from Phyllotis vaccarum, assembly GCA_033318265.1. Lineage (NCBI taxonomy): Eukaryota > Metazoa > Chordata > Mammalia > Rodentia > Cricetidae > Phyllotis > Phyllotis vaccarum. The sequence goes on along the minus strand of JARWLC010000015.1, from coordinate 13,073,425 downwards.
GTAAGGATTGTAACCTGAATTCTGCTCAGGTTCTGTTTAGGTCGCTACTATGGGCCCGTGGTGACAGACATGTACCTTCTCTGATTCACATCCACTTCACAAGAAGGAACCTCTTTCTAGGAGTCTGGGAATGAATCCAGACCTGATTTTCACTGGCCTTAATTCATTACTAAAACAACTACAGGGGCCATGAGAATGGGATTGCATGATTGTTTTAGGTTTATGACAATTAGCCTGTTTCTCTTCTATTTGAAACTGGAATTGTCTTCAGTTCTTCCCAAAGTACATGTGGATCTGAGGTAGAACACTTTGGTTGGCATATTGATTGCTTCAGATAGAAGTTTCCCGTGGAGTCCTGACTTCAGAAAGGGCCATTTAGTCTTTTTTCTATGGGTGGATTAAACTGTAAAGATTCTTTTTGAAGGGCTGTATTTCACATTTTGAGTTGGAAATTAGTTCTGACCGCTAAAGACTCGGAATTGGGGCTACCGTGGACTTTAATAACCAAAGTCGGAACAAACAGCTATCTTCCAGTATCATTAATTCTTCCCTTGTTCCATATTAGTGACCCGGGACCTTACTAGTCCATCTGCCTGTCCATCTGTCCGTCTCATTCCTTTCCAAGGAAGAAAACACCAACTATACTAACTTCTTTGGGTTGCACTCTTTTGTGGAAGTCCCTGTGTATGTGTAAAATTAATAAAACATTCACACTTTTATTAATCAGCTCTGGTGTTAATAATTGGATCCCCGAGTCCTAACTGCCATGCCTAAGAACTAAGATGAAGTTGAGATCTCTTTTTTCTGCACATGGGTTGAAACTGTAGACAGCAGCAGATATGATGAATGATAAAGTAGAACTAAACTCCTCACAATGTTCAGTGATGTATGTTGGCTGGTATTCCTTTAAAACCTTTAAATGAAGATTTTATTTGTATGGATGTTTTCCCTCCATGTTTGTCTATGTGTCACATACATGCCTGCTGTCTTTGGGGACCAGAAGATGATGTCAGGTCCTCTGGAACCAGTATTACAGATGGTTACGAGCTGCCATGTGGGTGCTGGGAATTGAACATGGGTTTTATGAAAGAAGCTCCCAACTACTGAACCACACCTCTATGCCTGGTATGTCATTTTAAAAGACCACGGTAATTCCTGTAGGAGAGACATCCAACCATCAAGAGGTTCAGTTAGCAGATAGTAACAGAAACATATAGTAACAGTATCCTAAAAAAGACAGATATCTACTTTCCAACAGATGTAGCAGTTCTAAGACACAATTAGTGTGAATTACACAACAACTGTAGTCACATGTGCACCCAAGAAAGAGGAGCCAACAAGTAACAGTCCACCAAATGGCTATTTCTCTTTTATTTGCTTTACTGGGAAGTCCCGCCTACTCACTTCCTTCCTCAGTGCCTACTCTTTTAGAGTCATGTAGCCACATGCACCTGAGGTAAATTTAGTTAGTTATTCAGGCACATTGCTATACCCTCAAAGAACTCAATTCATGGTTACTTGAAAAAGACAATTTAATAAATTATTTCAGGTGGGGACCAGAGTCTTAATTATCCATTAACTTTTTGACTAATGTGCATAGTAAAAGCCATCTAACTTTAAAAAATAAAATAAAATAAATAAAGGTCCTACAATGCAGCCAAGGCTGACCTTGAATTCAGTATTCTCCTGTTTCAGTCTCCTACATCCCTGAATTACAGTCATGCACTATCATGATTAATAGTTTAATGATTTTAATACATTTAATACTTAATAACTTGTAAACATAGGTAGAAAAATAAGCATTAAATTAATATATACCCTATAATTAGTAGTGCATATGCTTGGAATAAGTATCAAACAAAGAATTTAAATGAAAAATTGAGGATTTTGTTGTGTCTTTTAAAGTTTGGCTTCTTATTACACACTTTATGAAGCCAAGGATGTCAGAGGAACCAACAGGTTCATGGGCAATGCTGAAGAATTAAATTTTGGATACTGAGAACTATTCTGGCATCACATGACCCCATTGTGATGTCATCTGTTCACCAGTGAGACAGATGCACAGGTTGATATCTATTATGAACTTTCTGGTAAAGAACAGAGAACTGGCTATTTAAAAAGTTCTCCACTTCCCTCCAGATTTCTGTTTTGGCAGGTTCCTGGGCTGGGGGATCTGGGTGCAAAGGGCACTCAGTCCCATCTGAGTATCTCAGAACAAGAAATTTGTAGGCTGGTGCTCTGAGGATGCCTTAAATTCTTAACTGTGTGTACGTTTGTGTGTGTGTGTGTGTGTGTGTGTGTGTGTGTGTGTGTGTGTGTGTGTGTATGTACCATGAACATATGTAAATGATAGACACAGGTCAGTGAGATACACACACTTTTACTGGTGTCATATCTTATTTCTAGGAAGTAAGTGAAACTTCTTTTTTCTCTGTAAGGATGGTTTGAGAGTTATTTAGAATACAATACTATATTCTTGGAGAACATGTACTAAGGGGCTTTTAACTTTATTTAGTATTTAATATGCTCTGAAGTAACATTGTCTTCTATTACTTTAATAGCTTTATGTTGGGGATGCCTGGTTTGGAGTCAGGAATCGGGGTTGCCTCTATGCTCAGTGTCCTGAGCAATGACTCAGCTTCCAGAGCAGATTTAATCAAGCAAATTCAATTTTATTATAGGGAAGAAGACCTTAAAAACCTTTTTCTCCAGAACTTCCACCCAGCCAGGGGAAAGGGCTTTGATTTTCTGGTATCTTCAGCTTCCAGTGGTGGTCTTACTAGGTTTAGGAATGTTGTGTCTGGACTCCACCCTCTTCAAGACCCCAGGCAGATCTCAGGTTGGCTTATGCACAGTGTTTAGGAACACTGTTTAAGGCACTAGCTACCACCAGTTTGCACTGGCTGAGGCTGGGCTGATCTCTAGGCCTCATAGAAGCCCATACATTCTACAACTCTGTAATTTATTTGAACTTTATTAAATTCTTCACTTGCTGAATGAGATTTGTGGGTTTTTATTGTGTCACATAGTGAAAATATAAGTATTAATAAGGGAAGATGCCTTCAAGGTATGCTGGGTTAGCAGTACCCACGTTTTTCTCCCCCATGTTACACTAGGCTAAATTCTAAGGAAGAGATAGTCCACAGACCTTTGCATTTGGGTGATGTCATTTCGTCATAAATGTTGAGCATATACAAACCAAGCAATGGAAATCTGAAAAGCAAATGATAGCAAATCAGTGGAGCTACTATCAACCAAAGTCAATGTTAGTTCTGTTACCAGATGAATAAATGGTTCTTTGATTCTTTGGTTGCTCACACTTGGCTCCTCCCAGCATTTTGGAAGTGTCTAATCAAATGGTTCTTTCAGGTCTATAATACTCTGCATGGCCAACTCTAGGCTTGGGGAGAAAAGGCAGCCTGGGAAAAGGACACAAAAGTTCTTATGTTTAGGAAGCAAGTAGCTTCTCCAAACTTTTTGAATTTGAACACACAATGAAGAGGGTCAATACACCATTGTTAGGAGAACAGTTAGGGTGACATCATCTGTTGTTTGCCAATTATACAGCTGTATATATTGTCTCTTTTTGGAAGAAAGAAATCAGATCAGTTAGACCATGGACGAAAGCTTCTGTGGTTTTTATTAAAAGATTTAGGTTTTTTTTTTTTTTTTTAATCTGAGTGTTCCGCCTCTCTCTCTCTCTCTCTCTCTCTCTCTCTCTCTCTCTCTCTCTCTCTCTCTCTCTCTCTCTCTGTGTGTGTGTGTGTGTGTGTGTGTGTGTGGTGTGTCTATGCATCACATGTATGCAGTGTCTGCAAGATCCAAAAGGTTGGATTGGATTTTCCTGGATCTGAAATTAGAGACAGTTATGAGCAGCTATATGAATTGTGGGAACCAAATCTGGGTCTTCTGCAAGATCAGTAAGCAGTTTAACCAGTGAGCCATCTCTCCAGTCCCATTCTGTGTCTAACTAAAGGCATGTTCTATATGAAAGTAGAGGTGTTTCTTGGCTTGCCTTCAGTTATGAATTTTATTTATTTTCTGCTCCTATCCACGCACATTTTTCTGCAAGGGTTGACTCAGAACACATAACTCCTAGGATTGAATTTTCTTTCCGAAGATCTTTTGATGCACAAAGCCAGCTCCTTCTCAATTCTCTAAGCATCTTGGAAAGTCTAACTAGAGAATTAGAGCCTAATTATTTGAGAATTATAACATCTAATTTTCTGGGCATCTTGAAGCCTTTAGAGATCACCACTTTTGTTTGGACCACCAAGTCTGATGGCTGAGGCAGTCTTCTCTCTATGTAGATGTGATGCTGCCTGTGGCCAAGCTCTCATTTCCCGTCAGGAACCTGCACAGTATCTTTCTCACGCTGCTTCTCCGGATTCCTTTACACAGTCAGTGTAGTTTATGGGAAGCCCTTCAGTGGCTTTGTGTTGCCACTGAAGCAAGATTTTGCCTGAGCTTCAAGGGTGATGTCCACTGTGGAACTTCTTGATGAAAAAGAGGGAAATAAATGAGATGAATCACACAGAAGCTTAAATTGTAGAGAACTTCAAGGATATATATATATATATATATATATATATATATATATATATATATTAAAATGATACAAATTATACACTCAAAATATTTCATAAAAACTTATGCATAAGAAAAAAACATGAAGAACAGTATGGGGAAGGATAAACACAAAGTTTGATACCTCTTTGAAGAAAGGAAAACATAGAAGCCAACACCTGAGTGTGTGCCTGTGCTCCTCTGCACACCTGCATGTGCGCCTGTTGTGCTCCTCTGCACACCTGAGCTCCTCCGCACACCCGAGCTCTTCCATACACCAAAGATGTGATAATTAACACTGTAGTGAGTTAACACATATTTTTTATGGTTCAGCCTTTTGAATTAATTAGTAGAAATCAAAGCCCCCTAATCCATTCTCTTGAGCAGAAGGGATCACACACTGTAGAAGCTTTGCGCATGAGAGAAGCCTTTGTGACTCCTCACCTCCTCATGCCCCACACTCTCCTAGTGTTACACTGAGGATTAACTGAGCAGCAGGTGTCTACTGAGCATTGCCAGGTTCTGGTTCTGGGAACGGAGTGGTAGGAAAGAGTGAGGAAATCCACCTTCTTTGGGGAACTCATCGTTTAGAGTGGTGGTTTTGATGAGATAGAAATAAAGATTCCCACCAGAGGCCAGATGAGGGAGTGGTGGATCACTCACACATGATCAAAGGCTGAAGCGACTGTTCACTTAGGTTTGAAGGTTTTAAAGTGATTGGTAGAGGTTCCAGAAGAGGAGCCAGGATCTTGGGCACTGATGTTTGGACTGCTCTGATTTCTGGTGAGAAACTGTTGACTTAAAGTATTTCCTAGGCAAATAAATCAGGCCTCTGACTTTTGGAGAGCAGATAACACTAGCTTACATGCTTAGTGTTTAAGTGCGTCTTCTGAAATTCCTTGCCTAAAGTAATTTAATAGAGCTGGGGTGATACAATCAACTCCTCAAAGCGTGTTAGGTGCTTCCACCAAATAAGTGGATGGAGTAGAACCTATATATGACTAGAAGCATTTTAAACACTACAATGTCCTGTGTAGCTAGTGAAACACTTTTATTCTGCACTTTAGAGATGCTTGTTTTGTAACTTAAGTTCAGAAGTTGACAGGTCTGTTTCAGGAGTCCAATATACTCCTGAATATACTCACTGTTTTCCAGCTCTTACGGGTTGTCACTGACTTCTAAGGGATAATGAAGTGTTACTGTAAAGGGGCCTTTGTTTACTCCAGTAACAAGGTGTTGGTCATGAAATCCCAAACTCACTCCTCCCTGAGTATCAGAGAGCTTCTGAACAGAACAGAACTAACCCTCAGGCCACTCCTTTCTTCCTTCTGAGTGGTGACCTAGTCCATTTCCAGCTGGAATTGGGATCTGGGAGATCAGATTAGAGACTTTTTTTGAGTTCCCTGTTTGGTTCAAAGTATTGTGAATTTCCAGACTATATCCCGTTTTACCAAATTGGCCTTGCAAATTCCTTATATGTTTGTATAGTGTTAGTTTGATGTCTAAAAGTAGTAAAGCTGGATGGATGAGATACCCACTTGTACAAAACTGAATCAAAACTCTTGGTTTTCAATTTTAAATCACAGTTTCTCTATCTAGAAATCGTGGGAAAATGAACTGAAGTTCAAAGATTGCTAACGGTTACTTGCTTTAAATACTTAACACACTGTCTACCCACTGTGGGTCTCTCATAAATACTTTACTAGTTTTTAAAGTGAATCATACTGAAGACTTATTTGCATTAAAAAGATACCAGAAAATAAAAGCTATAAATGTCCTTTAATGATATCTTATTGTTAATAATGCATATTAGGGATGATGGCTGAATGAGTCACCTTTACCATAGGATTTCTGGAAAAAAACAAAACAAAACCAATAACTCAAGAAAGTCCCCATGTAATCCCTTTGTTCAGCATAACAGTTTTGATGTCTTTTCCCATTATGAGTAGAGACATAAGAGCTCAGGGAAGAGAGAAGTCAGAGAGTTGAAAGTGTGAACTTGTTAGTATAGTAAGAACCTGGCTGCCTTAATTCTTCTTTAGAAGCTGCAGATGCCCACAGAGCATACTGTCAGGATGTTGCTGAATCACTATAGTTCATGCCTTAAGAGAACATCACGTCCCTCTGTGTGTTTAAGTAAGATCCTCCGGGTAATAACTCTTCCTATTTTGTACCATTCAACCTTGTTCCTATATCGTAAGGCCAGGCATGGTTCACTCTGCTTTGGGAAGCCATTCTTCCCTGCTCCTGTACAAATAAACCACTGCTTTGTATTCACTCTTTGAGCAGCCTCCTACCATTTCACAGCTTCATGTTAAAAGCACATCCTGGTAACATGTGGAGTATTGCATTAAAGATTATATGGGGGTCCTGCCTCAGGGACTTTGGCTTTGACACAATTCATTTCAGTCTCTACCTCTTACTTTCTTTGTAAGGAGAGAAAATTATTTGCCCTTTCTGAGCTCATTTAATTTTTCTATAACATGAGGAGAAAAATTGCTCCCTCGAAGACTTGATTAAACACTAAGCTGTCTATTATAATTGCAGGATTCTCAGTATTCAGTAGACAGCAACAAAGTTTGCTATATTTTTAATTTCTGTGTGTAATTTGTATAGCTAAGGATCTATGATCTAAAACAAAACAGAATACTATTTAGGCTGTGCTTTCACACTAGAAAACCATAATTTGGCATTTTGTATGTGGGTTAATAATCAATTAATACATACTCTTTTGATGGAACGAATTGGCTTTTGTTATTATGCGGTTTCTCACAAGAATGACATTACCATGAAGTTGTGTCTAAAATGACTTTGTTTGAAAACCTCTCCAGGTAGCTTCCTAGCTCAAAACTTGTGTCGTGAAATCTGAGACTTTGACCCAGATAATATGATAAGAGCTTCCTGTGATTTGGGGACATATCCTACTTAGATGAACTTGGGCCTTCCAGATTTACTGAGAGCTTGGTACAGGACACACACTTCTTGCTCATTTGGCATCGGTGACCATGCCGTCTCTGCCTCAAGAAGGGGGTAAGTGGATTGGTCTAACCATACTTCAGTGTATGAGTGTGTTTAGATACATGATAATCAAGCTTTGAAAGTATCACCATTTTCAGTTTTTGTTGGCTGGGGCAGCATGAATGTTTCTATTTCAGTGACCACTGTTTATATGTCTTTTCAAAGTTATTCATGGGTCCTCTTCCCTGGATTTGAATACAGAGTTACCTTATCAATGCACAATGAAAAGGAAAGTCAGGAAAAAGAAAAAGAAAGGAGTCATTACAGCGAATGTTTCTGGGACAAAGTTTGAAATTGGTGAGTTACTTCAGAATCCTTCACTTTTCACGGTGGTGGTGAAAACTGCCTTGGCATTGAAAACAGTGTAGAGTTTGGAGAGATGATTGTCTTTTATGTAATGGATTTTTAAATTACTTCTATGAAACTGCTGACAGGTTAGAAGAATTCTTTTCCAATGCAGTGGCGGATGCTTTCAAAAAGGTGCTAATTGATTTCTAAATTTTCAATTTCAAACAAAAAGTGCATTCAATTAGCTTAGCTGAAAAAATTGTGTAGGCTTATGCCCAACATTGGATTTTTCTGTAATGTTCAACATTATCAGCTCTCTGAGCTTTGAAATTCATCATAAAAAAGATTTATACTGGTCCGATCTTGTGAAGCTTTGTGAATATAGAGTAGATCTTTTCATTTATTAAGTAATCTGGTATGTGAATACATGAAAATCAAGACTTAAGTAGCCAGCTGAGCTGCTCCCATAATGGCCAGTTCTTCTTGTCTTATCTCCAGGGTCTCACCAGTTATGTCTGAAGATCAGAGGATGTATCTCCATTTCTCACGAGTAGATTTGGTCTCATGCAGGCATTCTTCCCCTGTTGTCATTTTCTGTTGTTATCCTGTTAGAGAAATCTCACAGGACCTGTTGCTGTTGTTCTGTCTCTATAAATGACACAGTAGTAGCAGATCCCCAGCAGAGGTCATCTGTGATGACATGATCTGTGCCAGTGGAGAATGGTGCTCTCAAGTCTTGGGTGTGTACTTGATGACACAAGTATAACTCTAAGCCTCATTCTGCTGCCATTAAAAGCAGCTCTCTGGCCCCATTTAGATGGTTCCAGGGCCTCTTCAGGTGTACCAGTATCCCAGGCATCATTACATATAAATCCAGTTCTTCCTCCAGCAAACAGCCAAGAGCCGGTAAGATTTGAGGCCAACCATTCTTGGTTACCAGTTTTGCACCTTAGCTAAGTCAGCTGGACAGTTCATGTCACTTCTCATGATATAAAGAAAGCATTAGAAATGAACTCTGAGGTATTGCTATGTAGACACACTCATCTTTCAGGACTCAGAATTCACATTCCAACTGTATGAGTCATCTTAATTTTAAACTCAAGATTTGCTGAAAGAAAAATGCCAGTATGTTAACTGTAATATCTAGGTTAAGGAGGAACAATATGGTTTGGAGCCAAAAGGAAATCCCAAGCATAATTTATTTTCAGTAGGATCTCAGGTTTGGAAGCAGTAGAGACCCAGTCTCTAAATCCCTCCAATGAATCTGGCTTCACTATTGTGCATTGAGTAAACAGCTGACTTGGTTTTAAGTGATAAAAGTAACTTAAACTGGAAAGATAAAAGGCACAGAAGAGATTTGATGGTCAAGAATGTTTTTTCCTTTCCAATTTTATACCTAGTTGCAGGTCATGGAAAAACTGAGAGTGGATGTCCCTGAATAGAGCTATCTGCATGTCTTCATGGTGCCAAAGTCACCTTCTAAACCCTCTGAAAGTACTGGGTTTCTGGTAAATCTGAGAGGACTGTAACTAAGGATTTTTGGTGCAATCTAATACTGTGGAGAATGATACTGTGGAGAATAATTTGGTCCTAGATAAAACTGTCACTAATAATTTACAAATGGAATATTGTGGATAACTGTAAGTACATTTCCACAATGTATGCCTTTAAAGTTTTAACTCTTGTCTATTTTAACCATTTCCTTTCAGTTCGTTTAGTAATAGATGAGATGGGATTTATAAAAACGCCAGATGAGGATGAAACAAGCAATCTCATATGGTGTGATGCTGCTGTTCAGCAGGAGAGGATCACAGAGCTGCAGAACTACCAGGTGGGAATTAACCATCAGCTTTACCCAGGGGACCTTACACCAGCTCTATCCTGATTTTCTTTATTTCACTTCCTAATATTTTGACATCTTAGACTTCGGTTCTGAGTTATCTGGACAGCCTGCTTTGTTGCTAGCCAGTCATGAAGGCTGCATCATGTCCACATTTATCCTTTAGCTTATTTCTTTGAAGAGGTATCTATAGGAAAGAATTCTTTCTAAAATGATGCTTTGTGTTACACCTTAAGATGAGTGACAGGGAATGGATTGTGTCTGGATGGACAAAGCCCTTATAGTAAGCCTACATGCTTTCTGGCTTTTACCTGTATAGTGTAATACAAAGGTGTTTAGAATAAATGAAAGGCAGATAGAAATTCCTACAGGAATCTGAGACAATTGACACTTGCTATTTACCGCCCCCATCCCTCCCCACCTACCTTGCTCCCTCCCTCCTTGCCTCCATCTCACCCTTCCCTCCTCCTCCCCTCCTTCCTCCCCCTACTTTCCTATACTCTCCTTCTCATTACTTTAGATTCACAGAATGAATGGTACAACAATTGGAGCAAATATTTTAAGTCCATGTTATCAATGTCTATGTTTATATCTAGCATCCCAAAAGCAGTTTGGATATTGAATTGCCATTTATCCAACACAAAACATTAAAGCTTTCTTATCTTTGTATTTTTCACATTTCTTTAAATTTTTATAATTTTGTTCTTTGATTATCATATTCTTTAATTTCAGAAGTTGTTAGCTATTTAATTTAAAGTACTTTATATTAATAATTTATAATTTATTAAAACATAAATCGCAAAGACTATATTTAACTGTGTTATAGTATAAAAGAACCTACTTATTGATTCAATAGATGTTAATATTTGCCTTTTTATTTTTCAGAGAATCAACCATTTTCCAGGAATGGGGGAGATCTGTAGGAAGGATTTCTTAGCAAGAAATATGACCAAGTAATCTTCATTTTCTTGTGTAGAGAAAACATGAGCATTTATACTGTTGTGGTGGTGGTTACCTTGTGTAAGGCTGTGTTCGGATGGATGCCAGTCAGATGGGGGAGAGACACTGAGAGCGGGAGCAGTCCTGTTGGTTCTCTGGTTCTAGTCTTTAACTGTGTATGGGACATGGCTGAGGCTCAGGGAGGTGGCCATCTTGCACAAAGTCAAGCAGCTCAGCATGGAACTGGGCTCCAGCTTGTTCTCAGACTCTCAGGGTCCCTACTTATTACCACTTGATGATTCTTGAGAAACAAAGTAGTAGATATTTGGCCAATTTTTAGAGAAACCTCATGAGAGGTCATTTGTAGAATCATATGCTGTGTGTGTTTATTGGCTACTAAATCTCTAATATTACCAAGTTAATGTTACTAGGTATGTAACATTAGTTAATAATACTAGGTATGTGTGTACATATTTGCTCATAGGCACATATCCATACTCAGTGTTACGTATTCATCTCTAAGGTCAGGAATCAAAATAAATCTTTTATGTGAAAAAGTGGTGATAGGCACTAAAATGCTTTGTTGGGAAAACAACGTGGAAGTTTTGTGCATTTTACATTTCTGTTTGTTAGACTTGTTTGATTTTTTTTTTTTTTTTTGGCTTGAGAATGTTTAGTGACAAACAGTAACTTTGAAAAAAGTAATATTCATAAAAATTAGTATGACTATAATTAAAGATTATCATTGATGTTATTCCAATGAATATTTATAATTGTATATCTATTTATACAACAGTTTTTGTACCTAGCTTATGCTGCAAAAGTGATAATTTTTAGGCATATGAGGTAAGTAAGATATGCCTAAGAGAAGAAAGATAACACATGTTAGTTTAAAGATTATTGTTCTAATTGAAGTCTTAACTTAGCCTAATTTCATGTCATTGTTAAATATGATAAACATATTTGCAGGAGTTGAGAAAAACTACAACATTCACACTAATTTTATTTAAAAAGCCAAACTATCAAACCAGTCAATATTATTATTTTTTTGAATTGAGATTATGTAGTTGTGGGATTAACATACTTTAAGCAAACACAGTTAAAAGTTTTATTTTTTGTCTCTTAGTGATAGTGTCAGATCTGTGTACATAAAAGAGAGCTGGGGGGAGCAGACGAATGTGTGATGTGCACATATTTGTTTGTGCAGATGCCTGCTCCTGGAGACCAGAGGAGGAAGTTGTGTGCCATGCTCTATCATTCTCTGCCTTGTTTCCTAGAGATGAGGTCACTCACTGACCTGCAGCTAGGCTAGTGAATAGTCCCAGTGACCCTTCTGCCTCCACGTACTCCGTGGCTGCACTTCATTATTTACTTAGGCTCTGGGTCTTTGAAGTGATATCCTTGGGCTTGCTCAGTGAGCACTCTTGCATGTTTGCCTGTTGACCTATTGTCCGGCTCAGCATCACTTAAGAAAGAAATCCTTGGGAAAAGTACTTGAAATGTGTTAACTCTGAGTGTTCTGTGACCTCACCAGTGGTTGATCTGCTCTCTCCCCTTTCAGATTTTAGCCTCTCCACTTGTTTACTGTGATTTCATTTTAATTTTGGCTATCCTTATTTGCAGACTGTACTCATCTATAAAAGGCCATTACACATTTAGAAAAAGAAGAAAAGTCTCTTTTGAAAGTATTATCTTCAGAGGTAGAGAAATACCTTAGCTGTTAGGATTGATTCCCGGCTGCTTTTCCAGAGGGACTGGGGTTTGAGTCCCAGCACATGGCAGCTCAGAATAGTGTGTAGCTGCAGTTCCAGAAGATCTAATGCTCCTTTCTGGCCTGTTCAGTGCTAGGCACACACCTGGTTCACAGACAAAACCCCCACATATATTTAGTAAATAAATAAAGTTTAAAAATAAAGCCTACCTTTAATGACATTTTAAAAATCATTTTTGGTTTTTATTTTTACTGAGAATTGGTAATTATAAAATACTAATGCTTTGGATCAATCAAAAATAAACATCTTTTCCAGGCCCTAGCTGCTTGGGAAAGTGAGACAGGAGAACTGTAAGTTCAAGGCCTGGCTGGGCAACTAATGAGCCCCAGTTTTAAAATAACTATCAAAGAGGTGGTGGGTACAGCTCAGTGGTGCCACACCTTCCTTAGCACGTGAGGCCTTATGTCCTATCTCCAGCACCCCCACTTCCCCTCAAAACATGACATTACATTATTCAGCAGCAGCAGCATCAAATTATGGACCATTATAGGCTTACTGTTAGCAAATGCAGCACCATTCATGGACATCTTTGGCTGTACGGTCACATGAGTTCATGGTTTGTTCACATAAAACATCTACAGATTCAGAGAGTTTCAGGCAGTTTTCTCAGAAAGCTGGCTAAACTCTAATGCAGCAACATAGAAAGAAGTCAGGAATTGCTGTCTGTGAATGACTTGGGGGATAGGGACACCCAGAGTAAGTATAAATGGTGTGTTTTCTGAAGCCTTCCTGGGAGTTAGTGACTAATATTTGCTAGCCTGTCCTTTATGCCTTCCAGTCTATTATCACGTTATCTTGTATGCAAAGACTATCTGTAAATTCATTGGAGGCAGGGGCCACACTAATTCTCCTCATTTCACCCGTAAATATAGTACACAATCAAATCAATATTCATTGTATTAAAACATAAGTCAGTGTGTGACAGGGTAAAAATTCTTGTCTCTGTTTTGTTGATAATCTCAAGTTTGGGCTATTGTCTAGTACACAGACATTTTCTGAATAGGACAGTAAGTAAAACAATAGATGAAAGAACAGAGAAATTTATATCTTCATAGTACAATTGTTACAAAAATAAGACTTGTTAACTTTGAATAGCATTTACATTTCCTCTTGCCTTTGATTTATAGAATGATCAAGTCTCGGCCTCTGGATTATACTTTTGTACCTCGAACGTGGATTTTCCCATCTGAATATACTCAATTCCAAAACTATGTGAAAGAATTGAAGAAGAAAAGGAAGCAGAAAACTTTTATAATAAAACCAGCTAATGGTGCAATGGGTCATGGGTAGGTTAATTTTTGTTTTGGGAAAGTATAATTATTGAAAAATGAGAAGGTGTGCACACAATTACTCATGGTTGAATACTATCATGGAAAAACATTGTTTCTATCACATTTTTATGATGGAGTCTTTTAACAGACTTCAGTAACCCAATTAAAAATACACTAGAGTTGTGAGACATTAGAGAAATAATAACTTGCAGGGGAAATTTTATTTTATTTTTTCATAAACACAATAATGCTTACAATAAGATAAATTGCTACGGAAGAGCTAAATTAGCTTGAAAAGCAAAGTAGAGAGAGTTGTCTCGTTATAATGAGAATGCTTGAAGCAAAATGCATATATTCCCTGCTTTATACGTGTTTTCCTCTTACAGCCTTGGTAACTGGATTGAGGCTGCACAGGACACGTTTTAAGCTAGCACACAAAATTACCAGACTTTATTCAGGAAAAGAATGTACAATATAACATTTTTTGGCCTCTTTGCTTATGTTTAGTTTTCTGTTATGCTTTAAAAAATAGGAAGTTGGCTGAGGCTGTTTTTAGCAAAATCCAAGTGAGTCATTTGTGTGTAGATATTTTCAAATATAATAAAAACATTCGGAGATATTAGAGGGATCTACTAACAGTCAGCCTAGGAGAATCAGACAGTGGTAGCTCACACCTGTAATCCCAGCACAGGGAGTATCCTGGGAGTGGTGACCTACACCCTAAATCCCAACTGAGTTGAGGTCATTTTAGTTTACAGAGGGAGTTCCAGGTTCCTAGGCAGGCAGTGGTGGTGCCATGCCCTAACTGAGTGTAGAAAGTATTTAAGAAAGGCATAGAAACAAATCACAGAACAAAAAGAAAAAAAAGCAGTCTGAGATATCAGCTGAAGGATCCACCTCCTCCAATCTTTGTTTTGTTTACAGAGTTTTCTGTGTAACAGTCCTAGCTGTCCTGGAACTTGCTTTGAAGACCAGGCTGGCTTTGAACTCACAGAGATTTTCTTGTCTCTGCTTCCCAAGTGCTGGGACTAACAGTGTGAGCCATGGCTTCTTCCTCCTCTGTCTTTCTATGCCTGCCTTAAATACTTTCTCTGCTCAGTTAAGGCCTGGTCCCACCACTACCTACCTGGGAGCCTGGAACTCTTTCTGTAAACTAAGATGACCTCAAACTCAGATTGGATTAAGGGCGTAGGTCACCACTCTTAGAATACTCCACGTGCTAGGATTACAGGTGTGAGTTTGATCCTCCTAGACTGACTGTGGGTAGATCCCTCTGATATCTCCTAATGTTTTTATTATATTTGAAAATATCCCCACAGATTTGATTATTTTTTAAGTTTAAAATGCTATACTGCAAAAGATCCTTATAAATGGTAGCTATCCAGTTAAATTATTTTTTTTAAAAAAAAAACAACATTTAACTTTTGAGCACAATGCAGTGATTCAGTCGTACACTATGTCCAGACATGCTTGGTCATGTACAAATTAAGCAGTATGTTAGCGGGGATTTTGTGTCTGCCGATTATTGGCATGTTAGCTTTTTCCTATCCATTAGTGGAAAGGAAACTGGAGGAGGGATGATGATCAGTATATGTTTGTCACTGTTTGTGATAAAGTTAATGTATGTTTATTAATACTAGTATAATGTATTTGATAGCGGTGCAGAAACAATGGGAAAATATTGCAGAAAGGAGTTCTCTACAGCATGGACTTAAGTGCTGTAATAAAATAGTGAATGGGAACAGAGGGCTTCTGTTATCTGTTCTCTATATCCACTTCTTTGCTACTCTGCCTAGTGTTGTTGCTGAAGATGGGCTACTGTAGCCTGCAACTGCCCTCGCTGAGCTGTTCCTTCATTTTGACCACTTTTTGTCCGATATATTTTGTAGCTCATCAAAGACATATATATTTTTAAATTTTTATATTCTTAAAATATTTGCTTATTACATAGTATCTCATCTTGTCTCCTTTATTTCATGGCAACCACGTCAGAATACTGCTTGCTTTTATTTCCCCATCATTTTAATGTTCAACCTTTTGTACTTTTAATTCTAAACGAGGTATTTTTTAGATGACATTGTAGTTAGACCAAACAAACCCATTTCTCAAACCCCGCTTTTCAAGTCAATCTATCAGTGTTTAACTTAGTTATTAAAAGAGACAGTTTTTCCTCTGTAATTTTGCTATTTGCTTAATGTATCTTTATAATGCTTGCTATATTTCATGTAGTTTAAATTTTCCCCATTATTTTGCTCTCTTCTATGTAAATAGTAATTTTCTTGCATATGCTTGAAATAATTTGGTCATTTTCCTATTATAGATATTTAGTGTCAGGAAAATCAAAACAAACCAAGTCACTCTAGAGGACCCAAGGCAGATCAAAGTGAACAGCCACAGGAGTCGGGTCCACTCAGCTCACCCTAGAACTAGCCGCTGGGCTGGGAACTGCATTGCTGTTAAATCGGTGCTGAGCTGGGATGGAGTGACACCACAACAGAATTTAAGTGCTAAAAACTCCATTCAACAGAAGTTACCTGCTGTATCCCTCCTTCCTATCCCTATGCTCTTCCCCCATCCTTGGTAAAATATTTTCTGGGTGTTTCAGGCCTTTGTTTAACTTCTATGCCTCCAGAGAACGGATTCTGACACTACCATACTCTCTATTCTTGTGGAGGGACAGGATTTTGGAATTTTCTGTAACACTGTTTTCTTCCTGGATACACAGATGACATTTTTTTTTTCCTGGCATCTCAACCTCCATATCAAATTATTTGTATTTGTTTTCTTTAAACTTAGGATTTCATTGATAAGAAATGGGGATAAAATTCCATCTCAGGATCATTTGATAGTTCAAGAATACATTGAAAAGCCTTTCCTAATGGAAGGCTACAAGTTTGATTTACGGATTTATATTTTGGTTACATCCTGTGATCCATTAAAGATATTTCTCTACCATGATGGGCTTGTGCGAATGGGGACAGAGAAGTACATCCCACCAAATGAGTCCAACTTGGTAAGTGACGACAGAGAACTTAGTTATCACTCATTTGTTCAATGTCTGCCTTTCAATCCTGTATGATGTGTAAGGACTTGTATGAATCGAAGTTCCTTCTACAAGGAGCTTAGGGCTGAAAGATCATTTGCATAACTAAAACTGATTCCTACTTACAGACAGCTTTGTGAAAACCAGACTGATTATCTGATTAGGTAATTTGGAAGAGGTACTTTCTCTGGTTTGGTTTCTGATCTTTCGTGTCTGTGTAGAGAATGACCACTTTAGAAATTGCTGTACTAGAAAAAAGTCAGCCCAATATAGGAAATATAGTAAAGTGAAGGGATCATGGGTTTCAACTCCCCATGGGAGAGCATTTGACGAAACTTTGTGTACAAGGTATAGTATGAACATGTAAATGAGGAAGAAGTGCATGTATAGAATCAAAAGTTATTAGCGGTTAGGATTATTTTGTACTGGTAAAGGGATGTGGGTTCTAAGTTTGTATTGACTGCACATGAAGTTATAGAAAAAATGAACAAGTTCTGTATGCATTGAGAGGTCTATTAAATGAACCATTTCATAAGTATTTTTCACTAAGATTTCCTTTGGACAGCAGTTAATATTCATTCAAGTTGTAACTGTAATTTACAACAAAGTTAATAAACTGTAATTTATACTTATACATATTAAATTGTAATTTATCAGCCATTACATTTAGTTAACTTCTAATTTTATATTGTGAATTTACTGACTATAAGAAAATGTATGGTTAGTTGTCTCTCAACTTTTCAAAGGGCACATGTTTTTAGCAAGATTAATCATTTAAAAATTCAATACTGGCTGACTTTCAAAGTTGCTACTGTTAATAAACTAAATTTTTCACAAATCTAGCAAGGAAAAAAATGAGGGAAGTATAAAAATATTAGGAAAAGACATCAGAATAAAGAAATGTTTTATTTATGGTCATAAAGTTTATTCTTAGTTTCCCCCAAGTAATGTTTGAAGTGTACTGTGTTTCCTAGAATTGTGCTGATTTTTGAGGAAACATTAATATAAACATTACATAAATGCAGTGCGTGACTCCACGGAAGCAGCAGCTTAGTGGAAAGGCAGAAACTAAAGTACGCAGTTAGAATATGTGATGGCAAGTTTGAGAGTGGGTGTCGGAATCTGAGGGAGCAATGGCGGTGCCCATTGGGCTACCTTTCCAGATGGAGTCTCTAAGGTCGAGGAAGAAGGCTGAGGAATAAGATAACCAGACGCCTGACTAAAGAGAGGGTTGGGGGAAAGAACTGGAAAAGTCTGGAGGAAGAAGACAATTTCAGTTTGGGCAAAGTACAAGCCAGAAGAAGAGATGTGTCCAAAGATGAGCAGGGAAGGTCCCAGGAACAAGATTTTCCAGACATTGTAAATAGCTTTCTAGAACTTGGGGATTCAGCTCAAGATGATACATTGGACAGGAGAATTGCACTTGGGGTTTTAAGAAGGCCGTGTGGCCTGCAGCGTGGAGAGGGAGATGACAATAGGGCATATGGGGGTGATAACAGAGACATGAAGGATGGGAGACCAGACACCATTTCAGTCTCGCCATGTGAGATGAGAAAGGAGTCGGAGCAAGGATGTGAGACACATTTGCGGTAACACACATGGCTATGGTAGGTGGATGAGCTGGGTATGTGTAATAAGAGAAGTCAGAGAAAACACTCAGGGTGTTTGGTGTGGATACTGGGAGAATGAGCTGTATTCCCACAGCAGGAACTTTGGGAGCTTTTGAAGGTTTTATGGAAAATTATCATCTTGTCCTTGAGCTTTAACTGTATCTGTTGATGGAAGAACCATTTGAGTTATGGGCTGGACTTGGGACATGTCAGCTTGTAGATTATAATTTAAGTAATTGGAATGGGTAAGAGTGGGTCATATTTTTGTAAGGATGGTGTCTACTGATGACGATAGATAGGACAATACTTGAGGGTTCTATTCTGAAATACTAAGTTGTGTATACAGAGTAAGTTCGCTGAGCTAGAGGATCCTAATGAAATATAGGGAGTAGAAAGGTACAACCTCTTTGCCTCATTTGATCGTTGCTTTTGAACATGTACGTTCTTGCCTATGTATATAGAAAAAGGTAAGTTCTTCTTAAATGCCAATATCCATCATTTATCTCTATGATTTCGTTACTGAATCCTTGAATCCTTGAGTGGTTGTGTGGGGGAAAAAAAACCCCAAAATTTATAAACTCAAAATTGTAAGTGAACTGATTGCACCATTATGTAAAAGATTATTTTTTAAAATACAAAATAAAATCAAGAAGGTTTTGGGATGTCATGCTGTTGCATAGTTCTTTTTACTTCAATTTCTAATTTTAAAAGTAATGAATGTGCATTTTTATTCGCTCCCATATTTCCATAGGAAATTAAACTGTAAAATCAATTATAGTTATTAATGAATTTATGAACACCATTTTCATGTAATTTGGTTCATGGCTATAATAGAGATTATGATGGGATTTCAAATGTTGAAATACGGCATTCATTTTTTTGTTTTGTTTTTGTTTTGCTTTTTTTGAGACCGGGTCTCAATCTAGCCTTGATTGGCCTAGACTCACCATGTAGCCAGGCCTGAACCTGAGCTCCTGATTCTCCTGTCTCTACCTTCTAAATGTAGAATTACTGGCATATGCCAACATACCCATCTTCTGTAATAATCAGTCCATTCTTGAAAGTTTCACTTTTACCGGTTTACTTGATTAAGCCTACGTGATGACCATGTCCGGTGTAGCTACACAATGAACAGTTAGAGGCTTTTCCCTGCCATTTCCTCTGTAGCTGCTCCTTAAATATTGCATCATGAATGAAAAGACATTTTCAGTAGTGATAGGCACACAGAACAGGTAATTCTTTCTTCTTATTTGCTTCAAAGATTTTAATTAATTTACAGAACTTGGGATTGTAGTAAAGATAAGATACCAGAAGGGTATATCTGGTTATCAAGAATCAAAATAATGGCTATGTGTGTAGAATATATATGTAAATATGTATATATATGTGTATATATATGTATGTATTCTATATATGTAGAATATATATGTGTATATGTTCATCATGATGCAACATTTCTATTAAAAACTATCTTGGGGAACAGAATTAGGAAAAGGGTAGGAATTAAAGACAGAATTTATTAATGTTACTCTAATTTTCTGAGGAAGCTTTAGATAAGAGTTAGGAGAAGTTTTGAATTTTCCGTTCTTTTCAAGTTTGCTGAAAGAAAGTAGTATCAACAAAGAGCTGCTGTGGTGGGCACCTCATGAACCTGAGGCAAGGAGATTATTGTGGGTTCCAGGTTATCTGGTGATACCCTGTTACAAACAAACATCCCCATCTAAATCAACAAAGTAATACAAAAAGTCTAAGGCACGAACTCCGCAAATGGAGCCAAATCTGTTTCACACTTTTCATCTGTCCAGCGTTATCAAAGACAGGGCCTGATAATATCAGGGGCACTCTCTGCAGAGAGTTGAAGATGCCTTCTCAGTCACCTGGGATGTGGGGACAGGTATTTTTTTAGGCCTGTGTCTTGGGTACCCTGCTTATTGATGGTTTTTCATTTTTGAATTATTCTCTTAAGTGATGGAGAATGTTTCTTAGAAAATTTCTACCTCACATAGGTTTGGATGAACAATGTTAAGGGCCAAGCATTAAAAACAATGGGCTAGTTAATGAAGGCAGACTTGGAGTATTTTTATTTGGCAAATTCTAGTTTCACACTTTAATTTTTGCCTATATTGTCATTCATTTGGTACTTTAATTGTAAATATCATAAGTAATTAATAAAGTCATTCTGCAGCACTAACCCTCACAGTCTTCCCAAGGGGAAAGTAGCGTTTCACTGGAAAATCCTTAAGCACCAAAATCTTCACTTGGTATAGTTTAGAGGTTTATGATTTTAATTAGCACATATTAATTATGCATAGTGATGGGCTTCATTATGATATTTTTATACATATATGATGTACTTTGGTCACATTGCCCTCTCTTGGACTCCTTCTGCTCCTTGATACCCTCTCTCTTTTTAATTAGCTTCTTGTATGTCTTTTTTTTTTTTTTTTTTAGTTTCATTGGGTTCCTTACAGGGCCATGAGGAAGGGCTTATTTACGGGAATGTAGGCAACTTACTGATGTCTACTCCCTGAAGAAAATGTCTCTCCTCCTGTAACCACTTACTTCCTTTAGGTTCCCCCAGTAAGGTGTGTGGAACCTTTGTGAGTGGACACTGACTGTTAGAATCCTCTGAATGTATCGTGCAAATAACTACAGATTTTGTGAATTTATGGGCGCAAAAGCCATGTCATTTCCAGAAGATAACATTGTACACCATTCTACTCCTTCCTCCAGCTCTACCTTTTCCCCTTTTCTGTAATGTCCACTAATCTTTGGAGCAAGTAATATAGATGATGTTCTATATATAGGTGAACACTCAGCTGCCATGTGTGCTTATCACTTTGACCAGGTATGAGACTCTGTAGGTACAAGATCATTGCATGAAGAAGCTTCTCTGATCAAAACTGGCAACAGCACTAATCCGTAGACATATGCATCCTTATTTGGAAGGCAGTTTAACAGGCACATCATATCCATTTAAGCAAAGCAGCAACCATAGCTTTCTCATCATGATCTATTATCTCTCCAGTCTTGGGTTTTTGAGCAGCTTTACAGCACTGGATATGAATTTCCTGCTGTGGAGTGGACCTTGAATCCAATGCAGGATGTAGTTGTTATTTGATTACTGACTTGTCACTATTGCAACAGTGAGCATATCTTTCCTGCTTGGTCATCAAGACTGTTGGTGACTTTCCTAACCCCATAGCTTGGCACCTTCCAACACTATGGAAACAAGCCAGCAGGAAGAACGGTTTCAGCTTAGTGTGACTTTAATTTCTGTGTGCCGGGTGAACAGAGCATGTGATGTTTTTAGCAGTAATGGCTAGCTCTGGTGGGTACTAAGTGGCTATTTATTTTAGGGTCACTAGGCCCTCACTGACTAAATTTTGCAGGAAGGTATCTCATCCTCAGATCAGAATCCTTTTTATCAACCTCTGGCTTCTAGGAGCAACTTTACCCTGGTATCTCAGGTTTAAGAACTTCTTGGTTTTAGCAAGTCTTTGAGGCTCTCTCTTGTGAGACCACTTAATTGTGTCTCTCTCCTAAATGGTAATGCTTTGTTCTTCCTTCTTATAGACCCAGTTATACATGCATCTGACCAACTACTCGGTAAACAAACATAATGAGCGCTTTGAACGCAATGAAACTGAAGACAAGGGCAGCAAACGTTCAATCAAGTGGTTCACAGAGTTCCTACAAGCCAATCAGCACGATGTTTCTAAGTTCTGGAGTGATATTTCAGTAAGCATATTCTACTATGTAATTGCCAATGTCTTTAATTAGCATTTAAATACCATAAATCTTTTTTATGAGCATAGAAAATAAGGTTGAGCACGTAGATTTTTTATTTGTTTTTTAAGGAATGGTGACTTTATGACAGTCCTTAGCAAGTAAGAACTTCATTTCTAGGGACAGGTATTTTATATGGGACAATGGCATAATCAAGGCATGGAGGTATGAGATCAGGAGAGATGTTCAGGGTATCACAGAAGGTCTGAGGTTCTTACTGAAAGGATGTGCAGATCAACTTTTGCATCTGAAGAGTAAGGCATATTTTATAGGGATTGAGATTATTCATTTTGAGGGGATTTTTTTTTTTAACGTGTGTGTGTGCGCGCGCGCGCGCGCGCGCGCGTGTGTTTGTGTGTGTGTGTGTGTGTGTGTGTGTGTGTGTGTGCCACAGCATATGTCTGTGATCCGAGAGGATACTTGTGAGAGTTGATTTTCCCATTTTATAAGTTTGAGGATTGAATTAAAGTCACCAGGTTTGGTGACAAGTAACCTCCTCTGCTGAGCCATCTTGACAACCTCATTCAGTTTTTAACAGAGGAGAATATGATTAATATGATCAAATGCATGCATCTGAAAACTACAGGCATCGACTGCATTGAAGTCACCATTAAGGAAAGGCAGAGAGGACACTTGGGGATAGCCTCTAAGCTGCAGAGGTGAAAGGATGACCCAGAGGGAATCCCAGTGAGAGAGAGACAACGTGGTAGACGCTGGGCCCGTTGTCCATGACGCAGAAAAAGGTTAAAGGATGTCTCTGTTATCATGAATAATGGGAGGGAGAAGGGACATGATATCTGAAATAGAATAGGAAGAAATTTAAATATAGAATTAGTTTTGAAGATGAAGGAAACGAGTTTTGCTTTTTTTATAAGCTCACCCACGAGCACTCACCCATCCACCCACTCATTCATTCAGATATTCCAAGCCCTTGGATCGCTGTCTCAGTGGGACCAAGAACATATTATACGTCTTCTAGCATTCTGGGTTTTTTCCTTCTTTACCAGTACATTAAGTTTCTATGAGTTTGGGTCTTTGAGAGAGTTCTTGTGGAAAAGTCTAACCTGCTGGGCTGTCTCAGGGAAATGAAGGATGTGAGAATGAAGGAGCAGCCAGGAGGAAGTGGTTACAATCTCCTCTTCAGACACTGGTTTTAAACAGTACTCCCCCCCCCAACTGAGTTAGGAGTTAGCTTAAACAAGACAAAGGGAGGGTGTGAAAATGGACCTTTATGTTAGATCCTGAAGTATAATTTTTAGATGTGAGCCCGAAATACTAAGCCTTTCAATCTTTGACATGATCTAAGTACAAATGTTGTACTTCTGTCTGTTAGCTTGAATGCGTATAGTGATTACAAATAACCTGTTAAATAAGAATATTTTTAAATATTCCATCAATGTTTTTACAAACATTGAAGTGTCTGTGTGTATTCAGTTATTTGATCTATGTTTCTGGGTGGCAGCAGTGATGTTAATACCCCTCTCCTGTTTCTCTTTTGTGGAATATTGTTTTCACCCAATTGTAGAATATTTGACCTGAGCCATGAGATTGATTCCTAAGAAATGACAGACTGGAAATAGCATGGTGGTTAATAGTTAACACTTAGAGAAAGTTTACTCTAGTCTAGGCATTGTACTGGAATTTAGATCTCTCAGCCTATTCCTGGGTGGTGTTCATTCAGGATAAAGAAGACAGAGTCGAAGCCCTATGTTTGAGTTGCCTAGATACAAAGCAGAAAGTCAGGCATAAACCCAGAAGTCTGATTAGGGAGTCAAGGTCTTAACCATCTTTCTGGCTCCCTATTTTCAGACAATAGGAGTTAGGAAGCCAATGTAAGCCGGGGCCAGTAAAATAGCTAGCTTTCCCATAGTCCACTGTGTGTTTCCTCATAAAAAAATTTGGTAGAGTTCCAAAAGTTATTTTTATTTTATACATGTGAATATTTTGACTGCATATGTGTGTGTACTGTGTGCATTTGGTGTCTGAGGTAGTAAGGAGAGGGCATCAGATCCTCTAGAACTGGAATTAGATGGCTGTGAGCTGCCCTGTGGGTGTTGGGAACTGAGCTTGATTCCTCTGCAAGAAGTTCACTTACCAGTTGAGGTAACTCTCCAGCCATGATAGCCAGGATGCTTTACCGACTCAGAGGAACCTTTACAGAGTACAAACCAACACCATGAATAAAAACCCTTGCCTCTCAGGGTCCATGTAAGTGGAGGTCCCATAATGCAGTTTGGGGAATGCTGCACCCTTAGAATTTTTCTTCTCTATCACTCTTTCCCCTCTGACCTCTGCTCCTTTTCATCTTATTTGTTTACAAATATTTTTGAGCATCTCCAATGCCAGGCACTATTATGGGTGCTGGGATGGTGCAAAAAATAGGAAGTGTAAGGGTCTTGTTTAAACAGCAAGAGAAAGCATCAGTTGGTTGCATGCTGTAGATAATAGGCTGTATCATCAAGGCAAGCATGGCAGCTTTTCAAGCATGATTGTGGAAGCCTGGAAATCTAAGGGAGGATGCTCCAGGAAGATGGGACAACACGGAGACCCAAACGGGCAGATGTGCCACCAACTAGAGAGTGTGGCCAGATCAAGGAGTGTGCGAAGGGCAGAGCCAGAGGATTGAGTTAGAGAAGCCTGAGCGGCCAAAGAGCATCAGTGATTCTACCCAGGATGTTGGTTTGTCCCCAGGCGATTCTTGTATAAAACTTACATCCAAAACGGCATTCTTATATCTTTCATCACAACCTCAATAGGAATTGGTGGTGAAGACTCTGATTGTAGCAGAACCTCATGTCCTGCATGCGTATCGGATGTGCAGACCTGGCCAGCCCCCAGGAAGCCAAAGTGTCTGCTTCGAAGTTCTGGGGTTCGATATCTTGTTGGATAGAAAGCTAAAGCCATGGCTTCTGGAGGTAAGTGATTCTCTGAGAAGTTAAAAAACAAAAAAGCCAGCAGTGTTCCTATGTATTTAAAAACAGAGTTTCAAATGTGTACTTGGCACAGGTGTCCCCAACTCACTTGCTGGAATGAGGCCTGAATGGAATATGGGGGAGGAAGTGAATGAAAATTCTGGAACAACAATGCTTCCAAAGATGAATCAATATGATTTCATATCGCTTCCTCTCATTAGCATTGAGTGAACTGAAGTGTGAGTTGCTGCCTCTGAGCTGTTGGCTGGCGACATGCGTATTTTCTCAACATGGTGGCATCTGCTTACCACTTCACGAGCTCTGCATATTATATCTCCCTGGATGGGCACTGCCTCTGGACCCCAGCTTTAGTTGCCTTTAAGCATTCCATGAGAACAGGGGCTCAAGTTGGCTCACTATTCAATACCCAATACTCAACACTACAATGAACATGAGTCTGTAGGGGGATTATGTTGTTCCATTGTGAATAATTGTCCCACCCACTTGCTTAATAAAAAGTGCTGATTAGCCAAAGGTAGACAGGAAGTGTGGGCGGGGCTACCAGACTAAGAAGACTCTAGGAACAGGAAGAACAGAGCAGAATGCCAGAGAGAAGCCAGAAGAAGCAGAGGACAACTATGCTGCTCTGAGAAAAGGTACCGAGCCGCATGGCTGAACAGGATAAGAGTCATGGGTTAGTTTAGGGGTTAAGAGTTAGCAAGTTATATGCCTGGGCCTTAGGCCGATCAGCCTAAAACTTGTAATCATCTGTGTGTCTCTGTGGGTCTGCGGGTCTAAACCTCGAGGCTGGGCCCGAAAGTCCGGGACACAAACCTCGTACTACATGAGTCCTCTCCCTTTCAGCCATTTGATATTCCTGAAACTTTAATGTCTTTGAATTTGCTGCTTGTCTCTTCAAGTTATTATTTTTATTATAAAATGTCACTTAACACGTAGAACAATATAAAGAATATAAAATGACTTCTCAAGACGCTGGTCTGTTGTACAGTCATATTTATGTTTGTGTTACTCACAAGGTATCTTAGAAGTCTTGTCCAGCTGTCTTCCATCCAGATATTCTCTCTAGGACCCAGACCTGGGGTCACAGACCTGCTTTCTCAGGGCTACTCATATACTCATTTGAACTGTGTTTCCAGAATGAGTTATATTTTAAGGAACATGCTACCACATAAGCTGGAATCTGCTACTGCCTTTCATTCTTTAGGTTAGTGATTTAGGAGCCAGAAGTTAAATCATAGTCTCCAGATTTTTGTAAGTGAGGCTGAATGTGTGCTATGTGATACCTTGATTCAAACATTTTGAAGGAAAGTGCAGCTTTCTAATTTGAGTAAAGGGAAGGATGGAGAGAAGGAGAGGTGTAGTCATGTATCTGGGCAGATAACATGCATTATATATCCAGGAAAAATTATTTTTCTGCTAGCTAGATTTTTAGTCCAGCCTTGGTCCTAGAAATAGACTTGCTGGAGTCATGGATTCTCTGCTTCTGCTGTCCATGGGTGGAAAAGCACTTGACTGTGTACCATGGGCCCTCTGCCTTGAAGGCCTGGAATCTTGGATATTGAACACTAGGATCTTGGTAGCTGTTTCCTCTCTTTGCTGTGTTTTTTTTCTGCTTCTGCCCTTTGGTTATTTACTCCTGATGGGTGGAGACATGTAGGCATGCCTGTGTTTTACAAGGATGAAATAAAAGAATTTCTGGGAGTAGGAAATTCATATAAAATGTGAATTAACCTTTACAAAAAGCATTTGTTCATAGAAGCTTTTCATCAGGTTGCTGAATTAGAACTGACTAAACTGTCAGATTCTGTATGTGTGTGTGTTTTTTTAAAGGCTCACGATAAGCACATTTCTTCATTCTTTATTTTAATTTATTGTTTACGCCATACTTAGGTAAGATTCATTAATTAAAAAAAAACTCCACAGAGTTGCTATCTGTGAACAGTTTGCATGTTCAGATTGTTAAATGTCCTATTCCGAGAATGTGCTCTGCAATTTGCTGCCAACTGGTAAATGCTGCAGGTTTCACAATGTTAAAAACCTTCGGGCGCCACCATGTGGAATAAAGTAGAGGTGCTACCGAGGATGAAAATGTCAAGCTACTTAGAATCCAGGCAATTAATGATTGGCAGTGGCAAACTAAAAGACATTTCCAAGCATTAAAAACACTCTTAGGATAGGAAATTGAGCCCATCCTGTGCTTTTTGTTAGGAATGTCTTCCATATGGTTGAATCAGTGCTTTCCGAGATAGATGGAAGTTAATGAATCTTTGTTGAGCCAGGTAGAGAGAAATAAATTTCTATTTTAGAAGGCAACAGAACTCACCAGGAAGATCTTAGCAGTGAAAGGAGGGAGCTGGTTCTTCCTATATGCTAAGCATGCACATTGATGTTAACCATCACTATGTCAGAAATATATGTATTGTGGGTCTTCCCAACTCTCAAAATACATCTCTTATTGGTAGTATGGGTAATAAGGTTGATGTGACTAGGTAATATTGACAGTAAATCTGTAGACCAGTGATCCTCAACCTTCCTAACACTGTGACACTTTAATACAGTTCCTCATGTTGTGTGACCTCCAACCATAAGATTATTTTGTTGCTACTTCATAACTAATTTGCTACTGTTATGAATCTTAATGTAAATATGTTTTCTGATGGCCTTAGATGACCCCTGTGAAAGGGTCACTTGACTCACTGGTTAAGAAACTGCTGCTGTCGATTGAAGAATTGGTGCTTGTGGATGTTTTTTTTCTGCAGTTCTTTGCCCCCGGGTAGAGAAAAACAGGTCTGGCGGGGGTGACTGGAGCATCTTCCACGTAAAGGTCTGAGAATGATGACTGGAGACCAGCAGCTAACAGACAAGGCTGAATACCTATTGACCTCTAACATTCAAGCTCATTGTTTTCTCTCTAAATTTCAGATTAATCGAGCTCCAAGTTTTGGAACTGATCAGAAAATAGATTATGATGTCAAAAGGGGAGTCCTGCTAAATGCTCTGAAACTACTAAACATCAGGTGAGCCTCACTTCTACTCGCTGGGGCCCCTCACACATCAGGTGACCCTTTCTCCAACTTTCTGGGGTTCCAACAAACATCGGGTGATCTTTCCCTCCACTTTCTGGGGTTTCTAAACATCATTTGAGCCTTTCCTCTGCTTGCCGGGGTTCCACAAATATCAGGTATTTTTTTTTCACTTACTGGAGTTCCTCAAATATCAGGGAGCCTTTCCCCCAACTCACTGGGGCCCCACCTTTGGTACCTATAAAACAGTCACACACGAAACTGGCTTTGCATCTTGAATCTTTATATTTTTGTGCTTTACATTTAGGCCTTCTTTTTTCATTCTGCAAACACACACTGTTTTTAAAACTTGCCCTTTCCCCTTTCCCATGGCCATTGTATTCCAGTGTAGCACTGTGCACCTACAGTTCAATCACAGAGGTTACCTTGGAGTACAAGGTTGGACTGATTATGTGGTAGGAGACCCTCTAGCTTACCATCCTCTTGCTGGCGGAAAGTTAAGCACCCAGAATCACTCAGGAAATCTTAAACATGGACTTTTTTTTTTTTTTTTTAACTCTTGTTAGTCTGTCTTCTCTGTCTTGTGTGTGTAAATAGAAAAGATGCCATTGGCTGGAGAGGTGACCTTTATTGGAAAAGACAGACACAGTTGGAAGAAAGATGTGAGAGGAGACTTGGTTGGGTGGAGATGAGCTGCTTGAAGTGAGCATGGTCATGGATTTAGGTATTTGAAATACTATCATGCAGGAAAGGCTTCTCACTCCTTATGAAAGGAATTTATTAGGGGAGGCAGGAGGATTGTGAGTCTAAAGCCAGCTTGGGACACATACAACAAACCTGTTTCATCAAGGAAAAAAAGAAAAAGAAATTTAACTCTACATTTGCCCAACTTCGATTAGAGGGTCCTGGAGGTCAGCTGGGATTTTATGCCCAGTTTATTTTTATCATTACTTAAGACCTCTCAAAGAGTTATGGAATATTTCAAGGAAATTTCTTATTTAAAATATTTTTAAGCATTTAGCAGTTGCCATTGAGAACTGACTGTTGTGGAAAACATGAAAAAATAATGACATGGACATTGAAGTCTAATTTGATATTTCCACATGGCTTCTGTTGCTTAGTGAAAGGTGCACATATCTGCATTTCTGTTTAGCTTATCCACGGTGTGACTTTAAGACTCTCTCACCTTTATTCTTACATGGATTATCCATGATAACAGAGCCTTATGTTTAATTTAGGGCTATCCTTGGTGTATCTTTAGATTTATAGATGACAATACTGACTCACAAATTATCTGTGAATATTTCTGGATATTTCAGAGGTTAGGTATACCTATAATTTAAGAAATAAGAAATTTCTAAAGTTGTGAGCATGGGGTTCCTTCCTTATCTATCTTCATGTTCTCCACAGGCTATTACAGTTTTTAATACTTAGTGCACATGTGTGCTGGCTGCCTGTCTTCTCTCTTCCACCATGGAGATGATGTTTCTGTTGCTAGTTCTGTGCTGTGCACGCTATAGCGACTTACATCAGGAACAATAGGAAAGTTTCTGCCTTGTGTTCAGAATTATGGACTTAACTTTGATATGAATAGAATTGCTCTAGGATTCTAGAATGCTCTTTTCCCTTTGAGTACCAGAAGGAACTTTCTCTTTCATTTTTCATTCTTCTTAGGAACCCAAACAGGGTTTTATTGCTAAACACCAAGGCTGAGCCTCCCTAAACACAACCATATAACTCATATCTTAATAATTTAATGTTTTCTCCAACCTGTGCTAACTTGGCATTATCTTATGATTTTGCCCATGTCGCCTGCCCACTCTGATGGTTTGTTCTGTTTTCTAGTCAAAGTGAATGTTTTCCCTTGCTTTCTGTAACTAACATACCACATTTTATTATAAAATTCTACATTTTGACCCAAGTTAATCTTTACATCTTTTAATATTCCGGTGACATTGGTGTGTACTTAGTACATGGCTTATCACTTTGTTTCTTTCTTTATGCCCTGTGATATTATTCCCAGGCATGGCTGGCTTTCTAATTTGTTGTATGGCTCCTTGTGCTTAAGCGTTCTTCACAGATCTTACTGTAATAGTCTACTTATGGCATGCTTCTGTCTATACCTCCGAGTCCACCTTAAACCTATATGCCTTTTATCTTAAGGAAATTCCAGAGAGCCTTGAGAAACTCATGCCGAGGGCACAGACTGATCTGTTTGCTCTTAGCATGATAAAGCATGATTCCAGATTCAGACAATATTATGAAACATGAGGCTTAAGATCTTCAGAGAAAACTTTTATATGTGGCTGCCTTGGACCCCATGTGTGGAGCAAATGGTAATCCTTTTGTCTATCATCAGAGAAGACCCAGGTGTGGTGTTCTGAGGTTTGGGGGCAGAGGTTTTTTTTATCCTCCATGAGTCTTCTACCGCAGTCATAAAAAACAAAATCCAGAGAAGACATTTACAGTCCCATGAGCCCCAGGTCTGAAATATTTATGAATTTGATTAGGTTAAATGAAATACTCATTTCCTTCTTGGGACTAATTTGTGGGCTACTGCCTGAGCATTTAATACTCTTCTGCTCTGGGCATTGGTCCTCTATGCCTCTCTGACACTTGTTAGAATTCAGTGAGCTTGGATTGTCATGGTTCCTTAAAAACAAACAAACAAACAAACAAAAAACAAAAAACCTGTTCACTACTTACATTTTTCCCATTGTGTTCTTGACTCATTTCCATCTTTTCTAAGTCAGTTTGACTCACTCTTGTGTGTCTAACACTGCAGTCCATGAACCATATATGCATGAAGTGACATGCAGATTGAAACACATTTTGCCGATGACTTTGGCCCCCACTGGAGCATAGATCCTTCATTTGACATCATCTGCTGATGGTGAATGATGAATGATTTTTGACTTAGTATGTATTTATAAATATGTAATTAGTAGCAAGGAAGTGAATGAATAAACAAGTGAATGAGTGAATGGAGAGACTATATGAGCAACGGGATTAAGATCCTGATGAGGAAACCAATGGAGACAGCTGACCCCAGCTATTGGGAGCTCACTGAATCTGAACTGACAGCTGGGGAACCTCAATGGGACTGAACTAGACTCCACTGAATGTGGATGACAGTTGAATGGTGTGGGAAATTTGTGTGGCCTCTGGCAGTGGGATAAGAATTTATTCCTAGTGCTTGAACTGGATTCTTGGAGCCCAATCCCTACAGAGGAACGCCTTGCTCAGCCTTGATACTGGGGGGAGGGTCTTGGTCCTAGCTAAGCTGGATATACCAGACTATATTATCTCATCCTGGGAGTCCTTACCCTCTCTGAGGAAGAGATGGGGGATGGGATGGGAGGATGACTAGGTGATGACTGGAAAGAGGGGAGAGGGAACAAAAGTAGGTATGTTAAAAAAACTTTTAAATAAAAAAGTCAAAAATATAAATGTGACACAGTTAAACAAAACAAATCTTCTCTGAGTACTAGGAGCCGTTGGTACTATTTTGTGCCTATATTTATAAAAAGTATATAGATAGGACTTTTGTTGACAATATTTCTAAAAACTAAAATGTGAAGACAGTTCTAACTGAAATATCATTATTATCTTAGCCGTATCTCTAGGACTGTGCATGCGGCACTGGTGGACTCTGACTTGTGACCCTGTTCCCAGGGCTGTGCATGTAGGACTGGTGTGATATGACATCTGATCCTATCCCCAGGGTTGTGTGTGCAGGACTGGTATGATATGACATCTGACTCCATCCCCAGGGCTGTTGTCCATGCAGGACTGATGGACTCTGACATGTGACCTGACCCCAGGTCTGTGTGTGCAGGACTGGTGGAATCTCACATCTGACCTGACCCCAGGTCTGTGTGTGCAGGACTGGTGGAATCTCACATCTGACCTGACCCCAGGTCTGTGTGTGCAGGACTGGTAGATTGTGACTTGTGACACTGTCCCCAGGGCTGTCCATGCAGGACTGGTGGGTTGTGACTTGTGACCCATTCCCAGAGCTGTGTGTGCAGGACTGGTGGGCTCTGACTTGTAGACTAGTGCTGTAGCAGAGTCCAGAGGCTCTTGCTTGCTGGGTCTGCTCAAAAAAACCTGCAGATAAGAGTTTGGAAACGGAAATGGATTTGTCTACATTTCCTGCAGGAACAGAAGAGAAGTCTCAGCTTATCCCCAAGTTACCTATTTATCCAACCAAACAGAAGCTGGGAGATACCTCCTGTGTAGACGGCAGAGGTCCTGGTCCTGGAAACAGCCCCTCCTCTGTCATCCCAGTGCGGTATTTGATAGAGAAATCCTGATGCTTTGGGCTTCTGTCAGTGGCATTTTACGGCCTGGCTCTGTTCCTTCCCTTTTCCCCCTAATAAAAGGCCACACCACTAAAAAGAAAAAACAAATAAAAACCCAAAAGGTGCTTCATCCTTGTGTCATTCCCCAGCGTTCTCTTTTACTGTTTGGTTTTTATTCCTTTCTCTTGTTTTTCCTTTCATATTTATGCTATATACCAGGGATCATTCTAGAAAAACTAGAATATTAAGTAATAACGATAACAATAGTACTAGCTCTCTCAGACCTGGCATTTCATTTCCATTGAGCACACTCAGCCAGACTTGTAGTCATCACTGGAACAATGATATTCTTAGTCACATGTAGTAAGAGGTTTCTGGCCCAGACTTTCGGGCCTAACCTCAAGGTCTAGGCCCACAGACCCACAGACCCACAGACCCGCAGTCCCACAGAGACACACAGATGCTTCCAATAGTTTTAGGCTGATCAGCCTTAGGCCCAGGCATGTAGCTTGCTAACTCTCTACCCTTAAGCTATCCCATATCTATTGTTCAGCCATGAGGCTCGGTACCTTCCTTTAAAGCCGCATGGTTGTCCTCTGCATCCTGCAGCTTCTCTCTGGTGCTCTGTCTCGCATTCTGCTCTCAGACTTTTCCTAGTCTGGTTGGTAGCCCCGCCCACACTTCCTGCCTGCCTTTGGCCAATCAGCTCTTTTTATTAAACCAGTGGGTGGCACAATTATTTACCATGAAATAACACAATTCACCCAGTCGCTGACCTCAGATATCTGTCTTGTTCCTCAGTTGACCCCCATTCTTTCAATCTCCTGCAGTGTTCCCAGTTTTTCCATGCCCACTCCAGCCTCTGTGATCTACACTCATTCTTTATGCTCTTTCTTTCTTTCTTTCTTCCTTTCTTTCTTTCTTTCTTTCTTTCTTTCTTTCTTTCTTTCTTTCTTTCTTTCTTTCTTTCTTTCTTTCTTTCTTTCTCTCTTTCTCTCTCTCTTTCTCTCTCTCTTTCTCTCTTTCTTTCTTTCCTTCCTTCCTTCCTTCTTTCTTTCTTTCTTTCTTTCTTTCTTTCTTTCTTTCTTTCTTTCTTTCTTTCTTTCTTTCTTTCTTTCTTTCTTTCTTTCTTTCTTTCTTTCTTTCTCTTTCCTTCCTTCCTTCCTTCCTTCCTCCCTCCCTCCCTCCCTCCCTCCCTCCCTCCCTCCCTCCCTCCCTCCCTCCCTCTCTCTCTCTCTCTCTCTCTCTCTCTCTCTCTCTCTCTCTCTCTCTCTCTCTCTCTCTGACTTGTAAGCCACTGTGCCCTGTATGCATTGCCAAGGGTATGGCTTTCCACACAGGCCGATATGACCAGGCCCCGTGAGGACCTCTGCCTCCGTCACTGCTTGAAGTTACACAAAGCAAAGTAAGCCTTTGCTATCGGCTGAGTTTCTTGCATTTACTCAGAACACCAGCCCTACCTGGTGACTTTGAATTTTATCAGTGTTTTATTTATTTTTCTCAAATTATCCCCTTTATTTCAACCTTGAACCACTGGAGACTCAGAAGCCTCCATGTCATGAGGGAAAATGAGTGTTTTCTAGCATTTCTGTGTGTGTGTCATGAGCCGTACACTCTGTGTATGGGAGTGCTCACTAAAGCCTTGGCCTGACATTAAAATCCAATCTCTAACGAACTCAGTGCAGTCTTCTGTAGCTGAAGTCGCCCCTTTCTCTCCTTCCGACTGGAAACTGAGCCGGTAGCATTTGATCAGCATCCAGGTCAGAGCAGCGGCAGCAGAAGATGTGGAAGTGTGTGAGATTGAGGGTGGGGGCTATGGTTTGTTGATTTGTTATTTCTGGTATTGACTTCTCATTTCCACCTGGATTCTACACTGTCGCAACCGTGGTGGCAAAGAGAGACCTCTCAGCCTTAAAACTCCTCCACATGGGAGGCACGAGAGAGAAAAGGGCTGTGGGGCAGGGGCCTGCAATCCTAGAGCAAGGCTCCCTGTATGAGAACTGGAGGGCCCCTGCTATGCGTTCACAGTTAAGTAAAAAAAGATGAGAAGTTCAGTGAAGTCAGTTTTCACATGACGGCAGATTTCACTCGTGATTGGAAATGCGCTAAAGAATGGTCAGTATAGCTGAGAGATTTAAACGCATCGGTAGAAGGAAGAGAGGCCCGTTTGCTAATTACCCAGGCTGAGTCTTACAGGGGTTTGAGGAGGGGAAACAAAGTTAGTGTTGCTTAAGTTTAGAAAGTGGAAAAGTTGGCCCAGCATTTAATTCCCCGAAGACTATATAGATTTTGCATTTCTAGGATGAAATATGAAACCAGGTCTCTTGGACTCTTTAAGACATCAGGATTTTCATTTCTGTTGTTATTTTCAGAAGCACTACCCCTTCATACAGAGGCCTCTTATTTGATAGTTAGACGAAGAGAATGTATGTGAAGATATAAATTAATAACCTCATTCCTACTTCAGCATGTTTCCTCTCCCACAAGCTCACCTCAAGGGGGTGACATCAGACATTCTCTTCATTGAAGGCTATCGTTTTGTTTTTCACATTTTTAGGACCAGTGATAAAAGGAAAAACTTGGCCAAACAAAAAGCTGAGGCTCAAAGGAGGCTGTATGGTCAAAATCCAATAAGAAAGATTTCACCATGCTCCTCTGACTGGGAACAGCAGAGGCACCAGCTGGAGAGGCGGAAAGAAGAGTTGGTATGAATGTTGGGCTCAGTGTATTGGCTTATTTTTATTCATACTTGCACAGTGGTGCATAGCAAACCCATGGTAGGCAAGTGCTCTGCCACTCAACTACCTCCCTAGCCTGCTGTGAACATTTAACAACATGCCCACAGTTTGAACTGCACAACTCATCACACTTTATTTATAACATCTGTTCACTTGTAGAAAGAGAGACTCGTTCAAGTACGAAAGCAGGTTTGGAGAGAAGAACATGAAAACAGACATATGGGGAATTACAGGTAACTCTTGTTTTATGTAATTATTATTATTATTATTATTATTATTATTATTATTGGTAGTAGTAGCAGTAGTAGTAGCAGTAGTAGTAGTAGTAGTAGGATTTTTCTTTGGGTCACCAGCTCCCAGATAATGACATGGAAACTTTTTATTAATTATAAAAGCTCAGCCTATAGCTTAGGCTTGTTCTCAGCTAGCTCTTATAACTTAAATTAATTCATTTATATTAATCTATATCTTATCATGTAGTGTTATCCTTCTTCCATGTTGCACCTCCTGCTTCCTCTTTGTGTCTCCTGGTGTCTCATGCCTGCCAACATTCCTCCTCTTCCTTTCTCTCCCCAGAAATTCTGTCTATGCCTTCTGCCCAGCTATTGGTTGTTCAGCTTCTTACCACACCAATCACAGCAATGCACCTTCACACAGTGTATATATAAACATACCATAGCATTGTTTTAATTTTGTTTGTTTGTTTGTTTTAGAGACAGAAGATGTGTCTGAGCAATGGTTTTTCATTACTAGTTTTTTGTTAGCTACAGTTTTCAGACACGGTGCTTCAGGAGAGGGAAGGGGGTCTGCAAGTAGATGGTTTTGATTTGGGGGACTTTATGTATTAGACTTCCGCCCTGCCTAGGGAGGAACTGTGGCTGTATTTGGTCATTATATAGTATTTTAAGAAAATCGGAAATCAGGTCTTTTTGTATTTTTTTCCTGACAGGTTTTAACCATTACTGTACTTTAAGTTGGATTGCTTGACAACCAGGCAAAGTAAAACAGTATTTGAAGGATCTGGGCAGAGATGGGAGACAAGGGTGGAGGATCTTTACTGTATTCCCCTGAGAAGCCCAAAAAGGGACCCCTTAATGTTCTTGGAAAGATGGTCCTTCCTCCCAGTCTGATGTTGTTCCTCAGAATTTAGCAAAGGATGGGGGAGAGGTGTGAATTTTCTTATTATTCTATAAGATGTTCTTTCCTGTCATTAACACCTCCAGAGTTACAAGGAGAGGATAAAATATTTTTCCCACTCTCTTTCTATTCTGTTTTCATTTCCTCACCTCAAGAGATCATTCCCATTAGTATCTACAATTTTACAGAGTCAACACATGCCGACACATTCTGTATTATCCCAGGTCCTCAGGACATTCCCCTCAAACATACTCAACACACACTGACACCTTCTGCATTATCCCATGTCCCCAGGACACTCCCTCCAAGTTCAATATTTCACTAACTGTCCAGACACCATTCTTCAAGCACCTTTTTAAAGCCAAACCCTATGCTAAACCTGGGCTGTGATATACATAAATGGGAACTGGTCAACTGGTATACCAGGTCGGTGACTCTTTCTCAATCACTCCTATTTTCTTCTAGCACCTACTTTTCTCAGAGCAGGGAGGGTAATGGTTGTCTAAACAGCTGATCTTAGCTATTGAACTGTGTTAGATTCTTTTAAGAAAATGGGTTTCTCTGATTTTCTTTTTATAGGAGAATTTATCCTCCTGAAGATAAAACACTGCTTGAAAAGTATGAAAGTTTGCTGGCTGTTGCATTCCAGACCTTCCTTTCAGGAAGAGCAGCTTCATTCCAGCGAGAGCTGAACAATCCTCTGAAGAAGATGAAGGTAAGGGGGCAAGTGTTTGCACAGAGACAAAAGGAATAAGCGAAACAATAGGTCATTAGTAAGAACAGGGGCCAAGGAAATGGCTCAGTGGGTAGGAGTGCTGCTGTCTAAGCTTCAAGACCTGATGCCAAATGCTCCAAACCTGTGTACAAAGTCAGTTCTAACCACTTATGCTTTTATAACTACAGTGCTATGGGGAGCAGAGACAAGAAGATCCCTGGGGCATGATGTCTGCCAGTCTGGCTCAGGTCCAGGGACAGATCCTGTCTCAAGGCAGAGTGATAGAACTTCCACTAACATCTGTAATGCAGAACTTCCACTAACATCTGTAATGCGCGCGCGCGCGGGCACACACACACACAAACTCCATACATAAATGCACATAGACACACACATACATACATAGGCATCCACATATGCACATACACACACACAGACACACAGACACACAGACACAGACACACACACACACACACACACACACACACACACACAGACACACACAAGGAGGTACCACCTTAACCTTGCATATAGAAACACTTTTCTTTTATAATGTTTTTGTTCCTTTTTTTTCCCTTAAAAGACGATCACATTTCAGAGCAAACCAAGCAACTTCATAGATAAGATGCATAACAGGACAAATTTTAAGCAGACAATTCTGATATCAGTTGTAATTTCATTATATTATAATAGATGTCTTCTAATATAGATATGTGTGTGGAACTGTAAAAAGAAATCCATTGAGGTAACCCAATGGCTTTTGATATTCTTGTTTGAATTATAGCCAACAATCCAGTGGTTTTTCTTGTTGTTACATAGACTTGGCAAATGAGAGCCAGTAATTAAAATTCCCTTTCCAGTGTGAGTGCAGTAGCACAGACATGCAGTCTTAGCAATTGGGAGACTGAGGCAGGAGGATTGCTTGGATCGCAAGTTGAGTTTAAGATCAGCCTGACCTACAGAGCAAGGCCTTGTCTCAAAAACTTAATTAAAAAGTGTTCCCTCACATCTCTCTCTTATTGACCTGTTTCATTTCCCTTTATTCTTTTGAAACTTTTCTTCGCTCCCATACCACCCTTCTCACTTTACTGTCTCTTCCCCTGTCCATTTCTCCACTCTTTTCTCCTCTCTCTTTCTTTCCCCCTTCTCTCTCCTTTTACCCTAGATCAAGGTCTACAAGTTATCTATTGTAGAATAACAAACCTCTACACTTATTTGCTTTTTATTGTGTAGCCCTGGCTGGTAACAGCTGAGTGCTTCCCTAGTCTGATCTTACTTTGGAGTGATTTGTGCGTTGGGAGGTAGATTTGCTTGCATTTTGTTGGGACTAGCAAGCCTAGGTGACCTCGCGCACATGTCTGGGCAGTTATGTAAGATGTTGGTACACCTGGGAACTGACTGAAGGTCTCTCTCTCTTTATTTAGAAGGTTTTATTTTTATTCATATCTACCACCTTTCCTCCTCGCAGACCTCCCTCAGCTTCTCCCCACTTCCTCTGCCCCATCCATTTCCCCAAGGAGGGCAAGGAGTCAGTTTGGTCTAGCATATCCAGTTGAGGTAGATCCGAGTCCCTTACCCCAGTATCAAGGCTGAGTAAAGTGTTCCTCTGTAGGGAAACTCTGGTCCAATTGCAAGAGACTCCACAAACTTCTCACACCGTTCAACTGTCATCCTGTGCATTTGGAGGGCTTGGTTCCTTTCCATGAAGGTTCCTCAGCTGTTAATTCAGAGTTCATTAGCTCTCAATAGCTCAGGTCAGCCATCTCTGTGGGTCTCCTCCTTAGGATCCTGATCCCTGTGCTCATGTACTTTATCCTCTCTCTCTCTCCTCAGCTCAAACTGGTGCTTAGCTATAGATCTCTGCTTCTGCCTCCATCTACTGCTGGATAAAGGTTCTATAATGACAATTAGGATGGTCATTCATTTGGTTATAGGGAAGTCCTGTTTAGGCATGCTCTCCAGTATTGCTTGGAGTCCTAGCTGGGGACATCTTGTGGGTTCTTGAATGTTTCCTTAGCACCAGGCTTTTTTCCTAACCCCACAGTGGCTCCCTCTATCAGGATATCCATTTCTTTGTTCTCCCTCTCTGTTCCTCCTCTCACTCAACCGTCTCCTCCTCTCATGATTTGTTCCCACCTCCCTTTGCTCACTCCCCCTTATGATCCCATCTTACTTAGGAGTCTTCTCTATTTGCCCTTCCCAGGGGAATCCATGGATGTCTCTCTTAAGTTACTCCTGTTGCCTAGCTGCTTGGGGGTTGTGGATTATAGCCTGGTTATTCTTTTCTTTATGTCTAAAATCCACTGATGATTGAGTATATCCCATGTCTATCTTTATGGTCTGTGCTACCTCACTCATGATGATACTTTCCAGATCCATCATTTGCCTGAAAATTACAGGATGTCATTCTTGTTTTACTGCTCAATAGTACTCCATTGTGTAAATACACCACAATTTTTTAATCCATTCTTCAATTGAGGGACATGTATGTTGTTTCCAGTTTATGACTATTATGAATAGTGCTGCTGTTAACATAATTGAGCTGATGCCCTTGAGGTAAGAATGTGCATCCTTTGGGTATATGCCCAAGTTGCTAGATCATTGGATAGACTGATTCCCAGCTTTCTGAGGAACTGCCATACTGATTTCTAAGGTGGCTGCACAAGTTTACATTCCCACCAGCAATGGAGGAACATTCTCTTTTCTCCACATCCTCTCCAGCATAGGCTGTCACCTATGTTTTTGATCTTGGTTATTCTGACAGGTGTAAGATGGTATCTCAGAGTTGTTCTGATTTGCATTACTCTGATGGCTAAAGATGTTGAGCAATTCTTTGAGTGTCTTTCAGCCATTTGAAATTCTTCTGTTGAGAATTCCCTTTTTAACTCTGAATCCCATTTCTAATTGGATTATTTGGGTTTTTGGCCTCTGGTTTCTTGAGTTCTCTTTGTAATTTAGGGATCAATCCTCTGTTAGATGCAGGGTTGATGAAGTTCTTTTCCCATTCTGTAGATTGTCATTTTGTCTTAATGACTGTGTCCTTTGCCTTAAAGAAGCTTCTCAGGTGCAGGAGGTCCCACTTATTGATTGTTGTTCTTAGTGTCTGTGCTACTGGTGTTATATTTAGGAAGTGTTCACCAGTGCCAATGTGTTGGAGGGTATGTCCCACTTTCTTTTCTATCAAGTTCAGTGTAGCTGGGTTTATGTTGAGGTCTTTGATCTACTTGGATTTGAATTTTGTGCAGGGTGATAGATATGAATCTATTTTCGTTCTTCCAAATACTACAATACAGTTATGTCAGTACAATCTGTTAAATATACTATCTTTTTTCCATTGAATATTTTTGGCTTCTGTCAAAAATCAGGTGTTCATAGGTGTGTGAGTTAATGTTGGAGTCTTCGATTTAATTTCATTGATCCGCAAGTCTGTTTTTATGTCAGTACCTGGCTTTTCTTTCTTTTTTTTTTTTTTTTAAATTACTGTTGCTCTATAGTATAGCTTAAAGTCCAGGATGGTGATGCCTCCTGATGTTCTATTATTGAACAGGATTGTTTTGACAATCCTGAGTTTCCTGTTATTCCATATGAAGTTGAGAATTGTTCTTTCAAGGATTTTGAAAATTGTGTTGGGATTTT
Organism: Phyllotis vaccarum; assembly: GCA_033318265.1. NCBI lineage: Eukaryota > Metazoa > Chordata > Mammalia > Rodentia > Cricetidae > Phyllotis > Phyllotis vaccarum. The sequence goes on along the minus strand of JARWLC010000015.1, from coordinate 13,032,803 downwards.
GAAGAAATTGCATTGAATCTGTAGATTTTGATTAGATAGCCATTTTTACTGTTGCTCCTATGAAGTTCTCTATTTCTATGAAGGTTCTCTTAATATATCACCCTGATAAAGTATCAAGGTGACAGACTTTACCCAGCAGAACTTACCTATGGCAGCTTTGTCTCTTCCCACCTTTGCCCAGAATTTGACAGAAGACCTCCCAAGCAGAAAGTGACTACTTCTCTTTGCTCTTTAGGGAAGAGCCTATCCCTCTCTGGAGAATTGGGTTTCTTTACACTTTCCTCATTTTTAGCTTTCTCTTTAAAATGCTTATCTGTTTAGTTCATCTGGAGCTTTCAGGATGAAAATATTGCCTGTTATGATCTTTCTTCTGAACAAAACAAAACTTCCTTGACATTATTTTTGAGTTTGTAATAATGTTGTTCGTGTACTCTATTGTAGGATCATAGCTAGAGTCTTTTTGGTGTTTTAAGAGCTTTCCTTCCTAGACTGGGATACATGTCTCCTGTGAGCTGTGATTTCTAGTTTCTCCAGTGAACTTTAAGATTTTGAAGCATAAATCACAGCTATGTGAACATAGTTTTGCCAGTGTTTGGGCCTGGGTCACACAATGAGATGGCTGACTATACCCCTCAGTACAGCTGCTCTGGTTTGCTCACCTTCCAATGGTGGTGTATAGTCTCATATTTTTTACTTTCAACTTCAAAATAAATTTAGAGGAGCATAAGTAAAAGCTATTTGGGAAATTAAAGAGTTCCTCTACCCGTGACACTCATAGAATGAAAATATCTTATAAGGCTGTAAAATATTCTTGCAATAACTAATATTTCTAAGGAGCTTCATTAAATTGTTCCCATTAACCAAATTCTAACATTAAATTCTTTCTAAATGAAACTCTCAGGCCAGATTTCATTTTCTGTGTTGAATTTTAATATTAAATTGTATTAATCAGTATAGGGATGATTAACAGGACAAAGTCGGAAGCCGAGCATGGGCTTTTCCATATCTTAGTTTTCAGTGAGGTTGTTTAGCTTTAGGTATTCTGAGTTTTAGTAGCATGCTGGAAAGGACATGTTTGCTTGTGATAATTGCACAATAGGCTTAGCTGTGTGTTATGCTTTTCACCAGATTTTACTAAGTTTCTTGAAGAATTTGCCATGTTTCCTTTTTTCATCAGAGTAAATACCACTGCATAGTGTCTAGAATAATCACTGCTCATGAACTTACAGAATGAACTTGTAAAAAGTCTATATTTGTTCAGAGATCACAACTTTCACAATGTTTTTGAAGGAGGAAGATATTTTGGATCTTCTGGAACAATGTGAAATCGATGATGAAAGGTTGATGGGGAAAACTACCAGAATCCGAGGACCGAAGGTGAAATGTCACTGTCTTCCACAATGCCAGAGTCCATGTCACTAAGTGCAAGCGATTCCTCCTAGGTGGTTCCTGTAAGAGTTATGACGCATAGGAACTTCAGCAATTTTGTGTTCAGTAAAGGTAAAAACTAGGCAGACGGTGTCACCAAGCACTCACAGACTTTGTCCCACTGGCTTTTTTCAGATGTTTGCTTCGTTGCCTAACTGAAGTGCTGGTGAGTGCCTGGTGACCCAGATAGGCTGGCGTGAGGAGGACTTCCCCTGGTCGAAGTTAACATCAGACTTTTGTTATAGTCCCAGTTAAATAATGAACAAAAGAAGTATATAGGGTTGTACATAAGGCAAATGTGACTCTAGGGACACAGCAATAGGGAAGCCCTTCCCTGCTGTCTGTTTACCCAGGGTCCTGTACAGCCGTGTCCACACTGTGTGTTTAGAGGGATTCTGCTCTTCTTTTCTGCTCTCTCTCATCCCGTCAGTTTCTCATATTAACTGTGTACATGGATTTATGTATCTATATCAAATCCAGGAACCACAACTAAGAGAAAATACACAATATTTGTCTGTGATTGTCTTAATTCACTCAATCTGACGATCTCCAGTTGCATCTGTTTTTCTATAAATAAATTTGTCTTCTTAATGGCTGAAAATTTCACTGTGTGTGTGAACCACATTTTCCTTGTCCGTTCCTCTCCTGTTCACGTTTACGTCAGCTCCATAGTGCGGCCACTGTGAACAGTGTGTGCATAAGCTCTGATATCAGTTGTCTCTGTGCTGTGTTGTCTTGGGAGCTCTTCTTTTGCTGACACAGTGACACTGACAGGTGCTCCTAAAAACAGACTCAGCACCTAGGATGGGCAAAGCTGTTGTGTAGGCAGAGAGAAGCAGATGTTTACTTTCCTTAACATCTGTTTTGTGGTGTTGTTTTTGCAGTTTGATATACGACAAATTCCAGGGAAGCAAGAAGGTGAATTTGAGAAATCATAGATTTATCAGCATGTCCCATTTTATTAATATTATAGCATTGGCAAGCTATATATTTGTTAGGCTCTCGTGCTTTACTACTTGTTTAAAAAAGAAGAAAAGAACCCTCATGGATGTGCTGCTGGACTGATTGGGACTCCCTTCTAATCAGGCTTCACCAGGGCTGTTCTGTGTGAATTTGCCCTGGAACCACCGTTTTGACATACATTTCCTAGCCCCTTCTCCACCTCCATCCCATAAGTAATGTTATTTCAGAGCGTTTGTGATGAGTGAGTATTTGTGTGAGATTGTGAATACCTTGAAGGTGGGAATGGGGTTTTCATCTTATCTGTAGCACCTAATAGTGTTTTGTCTAATACATCACAGGTATCCAAAATCCATTGGTTAAAAATGTTGAATGTATTCAAAAGTTTCTCATTAGCAAGTTGGAGAGCAAATAGGTAGCTTTCAGGGCAAGGTGATGTGGTGAGTATTGAAATAGACTGCAAATTAAAGAGGCTGACTGAAGACAGCTTTTGGAGGCATTTCCATTTGAACTGGGTTTTCAGAATGAGCCCAGCTCATTTGTGTTAGAAGGGACATTCGAGGCAAGCCTTGTATCTGTGATGCTGTATCAGGTGTGAGGGAGGTGTGGGAGTTTGTGGTTTTAGGAGGAGGAAATGAAAGTAAAACCTGGCAAGGAGTATGTATGTGTAAAGACCTCAGATGTCAGACAATATTCTGAAAATGGAAAAATTCCTGTGAAACAAATGTATTTAGATTATCTGGAAAAGTGAATGCCCTTATGAGTTATGGCTCCATTTGAGGAAACATCTGAGGAGTTTTTAAGCCTTGGATTTCTCTTAATACTATGTGCCAACCAGTTTTACCACTGGCGTTTCTAAGCTTTGCATAACAATCATTACAGTTTGCCAAAGCCAACTTGAGACTACCTAGGGACACTAAATCCATGGTGGAAAGACTTGTACAAAGGCCCTGGGGCATCATATATTTTCTGTCATTTTACTTACATAGGCTTGCCTCCCAAAGGAAAGTGTGATGGGTCCCAGGCAAAAACTCAAGTTGCTATTTTCCAACTTCTGTCATAACAGGAAAAGTTAACAGTTATTTGTTTGAATGAGATGGATTGGGAAGTTCCTTACTTAATTCTTTAATTGTTAAAGTCAGAAACATTTCTAAATAGATGAAAATGGCATAATTCGTTTAGAAGTGTACCTATAGTTTTTATTTGTTTTATCAAGGTGTTTAAAGTGACTCAAACTTCTAAAGAGAAATTCATTTTCAGAGAGACAGTATTTTATGGTGAACACTTGTCACCAGGGTCTTCATTAGTTAAAGAATACTTTGAAATATCCTTTGTTAAACCTTTTTATTAGGCTGAATAGTGGCATCCCACGTATTTGAAAATTTAAGGAATATTAATTAATTAGCCACAAAAATAAGTGAGACATAAAGCATTAGCAATGTCCTTAAGTTGATACACATATATTTGTTTTTGCTATACATTTATGTATTTTTATATCTGACCTGTTTCGTAATAAAACTATAAAGTACTATGATTTATGTCATAACATCATAGCACTTTCAAAATCCCATCATATCATTAAAGTGCTACTGGATGTTTAAATTGCTATGACTCCTATTTACTTATTGATTGAACAGTGTGTTGGCTAAAAGTCCTAAATGCTTGCATGACACAAAGGTTTGGCTGTCCCCTTCCTCTGCGATTTATTTATAAAGTTAAACAATGATGTAGCCAGTGTTTTGGGGAAAGTTTAAATCTGTGTGCTGCTTGAAGGAAGGCACCCACTCCAGCAAGCCCAGTCCCGCCCCTGTTCCCTGGAGGCATGCTAAACTTCTGAAGAGACACCTCTTCTCTAGAGTTCATGTTTGCCAAGGTTGTCAATGTGTTTGATGACTGTGCTACTGGCAAATGTTTTTTATGCATTTCTGTTTGAACATTTTTAGTACTCTGTAAATATTAGACCATCAAAAGGAGAGCACATGTATAAAGGCAAGTTGGTACCTAGTGTATTTGGTTCTTTCCCACTTCAGTTGTATTTCGTTTCTTGCACAAGTTGTACCTTTAATATCATCATCCTTTGGCTTTCTTTGTATTCCAGACACCTCTTAGAATGTCCCCCTTTCCTTCTCTCACGCTACACTGTTGCACTGGAGGGACATAGTTTCTTTCCGTAAATGCCCATGACATCCTAGGGATTCATTATGATATGCTCTGTCACCAAAGCCATGGGTATACAGCTGCAGCAGCCTGTCTCAGCAGGAACAGGAGGTGTAGAGTGAGTGTAACAAGAAGGCTTTAAAACAACTCCATTACAGAACTGTCTTGTTCTCTATTGTGTACATTCTTTCTGAAGTGAAGCCATCCCGTCTCTCTCCCTGTCCCTGCACTTGGTGTCTTTATCTGTCATGAAGAGCAGAATTAAGTTGATTTTATTAGAAATATTAGGGCATAATACCATCCTAATCAGACCTGTGTAGAGTCACTCTTTTTCATACGGTACTGATTTTCATAGGCCATGTTGTAGGATGTCACATTAAAAAAAAAAAAAAAAAAAAAAAAAAAGCAAAAAAAAAAAAAAAAAAAAAAAAAAAAGCAATGTGTCAGAGTTAGAGTTCCTCTGTTAAGGGTCACAAGTCATAACAGGTTTAGTAAAATGTTTATTTTTCCAAATATATAGAGGGGTTTGATGAGACTGCCCTTAGGTTCAATTCTAAATAAAATAAATAATAAATATCTAGTGTGAACTAGTCATGTGATTAATACCTTACTTCTTTAACATTATCTGAGTGAGTGGGTAGATTCTTGGACTCTGTTTGAGTGCGTGATTGTATGACTTTTTTTGAGGGCTAGGGAGTTGTTCAAGACAGGGTTTCTCTGCATAACTACCCTGGCTGTCCTGGAACTATTTTTGTAGGTCAGGCTGTCCTCCAGTTTACAGAGATCTGACTGCCTCTGCCTTCTGAGTGTGGGATTAAAGGTGTGCACCACCACCACCACCTGGCCTGAGTGCATGATATTACTTCTAATGGTTTCTCTTGTTTCTGCTTCCTTAGTTCCTTGGTAGTCTTTGCCTCTCTGCTGTATGATATTTTTGTTTACATTCTGACAAATGGAGATCAGAGGGCAGAGCTGACCACTAGTTAGCCATCAAGGCCAGGCAGTGGTGGCTCACATCTTTAATCCCAGCACTTGGGAGGAGGAAGCAGGAAGATGAGGAGTTCAAGGCCACCCTGAGCCACATGAGACTGAGTCAGTGCAAAAGAGGGACAGACAGGGTGGTGATGCTGCACACTTTTAATCCCAGCACTAGAGAGATAGAAAAAGGGATATAAGGCGGGTGTGGACAGGAGCTCGTGCCCCCATTCAGTCTGAGGATTAATAGAGGTAAAAAGTTTCAAGTGTCTGTGGTTCTCTCTGACCTTTCAGCTTTTACCCTCATATCTGACTTTGAGTTTTTATTAATAAGACTAATTGGGATCATACTTCACCTCTCCTTCTTCCTCTCTACCCCCAATCACTTTTTTGGGAGTGAGTCTTGATGCTTAATCTCTCTAGGTAGAGTGAACGAAAGCGGATTTATGATATGTATACTTTTAGATCAAATATTTCCCCTTGTTTTGCTGTCCTTCTTGTTTATTGTAGTCACATAGAAACAGCATTGTCCTCATCAGGACTGAGCCGTATAATTGGAGGAATATTCAAGAAAGCCTCACACCTAGTGTGTGCTCTGTTGTGAGCATGTTTGATCTGATGCGATACGATAAAGCATTTACCCGGTAGAGCTGGCAGATGTCTATGAATAGAGAGGTCTCATGCCCCATGGACGCCGGACATGTGGTAGGAGGCAACAGCAGGCGGCGGCACGGCAGGGGACACTCAGACTGCTTCTGTATAGAAGGACTTTATTATTGTAATAACGAAATATAGAAAGAAGGAAAGGAAAGAGAAGAGAAAAGGGTTGAAGGAGGAATAGAGAAAGCATTGTTGGGACAGGAGAAACAAAAGAGAGTTGGCAGCGGGAATCTTCTTAAAGGGGGCTTGACATCAGAACTCAGGGCAGGGCATAGCTTCAGAGGCTGGAACAGAATCCTAACATGCTCTACTACCTGAAAAAGTACCAAACAGTAGGAAGGGGCTTCCATATTCACCAATAAGCAGTGAGCATGGGGTGGGGTGTTAAAATAATGACTATCCAGGGGATGTTAACCAAGTGGCATGCCACTCTATTTTAGCCCCTGTTTTGCATGCCAGAGTGTGCTGAGGTAATGAAGAAGCAGAAGTATTACTACAGCAGTGAGAGCAGTTTTGACAGCAGCAGCAGCAGCAGCAATTCCGAACTGGATGAGAATGAGAAAGAAGTGTGTCAGAAGAAACGGGAACAAGCCCAGTATAACCTTAAACACAGCAGTCACTGCAAACTATTTCAACAATCCAGTAAGTGAATATCTCCTATGTTGGTACACGAAGAGCTATAGAATTGAAACTCTCAAACTCAATAAAAAGTCCTTGGGCCAAAAGAAGTGTTGTCATGTGTGAGGGGACCTGTATTCCATCCCCTGTCTTTCCCTGGCCAGAGCCCAGTTTGTGCCTCAACCCATAAGGTTCTACAAGTAGGAAACAGATTGAATAGAGAATCCTTCCTTCTGTCTTCCATAGTTTGCATGCTAAGTTGTGGCATGGGTTTTATAGATGTGTGACAAAGCTTTTAGGCAGAATGTGTTCTCTTTGAGGTCCACATCATTTCTGCTTCAGTTTCTACCTATCACCTGCTTTGTTTGGCACTGTCACCCAATTTTAAACATGTGCCCATCTCTCTCTAGGCATTTTTCTTGATGTGTCTGTGAGGCACAGAACTGGGAAGTAGTTGAAATTTTGCTCCTTCTCACTTTCATCCTAACAGGCAGAACTTTGTGTACATCACAGGTATTTAGGAAAGCAACCAACTTCTCTTCCACCCCTCTCCCTCTGTCTTCCCACACACCCTATCTCTTCCTTTATTTTCATCTTTCAATCCCAAATATCCATGATCTTGCCTCTGATTTGCCACTCACCCTCATAAATGAAACCTAATATCTCCATTTTCCAGACTTTCTTGTAAAATACCTTTTTGCTGTTGTCTCTGAATTAGGACCATCTTAACACCCATGTCACAGAGTCATTTGCATAGAATACAGTGTCTTCAGGTTCCACCAAAGTAGCCAGCTCAGCATTGCAGTAAACACAGCTGGAGCCTTTGCAGATCTGCTCTACAGCAATGCTTAATATGTTTCGGTCCTGATAATGTATTTTAAAACTGGCCTCCTAGGCTTGTAGTAAAGTGCCCAATGAATGAATAAGTAATAAATGAATTCAGAGAAAAAACCCTTTGTTTCTCAAACATTCTGTAGAGTATATATAATGCTTTTCTCGTGGAAGGTTTAAGTATTTGGAGGGGAGACAACATATTCTGTTCTGTTTTATTGATTAATATTTCTGAGTACATGTTAGCTAGTATAGGCCTTCACTTCTTTTCCTTAAGGATTTTGTAAGTGTGTCTCTGGATAAATATGACTCAGTTATTATTCTCAAAGCTGACATTTTTATGTCCAAATTTTGCTGGGTTTTAGATGTCTTGCCTGTTAGCTAATGTGACTATTACTTAATAGCATGAACTGATGAGGGTATAGATCAGGGACAGAAAATATCCATAGAGTTTTACAGCTCTGAGATTGCTCCATGCTCTGGGACCAACAGACTAAAGAGCTGAGATCAGATAATACTATAATAAAATAGGATATTGAATTAAAGCACATTAAAATGTAGAAAATTTTATTTTGTCATTCTAATTCAATGACATATTTATTTCTTTATTGTACATTTAGGCAGGGATTATAACAAGCGTTTCACTAGGTTTTTTTTATTCTCTCTTAATCATCCACTAGGAGCCTCACAGCCACAAATCCTTCATAAATTAATGACCAAGGGCAAAATTCAGATCATTAGTGACACTTTCCTGTGTAGACAATGGATTTGGGGTATTGTTATAGCCTCGGAAACAACATAGAAGACTTTTTCTCACATAATCTATAGATAAAAGTCACAACCATGTTTCTCAGTCTGCCACCAATGGATCAGACTACTTTAGTTTTCTTGTCTGAATTTCCAGGTGGAGAGATGAATAGTGAGAATCTGAGCTGATTCGAGAAGATGATATTTTCCTTCTGAGCCATGAGCAGGCCTTGCTCAGTCAGTCCCTACCTTAGGATTAGAAAGGTGGCAGATGATAGATGATATAGCTTGCAACAAATGGTTTAGAATTTTTTTTTTGTAAACATGACCCTTGTATTGTTGTTGTATGTTAAACATGTGACCTTTGTAACTAATATCTTTTTAAGTTTTAATATTTGATATTTTAAAAAATATTTTAAAAACTCACTTGCTTTATGTTCCCATATAGTGTCCTGTTAAAAAGCTCTGTGTGTCACAGGTTCAGAAAGAAGTTAATGCTTGCAACAAACAGAAGGTTTTTATTTTGTTTTTAAGCAGAATCTTCTAAAGCTTGAATGGGTGTGTATTTTTATGCTCTCCAGAACCCAGAGAAACAGTACTACATTTACCACATGCTCACAGTATCTTTTAGAAGTGTGCCCCTAATTCTACCATTTATACCCTCACTTTTATGAAGCTTGAATTCTTTCAACAGCCAATGAAGAGAGATATTTTGGGTATGCAACCTGGCTGCATGTGAGTTTCACTAAATTATTTATCTAATGAAGACTGATATATTCTCCAAGCAGAGAACAAATCCAGGATAAAGGATCTGCAGGACAAATGAGTCGAAGAAAAGATAAAAATGCTGATGGTGTTGAGCAATTATCTTTTTCCAGGTCAGGAGCCACAGCTTACCAAAGCTACTTGCTTTTCTTTTCATCAGTATATTCCCAGAATGCACAAGAGCAGACATTTGATGGTTTCCTTGGATATTTATTCTGATAAACAGTTCTATCCTTTGACCTAATTTTTTTCTTTACTTAAATTTTTTTTTCTATTGAAATTCTTTGTGTGTGTCCACCAATTTGCTGAAACTCTTTTAATAGCCAGTTCTATTTAAATTACATTAGAATACTCTTCACATTGCTTTAGGACTCTTTCTAGAGGCCCTGGATTCTGTACCTTATCTGTTTACCCTGGTCATTCTATGTTCTTCTTTCCTTCTCTCAGTGACCTTACTGTAAAATATAAAATCTCCAACCCACACAGACTCTAATAGCCAGTTTCAACTCAATGTTAGTAGATAATTGTAGCATTATATAAAAATGGAGACTTTTAACATTCAGTGATGAGAGCTTTAGGTGGTGGCTAATCTTGGCCACCATCTTGCTGTGGTCCTTTAGGAAGGTTCTTATTCTTCTATTCTAGACAATATAAAAATCCTTTCTCCTGGCTAGAGAGATGGCTCAGTAGGTGAACTGATAACTGTGTAAGTGTGAGGACCTGCGTTCAAGTTCCCAGAACCCATATAATGCCTGGTTCTCAGTAGTGTGTCTGTAATCCCAGTAATCCCATGTTCCTCTGGCAAGATGAGAAGGTGAAGTCAGAGGAATCCCTGGACTCTGGATGGGGGTTGGTGACAGCTAGTCTTGCATCTACAGCCATGAATGATGAATGATGAGAAGGCTGTGTCTCAAACAAGGCTGAATGCAAGGATGAAAAACTGAACTCCATATGTGTATGATGGCGTGTGTGTTCCTATATTCATATACATGAACACACACACATACACACACACACACACACACACACACACACACACACACACACACACACACACACACACACACACACACACACACATGCACGCACGCACATAGTAGAGATTTTTGGCCGGGTCTACTTTTGTGGTCAACACCTGTTTGCCACTACTTAGCCTCCCACAAAATGACTCAGACACATATCAATTATCTGCTGCTTGGCCTATGGCTCAGACATATTGTTAGCTAGCTCTTGTATCATAACCCAACCTACTTTTATTAATCTGTTTTGTCACGTGGCTCATAGCTTACTTATTTTTTTTACATCTTGCTTCTTGGGTGACTGGATCATGTCTCCTTTTGACTTTGCCGTCTTTTTTTTTTTTAAATCTATGTTCTAATTAACTGCTTACTTCTAAGATGCCTTAACATAGGCTCAAACAGTCTCTTTATTAACAAATGATATTCACAGCATACAGAAGGACATCCCACATCACTTTTTTGCCTAATTAAAAAGGAAGGTTTTAATTTTAACATAGTAAAATTATATATAATAAAACTTATCAAGGTACAGGTGGGATGCCTGGCTCACAAGTGCCTTATGAGTGTGCCCACTTCTCTGTTTCTCTAATGTCTCCTTTAAGAATTTCCCAGCACAACCACTCTTCATTTTACCAGAACTCTTTTGTACCAAGTGCACTGTTCAAAATCAAAGAATTAATTCCAAACTTCTTTTCTTGTGATGATGTCTAGGCTTTGACATTTGTCATTCAGCCACCACCTGGTCTAATCATTAGTCTATGGAGATCTAATAGGGAGAAAAGTGTACTAACAGCACTGCTTCTCCGTCACCGATAGATTCCATGAGGCGTTCGGTCAGCTGCCCTCGGTCCATCTCCGCTCACTTACCTTCCAGTGGGGACGCACGCCCCTTTTCTTCTCAACAAGTGATACCATTAGCACGGCCAACTTCAGCATCTCGGTCACATTCCTTAAACCGCGCTTCCTCCTACCTGAGACACCTGCCTAGCAGTAATGATGCCAGCTCTACCAACTCTCTGGTGGTAAGCTATCCGTCAGTTGTGCCCTTTCAAGGTTGCAGAAAACACCAGACTCAGAATGTAGGTGACAAAGAGATCAGCTAAGAGGATGGGGAGTGAAATCTTTGACCCCTTCTGCATTTTACCTCGTGACCTTTGGAAGCTGCACTGTTCACACGGCCTCCACCCATTTTAGTATGGACTCCTAGAAGACAAGCCTCCCCATATCACAGACCTCAAGAATGGATAGAAAGAAGCATTGTTTAATGAAGGAGGGTAACATTGTTGGCGGTCATCTGAGTAAATGCATGGTTTTGCAATGTTTTAATGGTGTCTGTGGACACAAGCACATTTATCTAGGAAGACCTAAATATGGAAGATCTCTCTTAAAACTCTGGATTAATTAATAACTTAATAACATATTATACTCTTAGAGCCTACGTACAGTGTTGTTTAGATACTAAATTAACATGTCCCATTTCCCTTTCAGCATAAACCAAAGAAACTTACAATTGACAAAGTCTATGGTTTTATTATGTTTTCCTGGAGCTTGGCCAGAGATTTATTTAAAGTCTTTGTTTCATTAACACTGATGTTCCCACTGGTAAAAACTCAGGAAATTTAAGTGAATTCATTCATTTCATAACAATGACGGATTTTATTTTCCAAACCCCCAAATTTGCAACAAATGAAAGGGAACTAGGGGCCCTTTTAAAAAACTTATATTTAATACTTTTGTCTTGAGGGATTTCAAATACAAGGAGGAGGAAATATAAAAGATACCCTTGCAAATAATAACTAATTTAATGCTAAAATTCACAAATATCCCTTTTAATAAATGAAAAGTACATCATTTTTACCTAGAAATATCTTTTAAATTATACTGGCACAATGAAGTAATACTCCCTCCACATATCTGTATTTTTCAAATTTAAGAATGCGTCTTTGCGACAGTTGAAAACTAAAGAACAGGAAGATGACCTCACAAGCCAGACCTTGTTTGTTCTCAAGGACATGAGGATCCGCTTTCCAGGAAAATCAGATACAGAGTCAGAGCTTCTGATAGAAGATGTGAGTATGTGATGCATATAAAATCCAAATAGCATTAAACTGTCTTTCCTTGGACTGGGGTGATGGGATCTGTTGGTAAAGTGTTTGCTGGGCAAGGAGGAGGTCTTGAGTCGCATCCCCAGCACTTACATAAGAGCCTGGCATGGTGACATGCACTGCTAATCTCAGTACGAGAAGGAGAAGGCAGATGCAGAAGGACTCCTGGGATTTGATGGCAGCTATCCCAGGGTGCAGTATGGCCCCAGGACCCAGTGAGGGATTGGATCTCCAAACTTTTAGGTAATTGCTGCCTGAAGAAAGGCATTTAAGCCTGACCTCTGCCATCCACTGATGTTGATGGTCATGCATGTATGTACCTACTGGCATACATGTGCACTGTACACATACATTCATGGACACATGCCTCCCTTACATCTACACAAAATGTTATTTTCTGGTCAAATTGTACTTAATTGTGAATGAAATGTAATTGATGTTTCCTTTATCTCCGAGACTCATTATAAAATAGAATTTATTTTAGTTGTTAGGAACATTTTGTCAAATAGTAAGGCTGTCAAGTGAGAATAATTAACATCAAGTAATAACTGTACTTTGTGATAAAGAAAAATCAGAATAAACTTTTCTATATAAAAGCTCACTAGGTTGAAGAATTCTAAGGTAAAAAGAGATATGACAAGAATAGTAGCAGCCTGGTAGGAAATGTCAGGATTTAAAGGGGATGCCTGGAAGAGCACTGTTCAGTCTGGCTGAGTTTTACTTCCTCCGCCTAGTTGAGACTTAGGAACCAGCAGGGGTTTAGAGGCTGAGCTCTTAGCTTCCAAGAAATCCAAGGTCACTGAAATGGTTTGCTGGAAGAACATTTCTTCACTCAAGGGCTCTTTTCTTCATCCAACACGCTTTCTAAATGGTCGTTCATAGATCTTTCATCAGTCACAGAATGCTGTTTGGAGTAAGGTGGGGTAGTTTATGATTTTTTTTTTTTCCCTAGAAGACAGGACACCATCTAGTGGTCATATAAAGAATAAAAACCACAGCTGCACAGGGTCCTTCTGCTGTTCACATTTGTTTACAAAGCACGGGTATTGAAATAATAACAGAACCAAAAAGTTGTATTGCTTTGAAAATTTTGTTAGTAGATAATTATAAAGTATTCAAATATTTTGCATTTTGTGGTGATACAACTTTTCAAAAGTGAAAGCAGTATGTTGTTTGTGGGGAGCTACTACTTTAGATTGAGCATAAGGCCTTGAGTTAGATATGTTTTACAATTTTAAATTACGCTTATTTATTTTTTTAGTGTGTGTGTGTGTGTGTGAGGGTATACACCATGGCATATGTGTGGAGGCCAGAAGACAACACAGATGGAGTCAGTTGCCCTTCTACCATTACGCATGTCCCAGGGACTGAATTCTGGTTATCACATGTGGCAGCAAGCAAGCACCTTTGCCCAGTACACCGCATCGCATCATCAGATGAATAGGATTTTACATATTTTGATAGAGTTTATTTTTGTTTTGTGAGTATTTTTCCTGCATATGTGTCTGTGCACCAGAAGTTTGCCCACTTCTCATGGGGCAAAGAAGGCACTGGATCCCCAAGGACATGAGTTGCAGTTATACATCACCACTGCTCACAGGACAGAGAAGGCACTGGATCCCCTGGAACAGGAGTTGCAGTTATACATCACCACTGCTCACAGGACAGAGAAGGCATTGGATCCCCTGGAACAGGAGTTACAGTTATACATCACCACTGCTCACAGGACAGAGAAGGCATTGGATCCCCTGGAACAGGAGTTACAGTTATACATCACCACTGCTCACAGGACAGAGAAGGCATTGGATCCCCTGGAACAGGAGTTACAGTTATACATCACCACTGCTCACAGGACAGAGAAGGCATTGGATCCCCTGGAACAGGAGTTACAGTTATACATTACCAGTGCTCACAGGACAGAGAAGGCACTGGATCCCCTGGAACAGGAGTTGCAGTTATACATCACCACTGCTCACAGGGCAGAGAAGGCATTGGATCCCCTGGAACAGGAGTTAGGTTATACATCACCAAATGGGTGCTGGAAATTAAACCCAAGTTCTCTATAAGAGGGGCAAGTGCTCTTAACCACTGGACCAATACTGTGTCACTGAAGCCACATTAATGTTAGTTTTTAATTAGAAAATGAGAAAGTAGAACTAATATTTGTGATTAATACAATTCTCCTATGAAGAAGATTGCTAGGCTTATGCAATTTATGGAACAATAATTAATATCAGGCATTATATTCTTTGCTCTATGTCTAGTATGTTCCAGAAGTAAATGTTTGCTACAGTATATATTGCTAGAATATATATTGAGAAATTTGAAGATATGCAGGTAATGCAAAGAAAGGGTTAGTAGAATCCTAGCTGAGTATAGGTTGATTTTTAATGTATTATTTAATATTTTATTACTATGTGGATAACATAGCAAGATGAAAAATCCATAGGTTTTCTTTCTGCCTAAAATATGTATGTCTTCTGATTTCTGACTTTTATTCATTGAGTGATATTCTTAGTGAAGAGGAAAAAGGGGCTTTGGATTTAAAACCTCTGGCTTGGTTAAGTCTTTGCAGGTACCTTATTTATGAATGTTGAAATTTTTGTTATTAGTAGTTTGATGGTGCTTTCACAGCACAAGTCTGTGCTAACACATTTGTCTACCCCTTTTTCTAAGAATTCTATATTAAATTTGTTAACATTTCTCCCCCAACAGATCATGGATAACTGGAAGCATTACAAAACAAAAGTGGCTTCATATTGGCTCATAAAATTGGACTCCTCAAAACAACGAAAAGTGAGTAAACTCAAAAATCACTTTGCCCTTTTCATATTTATTAATCTAGAACACTTAGTCAAATCCATAACAATTTTATATGTGAACACTTATTTTCTTATGCCTTCAACAATGTTGTGTTAGACAAGGATTTAGATTGTGAGGATAAAAAGTAAACTAAGTCCGATGTTCATATGGACCACAGAGGCAATCTTTTTATTTACTCACATGTATATAAGAATTTAATGATCTTGTGAAATTAATTCATTTTTGTTATAAAAGTAAGTGGCAAGGGGTGAGTTTGGATGGTGAGATAGGGCTCAGATGATGACTTTATGGACTGGAAAATCCAGTTTTATTTTGTGTATGGGAAGCCATTGGAAAAGCATGAGGAAATGCTTATAATCTCATGAATAGTTTTAAAGGACTGAGAACTACTTGGGGGGGGGGTGGAATGGAGGCAGAAGGGATGTGGCATGATTAGAGCAGAAAGTAGCAAGAGGGCTTCTCGGGTAAACGAGGCAAGAACAATGGCGTAGGTTTAGCTACAGTGGTAGTAGAATGGGTGGATTCTGTTGGTCTGTTGTGTGGGTTTTAAAGCTTTTTATTCTGTCTTATGTGTATATGTGTGTGCCTGAGTCTATATTTGTGTACCACAATCATCCAGGACCACAGAGAGGTCAGAAGCAGAGTCTTACTCCCCGAGACTGAAGTTAGAGACACTTGTGCCCCCCCCCCCCCACGTAGGTGCTGGGAACTGAATCTGTCTCCTCTTCAAGAACAAGTGCTTGGAACCACGGAGCCATCTTCCAGCTCCCTGTTTTGTTCTGTTTTGATCTTGGATATGTTATGTTGATGGACTGATTAGAGATCTAAGCTACAATATATGTGATATAAGTGATGTACATATGAGTTTGAGAGCAAAGCTGAGGCTGAGCATGGAGATAAGAAAAATTAGGAGTATGTATGGTATGTAAAGGAACGGAGTTGGGTGGGATCACATAGAACGTTTGTTAAAACACAGGGGTCTTCTGGGACTAAACTCGCCTGCCCATAGGAATTGGAGAAGGGGGGATTCTCTGAAGAGGAAAGAGAAGAAGCAGGGGGTGAAGCATGAAAAACAGTAAGAGTTGAGTGTCCCTGAAGCCAATGGAAGTCATCTTAACAACAGACCGATAGGCCACAGGCCATTGTGAAAGTTAGCACTTTGGCATTACATTGTCATTTTGGGAAAACATGGGTTAGTGGTGACCAGAGTTTGAGGCGTGTTAGGGAGCAAAACCTAAGTGAAAGAGATTCAGTTACTGAATCTTGAAGAAGGGGGAGAAATCTATAGCTGGTGCACACACTTTTCACAAAACTGGGGAAGGCGACAAAGGGAAATGAGGTCGCGAGAAGAGAGTTGTAGGCTAGAGAGGGTTTTGTCTTCTGCCTTAAAGATGAAGACTCTTTTGGTTTGTGTGTTGGTGGATTGATGGCAATGGCCTGTAAGAAAAGAGCTGTCAGGGAGGGAACACTACAACCATCTTGTGTAAACTGAGGTTTGGTCTAGCCAAGAGCAGTTACTGTAATCAGAGGGAAGATGGGGGGGGGGCTCAGCGTGATGGAAAAGGTGAGGTCTGAGGAGAGAGCGAAAGGTGTGTAACAGCTGCCAAGAAGAGTGGGAGGCAGGCATTTTATTACAGTAGCAAAACCAATACAGTGCTGTTTAAACAACTACTTATTTTACAAGAAAATAAAGGGAGCTTATTGCTTGTTATACACAAAATAAATTCCATGCAGTTTACAGTTTGATATGTAACGTAGGAAAACATTAAAACAAAAAGGAAATGCTGAGATGATTGTAGTCATAGAGCAGGGAAAGATCTTTAAAAGGACCTGACCACGAGAGGTTATAGGGAAACCCTGAAAGATTCGGTTATACAAAGGTTTAAAGTCAGGTGTAGTGGTTCTTTTCGATAACCTCAGCATTCAAAAAGCGGAGGCAGGAAGATTGTTGGGAGTCCCAGCCCAGTCTGGGCAATACTGTGAAATCATATCTCAAAAAACAAAACCGACAACAACAGGAAATAAAAAAGAAAAGCATATAAATGGAAAATACATCTTAAATCAAATGAAAGAAATAAAGAGTGAAGGTGTTGAGCAGGCGATGGGTGTTTGAGGAAGACAGATATGTTTAATGCATATAAAATGTAACAGCAGTAAACCAATGATTCTTACCAATCAGCCAAATGCAAACTCGTCAACTAAAAGTAACATGGCTAGGAACATAAAAAGGCTATGCAAAGACAATTTAATGGATCTTCAAACAGCCAATTAGCATGGAAATAGATCCCTGGCCTCACTAATGATAAAGCAATAGCAAGTGAAAACTATCATATTGGCCAAAATTAATAATATGGATAATCCGTACCAGTGAGACTAGCGTGGCTAAGGGAGCCTTTGCTTTGCTAGAAGAGAGTTTATCAGTCTAACTCCTCGGAAAGGTCATTCCCAGTACCTATTAGATTATGGATGCTCATAGCCTTCTGACTCAACAAAACCATTTCTTGCCTTGTGTCCTGTAGATTTTCATCCAGAAAAATTGGGAAGATTTTCATATCAACATTTATAATAATGCCATTTAGAAAATATGCTGGAGGCAGCTTGAGTGCCCACAGTGGGTTTATAGTTAAAGACCTGGTACATTCATGGAATTTAGTTACATTTGATTGAAGACTATTCTAGAATCATCTATGAGTAGAATGTAGAATTCAAGCCTGTGACTTAAGACCAACAACACAAACACGGTAGTAAAATAACAGGAATATTTCTTGCCGTGGGGGAAGGGCACAACACGAAGCAGACTCCATGCAGAATCTTTGAAGGGTGGATAAGTTCTGCCATCTGGTCCTTCTTTTGAACTATCTGGAGACAGTATGGGTTCATTGTAACCACTGGACCATGTTTGTGTTGGAACAGGGGGAGCCTCTTGGACTTGGGTGGCTTTTATTTTCTATCTCAGTTTGATCCATATATCCTGAATGGTAAAATCTAGTAATTTGTTAAAGAACCTACCTCAAAATAAATACAAAATGGGCCGAGGAACTAGTTCAGATACTTTCCTATCATGCACATGAAGTCCTGGGTTTAATCCCTGGCACCACAAGCAAGCAAGCAAACAAGCAAAGAAAATCGAGAATTAGAAATTAGAAAAAAGAGGTGGATAAAGACTTGTGACTCCTACCCCACTACACCATTCTTCAGAACATTCCTTTCTGTCTTCTTCAATGTTGCCCATCTGACTCCCCCTACAACCATCAATTATCATTTCCTATTTGATATCTCGGGACACTTGTACTTGTGTTCTATGCACTGTAAGTGATTTATGGATGTTTAAAAACCCTCTAAGCCTAAGATACTGTCAGCTACCTGCCCGAGGTCTTTCTGTTCTATCCAGAGAGGAAAACTTTTTCCCATGTTGGATGGTCCTGACAAGTGCTACAGGCCTAGGGAGGCATGGTAGACCACGAGACAGACAGCTCCAGGTCTTTAAAGGCCAGAGATGCATAGTCTTAGGTCCTCGGTTTGGAAGCTTATGCCTCTGGGCTCTAACTACCTGTGGATAAGCACTTGGCAGCATTCGTAAACTTCAGTTTCGAGCATCACCATCTATCCTGACTCTCTGGCCCTAGCACCTCAAGTAGAGATGGTTCCTTCTAATCTGTCTCAAAGTGGGTACGTCTCACTGGTAGTCACTGGCAAACTTGCTATACACATTTGTTAAACCATTTCAGTTCTAGACTCAGTTTTTAAGTTTTCTTGTCAGCAAACTAGAATCTGTCTGTATCCTTTTTTCTTTGGTAGCTTGGTATTTATGTGAATGTAGAAACGCATAAAATGGTACTTAGTTTATTGTATGTAATGTAAGATTACCTGGTAAATATTGGATGACCATATGATGTATTTAGATAGAATATTGTCTGAGAATATAAAGGATTATTCCATACATTTAGGGGTTATGCTTACTAGGATATGAAATTTTAAAGTAAATATAGGCTCTTGCTTATAAATTTACTAGCATGTATATATGCTATGACGTCAGGTCCCTCATGGCAATTTACTATAAGGATACTTGTGTTGCACTTCAGTTAAGAGTTTCTTAGAGGCTATTCATGGAAATGAGGAGGCAGTACCAATGTGAGGTCCTATTGTATATTTATTGGCAATTGTTTATATAATTTATTAAGGGGCTTATATAAATGCTCACTGATATAAAATTGAACCTTAAGGCAATTTTTTGTCTCACCAAGTTATGGTGCCAATCTTCTCCTGGATAATACAGGAACAAGCAGCAAGGGTAGGCAGTGTGCCACCGAGTCCTTAGTGGGGGCTGGCCACGTCCCATCCAGGGTCCTGAGACCCCAAAGTTATGCCTCTATGTCTCCCTCAATAACACCTAAATTCTACCATATCTCCCCCTTTTGTCTAACTAAGAAAGTTTTAAACTTAGCATAAGACCATATACAATAGAAATAATTATAAGGTAATGTCTAGGAGAAAGAAAAATAACATAAAAAGTCAAAAATAAATAAGCCATGGCCATGTGGCAAAATAAATTAGTAAGAATACATGAAGATGCAGAAACTAGCTAATGATATGCCTAAGCCATAGGCAAACAACATAGAATTAATGTAAGTTTCTGTGTGTTTCTGTGAGACTACAGGTCTTGCGAGTCTAGACCACGGGCCAGACAGGCCAAAAACTCATACTGCAAGATCCAGGATCTTTATTGTCAATTTATACATCTCTCACCCTCTTTTCGGGTTCCCATTTTGTGTCTTCCTTTGGTTGAATACCATCCAAATGTATTATATTTCCTGTGTGCATTAAGACATAATAAGATACACATCCCCCCCTCCAAAGCCTGCTAATAATATCTCATAGATTGTGCTAACTCAACAGTTGTGATTGTTCTCCTACAGGGCTAACTTAATAGACAGTTCTAATTTTGGCTGAAGAATTCATGTCTTGGATTTTGGCACTCAAAGAATTAAAAGGGCTGATATTAATTAGAGAAAAGTTGATCCTGCCAAGAGGCGCCTGGATGTGGTAGAGAAATGTAAGACAGAGGCTCTGAGCAGGCAAGAGGCCCTGGAATCCCACAGTGCAACTCATTGGTAGCAGCTTTTCCTATTGTGGCCATGGTTATGGCTGTGGTTATGGTTACAGCACCTCTCCTCTCTCTCTCTCTTCACCTATTCTGTTCTTCAAAAGCCTTTTGCCTGACAGACTCTGCTTCCTCTGAATCATGAGGAGTGAAGCCACCTGGGAAGGGCAGCTGTAAAGGGCTTCCAGCAGCTGTCATTCTGTGGTGATATTTGTCTCCTGCAGGACTGCTTTCAAGTAGTCTCTCCCATAAGTCTTCATTTCACTCTAAGTTCTAAATAGTGTAGAATTTTACATCTTTGTAAAAGTAACAATGCCAAATCGATAGCCCTTTCACCAGTACCTGAAAAGAAGCGTGGATAAGCATGTCCATGAACACACTTCATCACAGCAGCCCACAAGGGAGGCACTGAGTTTCATTGTAAACAAAGATTTATTGTTTTAATTAAATTTTTAAACGTGTTTTTCTGCTTAATTCTGAGTATGAAAATTAATTACCTGAAATGCTTAAAATTTAAATCGAGTAGGAATAAAAGTGTTGAATTATCATGTTAAGGATCATTGGGACACATTATAATGTGACTAATTTATCTATATTATAAATTCAATATATAAATAATTTTTCTTCATCTTGTGTCTATTGCAAGATTATTTCCTGATGAAGTCAAAAGTAGAATGAGTACCAAATGCCTGAATAACCTATGTTCTTTTGATAACCAGAGAGCTAATATAACTAGCCAAAGTTCATTGAAAGGAAAGCTTTATATGGGGAATGAGTCAGTGTCAGGAGGTGGAAAGAGACCTTGGGCTTAGGAAAGTATGGATTTGGGTTTGGTATGCTCTTGCCCTTACTCCTGAGTGGCTTATTAAACCTTCTCCGAGATTTGTAGCTCTAGGCACTGGACAGTTCTTATGAGAAAGTAATACATTGTGTGAACTTGAACCTTGTGTGTAGAATTCTGTATAGAATATGTAGAAATGAGATATAAATATGACCTGTTGACTCACCATATTGATCTGTATCTAATCTGGTGATATTTCCTTATAAAGCTAGAAAATATATCCAAGACAAGAAGAGATATGGGAATGTAAGTCAGCTGTGGAATGTAAAGCTATATATTATAACATGTTACCCATTTAGAAACCAAAGGTTTAATTACCATATTAGAATTGGATTAATCAGATACATCATTCTTTCAATTGTGATAATAGTCAATCATCACTGGAGAACTCTGCCACTTTGCTCTGCTGGGAGGCAGTTGCTGAGCAGGGATAATTAGAACTGAAGGAGGTTTCCATGGGGACACCTGAGAGGGATAGAATCTGAAGGAAACAGAGGAATTTTAACTGGAACACAGGTCAGACACATGTGGAAAAAAGGGGCTGGATCAGATGGAAATAAGATCAGACTTAAGTTAGTCTTAAGAAAGTTTTGTCAGGGCTATTGGAGGTGGTAGGAAAAAAAACTGCATGTTGGGGGGTTGGCCCTGAGAGGTAGAAGTTCTTGGGCTGTGTCTCAGCCATGCTCACTTCTTGACTGGGAGAAGCCTAGTTAGCACATAGGCTGTAGTCAACTCTACGGGTGACTCTGAACAGGACAGCATCATATGACCCAACTCTTTAAGGCAGTGTATCTGAGTTACCTGCATCCTTAGCTGTCACACAGGTTGAGTGTTACTTGATTTAACTTGACAAGCATTAATTGGTTGCCAGTTTTGTTCATGAACTCAACTAGGTGCTGTGGGGCTGTGAATACTCATTCCTTTACTTTCTCATTTAAGTATGAATTCTGCAGCTACTGTGGAGGGATTGGCACATCCTAAGTATCTGTACTTCGTTTTGGAGGCCACTGTTGAAATACGTATTTATCTCACTTTTTTGTTGTTGTAGGGACAGTAACATTGCTGATGGTTCCATTAGAGTGTTGTGAAATCCAGAGCTTAGCTTGCCAGACACATACAGATTCCCACACGCTTTCCTGTGATTGTGTGTGCGCGCGCATGCATACGCATGTGTGTGTGTTTTCTTGGAGAATAAAATTGTTTGCCTTTCTTCACATTTTCCTTAATGGGTATAAAATATAAATTTAATTCCTGGAGCCCGTTAGATGGAAAGTCCTCGGTGGGTGGAGATGGGAGTAGTTTGTCTTCCTTAACATCAGGTTGTGGTAAACATGCAATTGTGCAGTTTAGCTTTCTGCCAAGAACTGCGCCTCAGACATTCCACAAGGAATATATATGAAATATGAGTGTGTTTCCATTGATGGACTATGAAGAATGCCCAATTTGCTGAAAAGCACATTCTCCATTGCCATATCGAGGCACAAACTAAGATTGGGAGTGGAGGAGAAATCTGTTATGTTGTCATGTCCTATTTGCGTTTGTTTTAGGGTTTCTAATGGATCCTTGTTTATCAGTGCTTCTTGGTAGCAAATTCTTTTTCACACCTACCTTAGCTGCTGCCACAGCCTGTATTTCGGAGATACTGTTTCCCATCTCTGTTTCATTTGGGCTGACAGGAATGCTGTTCTTAGTGGTACATTGTGTCAGCAAATATGCCTTTACCCTATACTCACAGCAACTGCATGCATCATTAGAGCAGCACACAGTGATTTTAATGTTGCTTCGAAACCATCTTTACCTCTTGCCATTATTTTAATTTAGGACCAACTGCTCAGCCATATGGGGCAGTTTGTTGTTCAATATCTGTACTTGCAAAATATATATTTGTTTGTCTGTTTGATGCCTTCAGAAGTGCTATATTTCACCCAAAGACTTTTTTTTTAATTTTACTAATGTTGCCATTCACTGAACCTTTCATTTATTTTTTCCCACAGAGAGCTTAATGTTGGGGTTGGGATGCTTTGAAAAGTCCTGTTGGAAATAAATGATACTTACATTCTACAGGTTAGCTTTTCTTGAGCCCACAGATAAGCACAAGGACACCTTGTTGGCCATTTATTACTATACTTCTTAAATTATTCAGCATCTGGACTGGGGGTGTAACACAGCAGGTAGAGGTTTGTCTAACATGCGCAAAGCTCTGAGTTTGATCCTGGCTGGAGATGGTATCATTGGGCAGTGGAGACAAAGGGATCATAAGTTCACTGTTATTTCCAGCTCTGTAACAAGTTTAAGTCCAGTGTGGCATCCAAGAGCTTCCACTTCTCACAATAAACAAACAAAAAACCGTCACCTTCTTAATGTTGTCTAACAAGATCATGTCACAAGTGCAAAGGTATATAACTAACAAAATAAGGAATAGGTTTTCCTCATCCTAGTCTGAGTCTAATTACTGGCCTGCATGCCCTCTGCCTTCTTGTGGGTACCTTGCTAAAGATGCAGCCGTCTTTGCCCATGAGGCCTTTAAGCAATCCAGTATGAATCCAATGGGAACAAAGGACAAAAAGGAGTCTAGCACCCTTGTCTGTGCAGTGACCCCCACCTATCTTCTCAAAATCACTATTTAATTGCAACCTAATTGAAGAAGAGATAGTCAGGGTTTACTTTCCAGACTTCTGCTGTTGTGCCTTTGAGGAGACAAAACTGTGTGGCAGTGTTGAGAGAGGTTGAGATCTGAACAGTCTGTAATCTTAGAGAAGTTGCTTTCTGTTCTGGACCTGATTTGTTACTTAAAAGATCCAAAATGTTTTAGTCACTTGAAAGGTTACCTAATCATTGGATAGCAAAGCTTAATTCACTTGAACTCACTTGTGGAGACATCATATGACAGGAAATAACATATTATTTCTCTCTATATATTGCTTTCAATGTTTTCACTTTTCCCTTAGAAATACTAATGTATGTGATCATAGAATCCAGTCTCAGGAGTTTGGGGAACGGGCCATGGACCAGCAGTGCTTATGTGATATTCTTGTTTTAAGATTTAAAGACTTTGTATCTGCAGACATGCCTAGAATAAATCTGAGCTCTGGCTTTTACCTCATCTGTGTAGGTTTTACTTCATAAGCAGTCCGTAAGTGCTCAATCTTGTCCTAAGCCTTTGGGAACAGGGTAAATGTGTAACTGGGCAGGCATCAGTTCTCTGTTATTAATTAGAGGGTAAGTTACAGTCAGGTGACAGATAGGAGAGACCCTGCAGTGGCCTAGTGGTGAGTAGACTATCCCTAGCAAGTGATGCTGTCTTAAGGTATAGAATTCCCCAGGTAAACACTGATCTCATTAGCAAAGAGCTTGGCTGAGGTTTCAGAATTCTAAAGAGGAAGCATTTGGGTTCTTTTTCTTTAAACTACCAAAGTGAATCTTTCTAACCCATCCTCTCTCCTAAGACCAGAGCTTTCCTTCAGAGGAGGCTTCTTGAAAACTGAAAGCAAAGAAAAATCAAAGAGTAATCAGAGTTCTCTGTGATGATCTGTGGGAAAGAGCAAGCATCTACATTCACCAGAAGGCACCTAACTCCCCCAGAAGGGGAAAGCTCCCTAGAGCTGTGTGGTTTGTTCAGCCCTTGTGATAACTGAAGATTTTCCCCACATCCATATTGGTGGGAATATTAGTTTTAAAATGGAAGCTTTCCCAGCTCTATGTCCCTGGCTTACAGATATGTGAATTAGAATGCTGGACTACCTGTTCTTAATGGCTTACGGGCATATGAGGGTTAGGATCCTGAACTATCATGTTCTTAATGGCTTATAGGAATATGAAGGTTAGGATGCAGGACGATCAGATTCTTAATGGCTTACAGGCATATGAGGGTTAGAATGCTGGACTACCATGTTCTTAAATTTTTCCTGAGACTAAGAATAAAAGACATGTAGACTCATGACCCAGAGAGTCTCTTACATAGTGTACTTTGCACAGTGCTTGGCCCTGTGGCAGTCAGCTAATCCACACTGGTTACCTTTCTGTTTGGTTCTTGTAGAGCACAAGTGTTCACCAGGGGGTATACTTAAAAAGGAAGGCATACATACATCTTAGTATCAAATTCCTTTTCATTTGAAAGATAAATGTTTCTTATAAGATGTGAAAACTAGTTGCTTAGGGTAACGTTTAAATCCTGAGTACTAATAGCATTGTTCCATTTTGGTTATTTTATATAACATATTTATTCTTGAGATTAACTTATGATAATCTGTAATTGGCTACTTTTTATTATTTTATTCTTGAATTATGATTTTTTGGCTCATTATGTTACTCACTAATACAATGTGACAGAAAGCAGAAAAGAAAATTGAGAAATGATTTAATTTTTATCATGCTTTCTGCTACTGTACATTCTACATTGTACCAATTGTGAATACTGCCTTCTACATTAAGCATTGCAAAGCATTAAATGAATAGCTTAAATGAAATTAAAGCAGCATAAATTAAATTGATGTCAGATATGAATATTATATCCATATTTTTGTGAATAATTTATATGAAAGTGTTTTGAAAATCCTCCTTGTAATTAAGGAGTCATTAACCGGGATAGTGTCTATCATGACCTGCTGCATTATCTTTTTGTTTCCTATGCTTACTGACATGTCTCAGCAAACTCCATGAGGTGCATTTCTGTCCCCCTGTCACAGTAATGGAAGCAGAACTAAGTGAAGTGAAGCCATCATCTGGCTCACACACTTCACTGTGAGTAGCTGTAGTTGCTCTGGTGTTCGGTCAGGAAGAACAGTGTCAGTCTGAAAGTGCTTCTTACCAAATTGAGTTTTAAATGGGTGTTTGCTTGAAATTAAACTTGGTCATCAGAAGCAAATATTACTTAATATTTAGCGAGTGCCTAGAGAAACAAATGAACCAGTGGTGACACAAGTGTGTCTTCACAGTCTCTGTTTGTGAAAGCAAGTGCCTTAAGGTTTGGAGGAAGATGACAGATTTTTGCACCTAGAGTTGAGGGGTTTGTGAGCTGCTTCTCTGGGTGTCTGGAACAGAACTATGGTCCTCTGCAAGAGCAGCAAGCCCCCTTAAGCAATGATCCCTCTTTCTAGCTCCCTCTTCCCTCCATTTTCACTGATGCCTCATTTTTATGGGCACTATCCATAATTTAATAAAACAAAATGTTAAGAAAAAACTAATTATTATTTAACTTAAATTAGAACAGTTTTGTTTGCTGATATCTTTTTTAAAAAAATAACATTTTGTTGGAAATAGGTACATTGCTGTAAGAGTCTAGCACATGATTACTTTTCTGGAAAGCTTTTTTTTTTGTTTTTTTTTTTTTTCTTTTCCTTAGAGCCCTTGAGTCTTGTTCATTCAGTTTAACAGTGCTTGTTTTGTGATTGTCTACTTGTCAGTCTGTGTATGGCCTGTGCCTTTATTTCATGTCAGTGAACCTAACATAGACAGCAAAAACCCGATCTCTGTGGGGATCTACTCTTCATACTGACAGCATTGAGAGGCTGTGGATGTGTGTGTGTGTGTGCGCGCGCGTGCACATGTCGTAGACTGTTTGTGGATGTGTATGCATACTAGTGGGGACCAGGAGTCAACATCAGCAGTCTTCCTTAATTTCTCTCCCTAATTGTTTTTATTAATTTTTTAAATTTTCTCTATGTGTCTATGTGGGGGATGCGCAGCTGTTGTGATCCCTGGAGATCAGAGAAAAGCCTTTTGGAGCTGGCTTTTTGCTTCCATTCTCACAGGAGTTCTCGGGAGTGAACATTTCATTGCCCAGCGACAAGCACCTTTACCTACTGAGCTTCAGGGATCTGCTTGTCTCTGTCCTCCACTACTGAGATCACCCATGTGCTATGCTGTCTGGATTTTTCTTTATGATATTTTTAATGAATTCAGGTTCTGTATAGTTACATGATCATGACATTATGCAACTTAAAGTTTTTCTCAATTGGGGTCTAAAATATATTTACCCATTGACATTTGATGGTTTATTTTTTAACGCTTGATATTTCAATCTTTCCAGAGTTGGATTTGTGGTTTGAGTAAGCTAAGGGTCACCTTCACATGATGTATTCCGTAAAGCATTTCTTTTAAGAGATTTCAACTTATTTTGGGACTTTCTTCTGACTCAAGCAGCACCACTAATCAGCAGACATTTGCAAGTGCATTAGTCTGTGTCTGTATGGTTCTTCTTTCTTTCCCCTAGGGTTTTCTTCTTCCTCCCTTTCCCTCCCCTCTCTACACATACACATTCATCTCTTACATTTAAGCCAGCATGGTGGTTTATGTCCATTTAATATGAGCATTGAGAGGTTGACACAGGAAGCTCAGGATCTCAAAGCCGGCCTTAGTGACATTATATAAGTTTTGGGCCAGCCTGGGCTACGGGAGCTGCTATACACCATTCCCTGATAAGAGATATCTTTGAATGTAGATGCTAAGTACTTGTTTTCCCTCTAGGTTTTGGATATAGTAAAATCGAGTATCCGTACAGTTCTTCCAACAATCTGGAGGGTCCCCGATGCTGAAGAACTGGTCTTATACCGGATTTTTCAACCGAGTGTTTAACCGCTTACTCTGGAATCTTGGCCAAGGACTGTGGAGCTGTTTCTGTGACTCAGGGTAAGTTGAAGTCATTTCATTTTCTGTTACTACAATTTTAAATCGATTACTATTAGTTATACAGGCAGACAAAGAATATGGTCAGATTACCTTTAACAGTGTCTATTAAAATATGAATATTTACTACATGTAATTGTAGTACACAAGTATAGTTTATATTAGTTACATAGATTTGTATATGTCAATAGTGAGCTCTGGGTTCAATGAGAGACCTTCTTTCCAAAAATAGGGTGGAGAACCAAATGGAAAAGGGGCCCTCAACATCAAGCTCTGTTCTCTACACATGTGCAGAAACATGTGCAGGACATGTACATGCTTACGTATACACTTGCCACTCCACGCATACATCCTACATACATACATACATACAAATAGACATATACATATATACTACACTCACACACTCACATACACATACACACACACACACCACACACCACAGACACACACTACACATACATACATACAAGCAAACATATGCATATGTACTACACATACATACCACATACACACACATGCATACAGACGTATACATATATACTACACATACACACAACACACACATACACAAAATACATACAAACATATACATATATATTACACACAACACATACTACATACATCACACACCCTAAATACACCACAACAACATGCATACATATATACAAACAGACATGTGCATACACACTACACACACACGCACCACACACATACACACACACATACATGCATATAAAGAGACATATACACATATACTACTCATACACACACACCACATAACATATACATACATAATACCCATACACACACACACACGCACCACATACATACACACACACACCACATACATAATACACTATACACACACACATACTTATACATACATGTGTAATAAAAGAGATTTCTGGACAGTCTTGAATCCAGTGGTTTTGAGGTTTTTTATATATATTTATGTTTCTTTACATAAATTATGTTATAGAAAATACTGAGACCAGTTGTAACATTCATTTTGTTCATTCAAAATGTATCTATGTATCTTGAGGTCAATATTCTCAATACATGAAGATAAGGTATTTAATAAATGACTATAGTTAGTTTCTCAAACTGTGTGATTCTGAAAGATACATACAGTAAAAATGTTTACGATGTGCTGAGGTGATCTACAACTACATCAAATTTAAAATCTGTTATCAACCTATGTCAGTGTCATTGGTAAAATACTTAGAAGCATTATTTGTCTTTGTTATTCTTTTTATTTTTTAATTTATTTTTATATTTATATAAAAGGCTTTTTTATCCATGTATCCCCCTGCTCTCTCTCCTCCTCCTTTCCCTCCTCCCAATCCCTCCCAGTCACCCTTCAGCCTCCCCCATGCCCATCGCCCCATTCCCTCCCCCCAAAGGGTAAGAAATCCCAAGGTGGGTCAGCTCAGCATGGCATACAACACCAGGCAAGTCCAATTACCTTATCTCTGTATCAAGGCTGGTTTAAGTGTTCCTCTGCAGGGAATGGGCTCCAAGGTGCCAGCCCACTCCAGGAACACAGTCTGATTCCATCCCTTGAGGCTCTACATGCCAATCAACAGTTGCCTACCCTTGGAGGGCCTATCTCCTTCTTCCGATGGATCCCCAGTGACTGTTCTTGATTTAGTGAGCTCCCCAGAGCTCCAGCCAACCATCACTGTAGGAATTTTCCTCATAATCCCTATCCTCTGCTCATACAAGTCTCCTCCTCTGCTTTCAGCTGGACCAGGAGGCTCAGCCCAGTGATCAGCCATGGATCTCTGTTTCCACCTCTGTTCATTGTTGGATGTAGATTCTGTGATGACACTTAGGATGATTATTTGATTATAGGGGAAGTCTTGTTTAGGCACCCCCTCCACTGTTGCTTGGAGACCTAGCCAGGGACCTCCTGTGAGTTCTTGGGGGTTTCCTTAGCACCCGGTCTGTTTCCAGCCCCACATTGGCTTCCTTTATCAAGATATCCATCTTTTTTTATCCCTCTTTGTTGTTCCCACCTCTTATTGGTTACAACCTGTTATGATCCCAATTTGCAAGGTAATCTTCTCTATTTTATCTTTCTAAGGGAATCTCTAGATGCCTCTCAAGTTCTTTCTGATCCCATGCTGTTCAGGGGTTGTGGTTTGCAACTTGAGTATTCTTTGTTTTTTGTCTAAAGACCACTTATGAGTGAGTACATCCCATGCCTATCTTTCTGGGCTTGTGATACCTTACTCAGGAGAATATTCTCCAAATTCATCAATTTGCCTGAAAATTTTAGGATGTCATTTTTTTATGCCATTGTGTAGATGTAGCACAGTTTGTTAATCCATTCTTCAATTGAGGGCCATTTAGGTTGTTTCCAGGTTTTCGCTATTATGAATAATGCTGCTATGAACATAGTTGAGCTAATGCCTTTGGGGTATGAATGTGCATCTTTTGGGTATATGCCCAATAGTGGTATTGCTTGATCCTTGGGGAGATTGATTCCAAGTTTTCTGAGGAACTGCCATACTGAATTCCAGACTGGCTGTACAAGTTTACATTCCCACCAGCAATGGAGGAACATTCTCTTTTCTCCACATCCTCTCCAGCATAGGCTGTCACCTATGTTTTTGATCTTGGTTATTCTGACAGGTGTAAGATGATATCTCAGAGTTGTTCTGATCTGCATTACTCTGATGGCTAAAGATGTTGAGCAATTCTTTGAGTGTCTTTCAGCCATTTGAAATTCTTCTGTTGAGAATTCCCTTTTTAACTCTGAATCCCATTTCTAATTGGATTATTTGGGTTTTTGGCCTCTGGTTTCTTGAGTTCTCTTTGTAATTTAGAGATCAGTCCTCTGTTAGATGCAGGGTTGATGAAGCTGTTTTCCCATTCTGTAGGCTGTCATTTTGTCTTATTGACTGTGTCCTTTGCCTTAAAGAAGCTTCTCAGGTGCAGGAGGTCCCACTTGTTGATTGTTGTTCCTAATGTCTGTGCTACTGCTGTTTTATTTAGGAAGTGGTCACCTGTACCAATGTCTTGGAGGGTATTTCCCACTTTTCTATCAAGTTCAGTGTAGCTGGGCTTATGACAGGTCTTTGATCCACCTGGATTTGAGTTTTGTGCAAGTTTGGATCTATTTGCATTTTCTACATACCACCATCCAGTTATGCCAACACCATTTGTTAATGATACTATCTTTTTTCCATTGATTATTTTTGGCCTCTTTGTCAAATATCAGGTGTTTATAGGTGTGGGGTTAATGTTGGTGTCTTTGATTCAATTCCATTGATCCACAAGTCTGTTTTTATGCCACTACCAGGATGTTTTTATTGCTGAAATCAGGGATGGTGATTCCTCCTGAAGTTCTTTTATTGAGCAGGATTGTTTTGGCAGTCCTGGGTTTCTTGGTATTGCATATAGAGTTGAGTATTGTTCTTTCAAGATTTTGATGGGGATTGCACTGAATCTATAGATTGCTTTTGGTAAGATTGCCATTTCTACTATGTTGATCCTATCTATCAAGGAGCATGGGAGATTGAATGTATCAAACAGGAGTTCAAAGAAGCAAGTAAGAAATACACAGGACACAAGTGAGGAATCCAAGCTATAAAGATCTCTTTTCACAACGAGAAAAATAAGTTAAGAGAAGAGATCAGAACTAAATGCCAATATTTCTAACCATTTTATTATTACCATTTGATGTGGAAATGTCTTTCTGCATGATGTATCAATTTTTAAATAAAGGAGCTGTTTTGGCCCTTGGTGAGCACTGTAGAAGAAGTAGGCAGGGAATCAGAATAGGTAGGAAAAGAAGGGTGGTGTCAGAGACAGATCAAGCCAGACACCCAAAGAAGAAACATGTAAGGAACACAGGTGAGCCACGGGCCACATGGCAGACAGATTAATGGAAACGGGTTGAGTTAAGATGTAAGAGCTAGCTAGCAAAGTGCCTGAGCCATAGGCCAAACGGCATGAAGTTAATATAAGCATCTGAGTCATTTCTGGGGGTCTGAGTGGCGGCAGTGGGCTTCTAAGCAGTTTCAGGTGGCAGGTCTGTGGGTTTGGGACCTCTGGCCGCCCGGGACCAAAGAAACCCCACTACTACAAGATCCCTTATTTCTCTGTTGAGTTTCTGTCTGACATATCCAAGGGTGAAAGTGGGGTGTTGAAGTCTCCCACTATTAGAGTGTGGGGTTTGATGTGTGGTTTAAGCTTTAGTAGAGTTTCATTTATATACATACGTGCCCTTGTGTTGGGGGCATAAATATTTAGGATTGAGACTTCATCTTGGTGGATTTTTCTTGAGATGAATAAGTAATACCCATTCTGGTCTTTTTTGATCCATTTTTTAGCTTAAAGTCTATTTTGTTACATATTAGGATGGTTGTACCAGCTTATTTCTTAGGGCCATTTGATTGAAATGTCTTTTCCCAACCCTTTACTCTCTCAGCCTGTGTCTGTCTTTGAAGTTGAGGTGTGTTTCTTATATGCAACAAAAGCATGACTTCTGTTTTTGTATCCATTGTGCTAGGGTGTATCTTTTTATAGGTGCATTGAGTCCATTGATATTAATGGATATTAATGACCAATGACAGGTTTTCTATTTCAGCTGTTATTTTTGAAGGTAGCTTGTGTGTATTTCCTTTCTTTGGGTTTTTCTTCTGTTAGATTATCGATTATGGGTTTTTAGGGTATATCTGGTTTCCTTAGGTTGGAATTTTCCCTCTAGTGTTTTATGTAGGGCCTGATTTGTAGATAGGTATTGTATAAATCTTGTTTTGTTGTGAAATTCTTGTTTACTCCATCTATGGCGATTGATAGCTTTGCTGGGTATAGTAGTCTGGAATGACAGCCATGCTCTTTTAGTTCTGCATAAAATCTGACCAGGACCTTCTTGCTTTCTTTGTTTCCATTGAATAGTCAGGTGTTATTCTGATGGGTCTGCCTTTATAGGTAATTTGGATTTTTCCTTTTTTTATTTGTTCTGTAGGTTTAGTGGCTTGATTATTATGTGGCAAGCTGACTTTCTTTGGAGGTTCTAGTATTTGGTGTTCTGTAAACTTCTTGTACCTTTATAGGCATTTCCTTCTCTAGGTTGGGAAAGTTTTCTTCTATGATTTTGTTGAATTATTTTCCATGCCTTTCAGCTGGTATTCTTCTCCTTCTTCAATTCCAATTATTCTCAGGTTTGGTCTTTTCATGGTATTCCAGATTTCCTGGATGTTTTGTGTTATGACTTTTTTGGTTTTAGTGTTTTCTTTAACTGACATATCTATTTCCAATATTGAATCTTCCGTTCTTGAGGTTCTCTCTTCCATCTCTTGCATTCTGTAGGTTATTCTTGCACCTGTAGTTCCTGTTCATTTCTTCAGGTTTTCTATTTCCAGCTTTGCCACAGTTTGTGTCTTCTTTATTGCTTCTATTTCAATTTTTAATTCCCAAAGTGTTTCTTTCACCTGTTTTTTTTTTGTTTTCTTTTCTTTCAGAGATTTGTTTATCTCTTCCAATTTTTTATTTGTATTTTCTTATATTTCTTTAAAGGAGTTTTTAATATCCCCCTTTAAAGCTTCTATTGTATTCATAAAGTTGTTTTTAAGATTGTTTCCTTCTGTTTTCTCCGCATTGTTATGTTCAGGACTTGGTGTAGAACCACCAGCTTCTCCTGGTGGTGTCTTGTTGTTCTTTATATTGTTATATGTGTTCTGGCACTGACGTCTGCCCATTGCTTCTTTGGTTCACTCTTAGTCAGCTCTTGGTTGGCTGTTAGTGGGGTGAGGGTGGGGGTGGGGTTGTGTGTCTCCAGTAATTGCAGTGGCTGCTCTTATTTGGCTCTTAGTTGGCTGTAGGTCAAGGAGTTGCGTGCCTTCAGTTATGGCAAGGGTTGTTTTTAGAAAACTCTTAGCTCTTAGTCAGCTGTGGACCAGGAGGCTTCAGGGTCTCCTACTGGTGGGTGATGACGCAGATTGTGGTTTGGGCATGGTTTGGTCTGTGAGATGTTCCTCCAACTGTGTTTTATTAGGGATTGGGCTTGTGGGGGCTCTCCCAGCTTTCTTTGGTTTTGGGCAGAGCTGGGTGTAGTTGGGATGCTGGGGGTTGTGGGGTTCAGAGAACACGGTCTCTGCTTGGCCTGAGGATCAGTGTGCCACTCACCTTAGTCAGCTGTGAACCTGGAGGTTTCGAGTTCTCCAGTTGTCAGTGTGCGTTGACTCCAGTGTTTTATTTGCTTATTTTATTTTATCATCAAGACCATTGCTGAATTTATAGTTATTTCTCTTATCTATCATCATAGTCTGAACTTACCTACAGACACAAGCTGTCTACAACACTCATTCTAACTTATTTCATCTTTTCTCTTATTACTCTCCTGTTTGGCATGTGCTCCAGAAAAAAACTTATCATTTTTCAAATATTTTAAAACTCCGTCCATTTTGCATGATTTGAGCCCTATGTAGAGGCCCAGAGTACACTTATCTCTCTTATAAAATCTTAACAGCCTGTTCTGCTCTGAGACTCTGAGACATTAGTGCCTTTGCAGAGCCCTACTCAGCCCTCTGTGTTTCTTCTCATCCTCCATTCACCAGTGGAAGAGCACTCTGGGTTGCAGTGCCATGTGAGGTTAATCTTGGCTATGCGACATCTCTTCAGAGGTGCAGGTGAAACCCTTGATAGCCCCCAATAAATGGCTCTCTGGAATGTTACTATCTGAATTCCTTTTGGTTTGGTTTGTTTGTTGATCCTTTATCTTGGTTCGACACGTGCATTTCCACTCCCGCCAGCCATGGAAGTCCTTGAGACAGTCTCCCACTTATATTAGTGCTGTGCATTTGCCATTGTCAACAAATAAAAGTATACATCTGGTGACTTCATTGCTCATGGTGCTTTATTTCTGCACTCTTTTTAGTTACATTTTCTGCTTGGTTGAATTTCCTTTTTTACCTCAGTAGCATAATACTCTGTGCAATTTTTCCAGGTTGTATCTTTCCATACAAATGCGGATAGCAGCAGTAAACCATGCGTAGTGATGGCTTACTGAGCACAGGACAGCTGTTTGTATATTCACCATAAAATATCTAGCAAAAACTATTACTTTTATCATCCTTTGGCAGTCAAAGAAACCAAAACATATGCAGAATATATAAATTATCCAGGTTCTCATAGAAATTGGGTGAGCCTCCATTTAAACCCAGGATACACTGAGTTTAGCTCTCAGTGTATCACCTTGTTGGCTGTGCTGGGACACATTTGCTATTTGTCAGCATTTGCCAAAAATGTGCCACGTCAAATCCCCAGTATTAGCCACATCCTTAGCCAGTTATGCTTGAGCAACTGGAGGATAAATAATTTGGAGTTCAGTG
This sequence comes from Phyllotis vaccarum, assembly GCA_033318265.1. NCBI lineage: Eukaryota > Metazoa > Chordata > Mammalia > Rodentia > Cricetidae > Phyllotis > Phyllotis vaccarum. Next base: position 12,997,803 of record JARWLC010000015.1, on the reverse strand, counting down.
TGGCTTCACTCTGCACCTATTTCTCTCATGGCGGTGGTTTTAGATGTTTAACTCCAGGCTTTATTTGACAGATATACAAGCTTTGTAGGCTTTCTTGACTCTATAAAGCCACGTGGTGCTGTTTGTGTTTGGTCCTTAGATACAGTTCTACTGTGGCTTTTGAAGCATTGTCCCATCAGTGTGCATTTCTTTAATGACTGGTCTAAGAAAAGGTGAAAGAAATATGGTCTTACTTCTTAAGGAATAATTTTAATAAAAAATGTTGCTTTCTTTGCTCAGCTATGTGGAAAATATTAGATAAATAATTTAAATAACAATAGAACAGCTCCATTTCCGTCTTTGTCTGTTACAACCTGAGAATAAGATGAAACAAGTATGCCATCTTGCTTACCTCCAGAGACACTGAAAAAATATTATAAGCCTTCTTTGCTGGTTTTGATAAATTCAGCTCATGACTTTTCTGTCAGACATAAAATATTGTGGTCCTACTATTCTTGAATGCTTATGCCCAAGGACCCCTTGTTTCCATGTATTCTCCTGGAAAGGCATTTTACTAAAGATTTATTTTATTTTAAGAATTATGAGTACGTATCTTTTTTGAGGGTATGTACATGTGAGTTTCAAGTATCCATAAAGTCGCAAAGAGGGCATTGGATACCCTGAAGCTGGAGTTACTGGTGTGAGCTGTCCAATGTAAGTGCTGGGATCCAGTCAGGTCCAGCCATCACTTCTGCCCATCTGGGAAGATTCTGATGGTTAACATTCTGATTGTGGTCAGTCTCCTGAGCAGTGTAGTTCTTGAAATTTTTCCAAATAAAATTTCCTGCTGTTTTCCTGGGCTAAGAGAATTTTAGATTTCTGTGGATTCTAGGTTAGGAAAAATGGCCATGGAGAGTGACATACCAGTTGAAACCTGCAGGGAGAATAGGTGTTGACAACATAAAGCAGAGAGGAAGAGGAGGGGGAAGGGAAGGGGCGTGTGCAAGAGAAAAGAGGGATGAAGAGAAAGGGGATGTGGGGGAGCGAACAACCATATGGGAAAGGATGACCAGTTCTCTCTGTACCCAGAGCAAGAGATTCTGGCTTAGACCTTTTATCCCAAAACATTTTTCTATGGGAGTTTGTTATATGGAAGCTTTATTATTTATTTTTAAGATCTTCATTTAGAAATAAACTTTTATAAATGCTCTAAAGCACATTCTTTGGTATATTAAAAGACAGAGATATGCCTGTCCGTATATACCATGGAGCAGTCCAAGAGTTTCTTAAATTATGGAATATTTTCATCGTAACTGAGCAAAAGAGCTACACATTTTTTGTTTTTTGGGTTTTTTTTTTGTTTTTTGTTTGTTTGGTTGGTTTTTTTTGTTTTTTTAGTTAAAAAGTTAAAACCATTTCTGAAAAATGAGAAGATTTCACCTTGACTTCCTAGCTGTCAGACCAGATGTAAAGGAACTCATAGTGATCAGGCAGGACAAACCTTCAAAAGGTTCAGTAGACCTGTGGGAGATCCAAACTGAGGTCACAAGTGGTAACAAGTGACTTCAGAGAGTGCCTTGGTTGTAGGTTTTGAACTAGCCCAGTTTGAAAAACTGATGTATAAAATTTAGATGTTAAGCGATGTGACTTGCTTCCTTCAGAGCCCTCCCATTTGGTGTTCATGGTAGGTCTTCAGTGCTCAAAAGCCCAAATCTTTCTTCTGGTGATTATCTACTTACTTGACAGACTGTAGAATTTTAAATAAATGAGCAAAACTCTTTCTCCTTTCTCTGTACATTTGACCATCGGTTAGGTTTTCTCCAGGGTACAAAGGAATAAATTATTTTCCTTCTTTACATAAATGTTTTATTAACGTTTTCATGAGAACGAGGGGGAAGTGGTTGGATTACTGAATAATCGGAGGACTTTCAAAGTCTTGGGATTTCATTAACTCCTCTTTGGTGTGAGAAGTATTTAGGATTTTATCCCTTGTCATTATGTCACTAAAAATGTCATCTAAAGCCATCCCCTTTCACATTTCTCTGAGGATTAGGGAAAAATCAAAAGAACTATTTAATCATTGAATTTTTCTTTTAGAATTTATTAATGTTAGTGCTTTTATTACTTTTAAATTTAAATTCAGAAAGGAGGCACTGAGACTCCGGGTTCTTTGATTTGAAAGCACTGGTATTTCCAACTCTTCCCATCTCCCTTTACCTTTGTTAACAACAATGGCAAAAACCTTTGTGCTGTTACTTTGGCACAAGGGTAGCTAAGGAGCATTACATATGAACCTTCATGGCAGTCAGTAGCTGAGAAGAGCTCAGTGATGACTACCACAGCTTTTCTGTGTAGAGGCTCTGGTAGCTCTGGAAACAGGACTCAGGTCTTATTCATTTTCTCTTCTCTCATGAGGGGTTTTGCATACTGATACTTAAATATAACTTATTAGAACAGAATAGTGTTTTGCCAGTGATATTGAATGTATAAACAGCTTTTATTTGCATGAGTCATACATTTGTCTTGAAAAGAAAATGGTAGACTAGTCAAAGCTGTTCTTCTGTCAGCAGGAGCCAGAAAACTGGGTAGCCAGGCAGAGTTGGTAGCATCAGTGGCCTTAGAGATAAACTTCATTTGTTATGTTAAAAAGTTACATCACATTGAAATGAAGAAAATCTTTTATCTTTCTTCCATTTTATTTCTTCTTCTCTCCCTCTAAATCTCAAGGTCAGTAAAAAAAAAAAACAAAACGATGTGAGAGACATGGTACAGATATAATCAGATGTTTCAAAGTATAAAAAAACTGAATACTCCTGTTCAGAGTGGAGGGTAATGAGAGAGGTAGACACACATAGACATATCAGAATCCTAACAGAGAGGGCTAGATGGGCAGTTGAAACATAGGATGTTTTCTATGTGTGTTATATAGGCATATACAATTTTATATCTCTCAGCTTAGACATCTAAGGTCTTTTAGATTATGCATATTAAATACAAACATAAATGCTAATTATCTTCTCTACTGTTTTTTTGCTTCAATTAGGTAAGTTAATTTTATGTCTGTAGTTATAGTATATGTCTTGATAACACACATATACTGTTAAGTGTTTAGTAGTAAATTTTAAGTTAATTGAGCTAGCATTTAATTGTTTATGGATCAGAAATGTTTGTGCCTTTGCTAAGGGAAAAGAACTATATTTAGACTTTAACATTTCCAAGCCCAAAAGAAAATCAATTTCTTTCAATTTACTCATTTGATCTTTAACCCTGTAAGAAAATCTGTTCTTTGCTGATGACATACTGTCTTCTTGGACCATGATTTTCCTGAGAAAATAAACAGTTGTCTTTGCAGGGAAAAACAAAACAAAAATCCTCAAACAATTTGAATTCTATAAAGAATTTTTTTTTAATTCTAAATATATAAAATAGGCATAGAAGGTTGAAGATTGAGTCTTTGGATTTTTCCTTTAGAGATTACTTCTCCCCAGCTCTGCCCCTCCACCCCCCACCCCCCCGCAGGGAAAAAGATGTTTTCCTTAGGTTTTGTTTTTTTTTTGTTTTTTTTTTTTGTTTTGTTTTTTTCTATCTGAAAACCTATTCTCTTTTCCCTTGAGGATTACAAAAGTTGGCTTTTGTAAAAAGAGACTTGAGCCATTACGGAATTTCAAGCCACTTTCCCCTCAAGGTTTGAAGAGTTATTCCTTATTCATTCATGCTAAGTTATTTCCTATTTAAGCCGTGGGTGGTAACTTTGGATTTGATAAAACAGTAACACAGACAAACACACATGTGCAAACAGGAGGCTTTCCTGGGAACTGTGAGCTGTTCCCACTTTGTACTGAGTTCCCTGGCAGAGGAAGGACAGCACCTCCTGTTGTGGGAGGGTCGTACCTGTTGTATGATGTCACTAATGAGGCACACACCTGTGTTAGAGGAAGCATAAGGAATGGTTCATACAGAGAGTGTTTTGAAAGGGCTGTTTCATAATCAAGGGGCCAAACTGAGTAATTAAATTATAATGACTTTATAATTTCTGTGTCTAGTAATATGCTAAATATAGAGTTTAAAAACCCCTAAGTCCCTAGACTACCTAAAATTTGAGAAATTAACCAAATACCAATATGGAATTGCTTCATTTCTCAAAAGCAAGAATGAGTGAGTCATTTTGTTACCTCTCCAGGTTGGTAACACTGATGGCCTTAAAGATAAATCCTATAATAATTCAATTTTCTTTAAAAAATGAAGATTATGTTCCTGATTTGTATCTATTATAAAACTTTTATACTCATTGCTTATATAAGAGGACCTTTCTACCTTCTTTCCCAGTCTGTTGCTAGGTAAGTGATCTAGCTGGTTGCCACTTTTGACGGTGAGCACAGAGTCATGTCTGTTTCCATGCCAACAGATCCTCTTGGGAGAGCATCTTCAGTAAGAGCCCGGAGGTGGTGACTCCTCTGCAGCTCCAGTGTTGCCAACGCCTGGTGGAACTTTGCAAGCAGTGCCTGCTAGTGGTTTACAAATACACAACTGAGACAAGAGGACCCATCACAGGGATTGGTCCCGACTGGGGTAACTCCAGGTAAGTTTTCCATTTTCAGTTCCCCATGAGTTTTGTGTAGAAACATGACATGCAACAGTTTGACACTGGTTCTTTTTAATGAAGAGGTTTTCTATGCTTGCATAAGCAGGGGATCAAAACAAAACAGCTTTTATTTGCATGGTCTTTGGCTTTCAAAAACTGAACAATCACTAAGGTAAAGGTGAGAGATGTAATATATTGAAAATAAGCCTATGACTTATGTATTTTTGTTTTCAAAACCTGAGGAAGAGCACTCCAAAACAGTGAAGTAAAATTAACTGTTATTAGGCATTTCAGCATCCATCCCTGATGACAATGTGGCTGAGGAGGTGCATTTGGTTTGATTTTATTACACAGCATGCCTCTACCAAGACATTGCCATGCCAATCAGCAGATGAATTTTTGTCAAGTTCTATCTCAAAATTGCGTTTCATGCATGTCCAGCTAAAATGTGCAGTTGTGTAAAAGAAGAAACCATGACAACAAGAAGCAGCTTCTAAGCTGCAAAAGTTCAGAATAAAAAAAAGCAGCCCATTTTAGAATGTTCTGGTACTATTACAATTCCCACAATTCTAGTAGGAATTGTAATAGTAGCAGAACTTGGGGTGCTTGTCAAAGCTTGGGTTAGTGAGAAGAACTTGAACCCAAGGTTTTACCCAGGATAGGCAAGCCTTTGTCACTTTAGTTTTATTACACGGAAGTCGTAGGGTTACTTAACGTAGAAAAAAGTGACTCGCGAAAATGGAGTCATCGTCAAAAACAGCCAGGGATTAGATTTAAAAAGAGCAAATGGAATCACCAGAAATGGTGAAACGACCTCAAGGAGGAGCTAACACTCACCTTCTACACGGTGACTAGAACCGGAAAAGGAATCAGAATATTTTTTCTCAGAAAGGACCAACACACATATTTGTCTTAGATTTTGTTCTATGTACCCTGTGTAGGATATCTAACTTTTTTAAAAACTCTTTTCCCAATAGTAACCAATGGATTATAATAATTCCAGAGACGCAATTAACTGTATTTTAAATATGTGAACATTAAAGTTATCCTGCACAGTTTTAATGGGGAGAAAACCTTTCATTAATGGTTTTATCTGAATGCTCGCCATTGTTTCGATATTACAGCCCAGAAATGAAGAGCCCTTCTTTAAGGAGTGACATGCTGTGCATGATCAGAAAAGCTTTGAATTACCCTGTAGGAGGAAATTTATCAGTATCTCTTGTATCATTCCTGCAATTCTGTGTTATACAGCTCATTTTCAATTGATGGATCAGGTAGATTTGTGGGCAAGACAAAGAAGATGGTTTCTTGGTTAGTGCAGAGAGAGATGTCATACCCCACCATTGCTTCAGGTCCTTTATTTCCTTCTAATTTTGTGGCTAAGAGAGACATCCTTGGTCCTGAAATCCTCAGTTCTGGACTTCTGAGAGGGGCTCGGACGAGCCCGAGATCAAGAGTCTAAGCATTATGCGGTGCCAGTAAATACACTGCCATTTCTGTCCCAGTTCAGAACCCTGAGATTTTAAAATGTTGTTCTGCTGACAAGCTATCCTGAGGAAGTCATTTAGATGGCCCAGTGAGTTTTCTAATACAGAATTACAAGATCAAACTTATCCTCTTTAAAGCAGTGTTGAATCAACACCAAGTTCCTCCTCCTACCTAAGAAGTCCCTTCCATGAGAGCTGGGGGAGGAGGGTGAGCATGGGACTTCTCTGCAGAAGGGCTGAGCATGCAGGCTCCTATCTTCCCTTTAAATCCATTGATCAGATAATGCATTTCTGGAAAGAGGCCAGGACACTTATACTAGTTAGAATTAACTCTTCACGGAAACCCAAGAAAGAGGGGAATAAACATCCCCTTGCAGCATCTAGCTATTAAATCTCAGGTGAATCAATTTAAGAACATTAATTTTCCTTCCTAGGAAAGTGAATCTGTAACATTTTACTTCATAGAGTTTAGCATTTAATGGATTGGTTGCTTTTACATATGAAGTATACCTGATAAAATATACATGTGAATGTATATGTATAAATTAACTATAAATAACAGTACACATAAATATAAATATAGCATATATATTAATGAGGTAGGCTTACGCATTTTATCTGAAATAGTTTATTTTGGGGGGATATTTTATTTAAAACCAAGGGAGGCAGTTGACATTACCCAGTTTTATAAACCTATGTATAATGTGTCCTTGAATTATTTCCTAAAAGGTTTTAAATATATGGTAGACATTGGTTTCTGATCTTGAAACCTTACAGAAATAACACATCAATAAAAAAAAGATGCAGCACACACAAATCTCACATTAGCTAAGCTATTAGAATTGGTGTAGGAACTGAGGTATATGTGCACCTATCTATGCACTCTACAGGGTACTAAAGCTTCGGACCAGTTAGATGCTCCACTGTACTAAGATCAGTTGCTAAATGGTGGGTTCTCCAACTGCTTCTAGATCAAATTTATATGGGTTTGTTACCAACCACATCTTGAGAATAGAAAAATAGAGAACTTAATTTCTCTTTATTATAGGAGAACTTAGACGTATCTGCTTTTGATGCCAAAAGCCAGACAGAGCTTTCTTAGCAAAGAAAAACAAGTGTTCATTCTAACTTCTCAACACAAATGTAAAATATGAAACTATATATTAGCAAACTGAAATAATTATAGCTAAGGTAATTCCTCATCCAAATTCTGCTTGTGACATTGCTGATGGATTCTGTAACCTGAAGGATATATGGTTTATGTCTTTTGCTGCCTAATGCAATAGAAGACCATTTCAGAAGGTCCAGAGAGAGGGTTGGGATGTGGCTCAGTGAAAAGAGTGTTTGTGGTGGGTGTGGCAGGCTTCGGGTTTGATCCCTGGCATTGATCGATGTCTCAGGTACAAATCAATCACTTTATCAAATTCAGTTACACTTGGTGGTTAGAAAACTGATTAGCCAGTTTAAAAAAAAATTCTTCAGTCCAATACAACGTAGCTACAGAAGTCTCATGACAATCATGTCTAAACATCTAGGCATTTCTTCTCAAACGAGGAACAAGGCAAGATTGCCTGTATACCTGTTCCTGTTGACCTTGTAACTGAAGGGCCTAAGCATAGCAATGATAAAGACAGGTAAAAAGCATTGAGTTTAAATGGGAGAACTAAGTTTATTATTAGTGAATATAACTGTACTCATATGCATCTATAGATAAACAAAGTAACGTTAGCCATCCTGATGAAATCTATTGGTTGAAAAAATAATTATTTTCTTCATTAACAACAGAGAGCTAGAATATGAAACTCTAAGAACCAAAATTAATACATTGAAAGAATTTTTAATAATTAGGAATACATATAATAAGGATTTATAAGATCTATATTTAGGAAAGTGTAAAAATAGAAACATTAATGATTAAATTCATCATTATAATGCTATTTTCTTTCAAATTGTCCCATACACCCACAAATTCAATGTAACCTTACTATATTTTCCAACACTTTTTTTCTATTTACTTATTTTTGGTAGCAAAATTATTTGTTCCTAGCATGTTCTAGCATTTCATGTACAAAAGAACAAAACAAAAAATAGGGAAGAAAATCTTAAAATAGAAACACAAAGTAGAACTTGCAAACTACTTTTGGAAAACCCTTAACCAATATAAGGTAAGTTAAAATGATATAAAGTTAAAAGCAAGTAGACCAATGGGGCTCTGGAAAGCCATAAGCCAGCCAAAGCATACCAAGAGACTGTATTTACGATGAAAGGAGTCTACCTTTTTTAGAAAGTGAGAAAAGAAAGACAACTCATACAATGTTATTAAGAGGGTTGGATTTCTAAGTATTCTAGAAAAGAAACCTAACTTTATCCATGAAAGCATTGAGCTAAGTAGACAGTCTAGAAGTATATAATTGCTTATTTCTGGGGATAATTTAGGAGAATAACTTCATGAATTTGGGATGTATAAAAGACACTTAGAAAAGTAGCATCAAAATGCTATATTTTTATATTAAAATTAATATAATATATATAGTTATCAGATATATATATAGTTATATATATCTAATATATCTAATATATATATATATATATAGTTATCAGAATGACCTTTTAAAAATGAAACATCTAAAAGCTACAGTATAGAGGCATAGGGGAAGATGTCTGTGATTTATATAACATGAGAAAAGTTGTGTACAAGGCATGGCTGTACAGGACTGTAATCCCAACACGCAGGAACAGAAGTGGAAGCAGAGAATCAGGAGTTCAAAGCTAGCCTTATCTACAAAGCAAATTCACGCCAGCCAGGGTTACACGAGACCCTACCTCAGGACAAATATAAACAAAAATAAAGTGTGATACAAATTTTATGTGAATTCCTATAACTTCTAGGGAGAAAAACAGACCACTTAGTGGAAATTTAGGGATAATAACTTAGAAAAAAAGGGTGATAAACATTTTTAAAATGTTTGTAAAAACACTAGTATTCAAGACACTACAAAATAATGGAACAAAGCATCCTCAATGTTCTACAGGAGAATCCACCAAGAAATGAAAGTTGCCTTCATGACAGGAAACAGTAAGAATGGGTGACATTTCATACTGCACTCCCCCATTTTCATAGCCACTGTGACAGCAATTTTCCAGTAGAGATGTATGAGTGTGAACACAAAGACCCTGGCTATAATGGTCATGGTATAATTTACTCTTAATACTTTTTAAAATTAGAAACAACCTAAATACACAACAGAAGAATAGACACATTTTCTATAACATCACACAATGGATTAACATTCAGTACTGGTAAGGAAAATATTTACCTGTATAGAGGGGAGTAGAGTCTCAAACTTAAAATGGAACAAACATACCCAGGTACAAAGGAATATTTACCTTGTTTTACTGTTAATGAAAATAAAGAATAAACCAAATCATGTTTAAGGAGGATTTGGATGGGAAATTAGGATGTTAAGTACCATAAAGCTCAAGATGAGCTTAACTTCTTTGGGAAAGAAGGGACTGTAATTATGAGCTCAAGAATTCTACAGATGTTCAGCTGCTTGTGTGATGATTTTATACAAGTAATAGTTTCAGAATGTTTATTAAATTGAATGTCATGTTCAGTACCCTATTCTGAATGTGTGTTATACTTTATATGTGAGAAGTTTCAAGTACATGGTACCTGAAGCCACATAATATGCTTATGTGAGATAAAGAATGATCTTGCTAGTGGGGCTGCTGCTTCTGACATATCAACTAGAAGTATTCATTCATGTGTACTCTCATTGGCTGTGGGAAATAGACAGGAAGAGATTTGGGGAAAGAGGTCTCACATTAGCATGTGACGAAGTGGGTATTTGAAAATAAACCTTGTCCATTTCCTTTGCAAATCAAAGTTGAAATTACAAGATACCTTGTAATGGATGGTTGCTGTCACGTAGGGCCATAGTCTACATATATTGGCAGAGATGGACAGGTGGAAAACACAGGCTTTGCTGCTGAGCATGTGTGTGCTGTGAAATAGAGTTTGACATTGTGTCAGAAAGCAAAATATAAGTGTACGTATAACCCTGAAGTGACAACTCTGAGTGCAGGCTCAAAGGCACTGAAGCCAGGGACTGCAGTATGCACAGCAGCATTTATTTTTATAGAGGCTAAGAGGTAGAATAGACTCGACTGTCCATCAACAAATGAGTGTCTAAGCAAAATGTGTTGTCGTACGGTGGAACATCAGCCAGGAAACAAAAATCCACTCCAGGATACAAAAGTTTGCAAACGTGCCAACGTCATAAACAGACAAAAATGGCCATTTGAGGTGCCATCTGTAAGTGTAACAGACAACTTCACAGTTAGGAAGTAAAATCGGAGATTCTTGTGTAGGAAGGAAGAAAATTTTTTAAGCTTTTTTTTGTAATTTTTTTGGAAATTGAAAAATAACTTTTTTCATAAAATAAGTTTAATCATGTTTCTCATCCCTTCTAATTTTTCCCAGCTCCTTCCCACATCCCTACCCACCCAAATTTCTGCCTTTTCTCTTTTTTTTAAGAAATAAAAACAAAAAGCCAAGAAACACATGCAGAAAAACCCACAAAAATGAGAACCAAAATATACAACAAAAGACCAATAAGACAAAATCATGCCCAAAGCAAAGTGAACTGAAATAAAAAGCCAACAAAAATACTCCTGAGTTTGTTTTGTATTGACCAACTACTCCTGGGCGTGAGGTCTATCCTGAAATGCAGTTAATACACCCAGTGAGACTTGATTGGAGAAAACTAACTCTTCTGTTGCCAGTGGGCATCAATTGCAGAGAGCTTCTTAGCTAGGGTGTCCAATTTTCCTTCTCAGTACTGGGACCCCATCTGACTTGGACCTGTCCAGGCTTTGTGACCAGTGTCTGAATTCCTCTGTGCTTCAGTCCTGTCGTGTCTGGAAGACGCTTGTTTGCTCAGAGTCATCCATCAACTCTGGCTCTTAGCCTTCTTTCTGCCTCCTCTTCTGCATATTTTCTGAGTCTTGATGGAAAATGGTTGGTGATGGAGAGAAGATCGCTTCTTCAAAAAACAGTCCTGGCCAAACTGGTTGGATGCATATAGAAGAATTATATTTATCACCCACCCTGTGCAAAACTCAACCCCAAATGATCAAGAACCTCAAGAAATAAAAAATACCCTAAGTCTGATAGAGGATAAAATGGTTAGGCTTGAACTACTTGGCACAGGAAAGGGGCTTTCTGAATAGGACACTAATAGCACAGGCACTAAAATCAACAGTTAATAAATGAGACCTTATGAAGCTGAAAAGCTTTTATGTGGCAAAAGATGCAGTCAGTGAGACCAAGTGTCAGGCTACAGAATGGGAAGGATCTTTAACAATTGTACATTTGATAGAGGGTTAGTATCTCAACATATAAAGAACTAAAAAGGCAGACCATCAAGAAGACAAATACCTAATTAAAAAAAGATGGACTTCAGGACTAAATAGCCAGTTCTTAAGAAGAAGAAGGAGAAGGAGGAGGAGGAGGAAGAAGAAGGAAGAAGAAGAAGGAAGAAGAAACACAAATGGATAAGAAACATGTGAAGAAATGTTCAACATTAAAACTACTTTTAGATTTCATTTTAGCACTGTCAGAACGGTGACAGTCAACCAAACAAATGACAGCCCATGCTGTCAAGAATGAGAGTAACAGGACCTATTCATTGCTGGTGGTCGTGCCAACTTGTATCCACTGTGGAAATCAGTGTCATGCTGCTTCAGTAATCTGGGAATAGACGTGCATCAAGATTCAGCTTTACTATGCTTGGGCATAAACCAAAGGACTCTATATCCTACTAACAAGGATACTTATTCATGCATGTTCTTTGCTGCTTTATTCACAATAGTCAGGAATTGGAAGCAGCCTAGATGCCCATCAACTGATGAATGGATCAGGAAAATGTGGTATATTTGCAAAATAGAATACTATTCAGCTGTTAAGAAAAATATGAAATTATTAAATTCACAGATAAATGCATGGAGATAGAAAAATCATCTTGAGTGAGGCAACCTAGAGTTCCAAAGACAAATATTCTATCTTTGCCTTTATATGTGGATGCTAGCTTTTAAGCCTTTCGGATATGCTACTCTCCACATAACCACAGAGGTTAAGTACCTGGAAAAGGACCAGGGGAGAGGCAAACATCTCCCCAAAAGAGTCTTTTATATGCGCTTGGCACTAAACTCAGGGCTTTACATGTGCCAGGCAAGTACTCCCCTTGCTGAGTCCCTGAGCCGAAGCTGGGGAGAAGGAGAACCTAGGAAAATTAATAGGTGTGGAGTTTCTTCTTGTGGTGATGACCTTGTAGGTGGTTATATAAGATTAATATGCTTAACATACTAAATTTTGTTTCCAAGAATAATAAAATTATTTCTGTCATGGAATTCAAGACAGAAAGAAAAATCCTTCAAAAGCATAGGGCACAGAGTGTGTTAAATTTTATTTACCCTGCAATCCTCAAACCAGGAAGCTGGGTTTACCTGAAGGAGCATAGGGGCTCTTGTCCTACTATAGAAATATGCTAGAAGTTGAGTGTCACTTACATGTCCAGTGAAAAGTCCCTATAAGTTTTAAATGATTGACATTCCGAGGATCATCAGAGTTAGCAATAAGATATTATTTGAAATTATATACCAATATAGAATTTAAAATGTGTATTCTACATCCATGTGTTGGGTATATAAGAATGCACACACTTTGCTTAACAAATGAGGAATATGGCCGTGGGTGAATGAAGTTAGTCTGATGCATTGCTCTTGGGTACAAGTTAGCTGTGAGTTATTTTGATACAGCAAAATTAAGCTAGGATAAAAGCTGCAAACTTCTTTGTATTTTGGTGCTTATACAAAGTCTCCAGATATAGCCTATAAATTCACTTTCTTGAGACAGTCTTCCTGCCTAAAAAATCAAATTTTATTCTTTAACTCCAATGCAAAGGACAATTTAAAAGTAATCTTTGCTGTTCAGCTACTGGAGTCTCCCAGGAGATATTAGTGGAGACTTCAAGGCAAATAACTATTGCATTTCTCCATAATGCCTTGCAATACCCACAGCATTTTCTGTAAGTAAGGAGAGTGTTTTTCCAGTATAATTTCATATACTCTTTCAAGTTTATATCACACCTCTCCTTTCAAGTCCAAAAAAACAGTTTCTTACTAACTATTGATTCTATTAGAAAGTTGGGGTTTGTGGTTTATGTATGCCCACTGTACTTCCTGGGTTATTTTATACTTCATGTTCCTGAAAGTATTAATATAATAATTGTATAGACATTTTAAAATGGGATTTTTATATACCACGAGAAATGTTATGACCAAAGAGTGCAGGCCTGAAGAGTGACAGTGCTGTAGATGGGCACAGGCTCTGGGACCTGTCAAGTCCCTTTACTTAGCTAAGTGACCAGAGGGAGGGTGGTTGGCCAGGTGTACTTCACACAGTTTATCCACTTGTAAAATGCTGTTAATGGTAATGTTTACTTAGATAATTGTTATTAGAATAAAATAGGTTTATAAAAAGTTAGAATAGTGTCAGAAGTAGGTTGACATTTATAAAAATTTAGAATAGTGTCAGCCTATAAAATACTATTTAATTGTTTAATGTAAAATAAATTACCTAGGATACTGTACTTTGTGATTTTATTTACTTATTTTTTTCACGTGCAAAAATGGAGCTTAAAGTTTTTATGAGGCTGGATATGATATCCCCATACCCAGGAAGTAGAGGACAGGACATTCCAGAGCTAGTGAGAGACAATGGAAAAATGTTTTTGTGCAGTTACTAAAGTGTCAATAGTACTGATATACTGGAAATTAAAATTTTAATTGGAGGTTTTGAAAGATAGTTCAATGGATAAAATGTTTGCCCCCAAAGCATGAAGATCTGAATTTAGATCTCTAGAACCCACACAATAACTACAGCTTGGCAGGTGTAATGGCCACCTAAAATCCCAGAACTCAGGAGATAGAGGATGTGTGGAACAAGCTGGCTACCTGTACTTGATGAACTATAGATTCAGCGAAAGACCTTGTCTCAGTAAATAAAGTAGAAAGTGATGAGGAGAAACAGCTGACATCAGCTTAGGGCCTCTACACTCATGCTCAGATAGCCACGTGTTTGCATGTACACCACACACATATACATGTGTGACATTTGATAGAAGCTGCTGTTTACTATGTCATACCTGATATGTTTTCCACAGATTCTAGAATGTGCCCCACTCAGTGTGGACTAGAAAGTTTTGATCAAGCACCTTAGTTTATTTGTTCCTTGCCCTACATAAGAAGAGATGCTTTCATGACAAAGGGGTCAGATTAATCATTAAGACTTCACCAGCACTTGACATAATAATTAATCCATATAAATTATGGTAGTGATATTAAGAAAATAATTTATATAATCTATGATGTGAGAAATCAGTTGTTTCATTATTCACCAACCATTCTAAAGTTTTGATTTAATTAAGTTTGTTGTGTATTATTTTACTGCTCTATTAACTTAATGATCGGCACAATTATTTATAGTTTGTGATATTAGGTAACAGATTTAGTAGGTATTATTATTCATGATGAAATAATGTTTATGGATATTATGGTAAATTCTATTTTAATCTGAATACTGTTTGCAGTTTGATTATAATGAATTCTTTTCTTTCTCTAAGATTCACATGAAACAACTGTAAATTTAATTTGCCATTAACATAGATATATCCTAATTCTCAGCATTGTTGCACATAGAATAGGCAGCTGACATTCTTACCTCTCACTTTGTTTCTTATGTGTTCACTTATGATGCTGTCTAGAAGATCCCAGTGTACAAAGAATCAGTTGACACTCCCTGTCATTGGTTTATTTTCCCAAGACCACAGCTAATTATTGATCTTGTATTACAACTTCTGATATTGGTTATCCCCCACAGATATCTTTGTATTGCCTTTGCAATACATTGTTCTAGTCATTATTACAATGTAGGCTTTTATATACCATGGTTCATTTCCATTTATATTTATGTATTTCCTTGGTCATTTAGGTCTAGACCTGTAGGTTAGACTGACCAGTCTTACAGGAAAAGAAAATATGGGCACCCAACTCATATGTAATTCCCAATTTTCAAAGCTTGACATTGAAAATTGACAAACAAAGCACAAGGTCCAGTTTCTTGGCAAATTGAATCTGAACTAGAACATAAATTTACTTTTAGTCTTTATTATTGTGAATATTCATACTTTTATTATGTAAAAATTAATGCTTTGTTTACAGAATGTTGACATCCTGGTGATATATAAAATCTTATACTATCTTGTCTATCTAAAGTATGGGGAAAATCATACATCAATGTATAACCATAAACACTGAATTGTCTAAAAATAAAAATGTTCTAATTTAAAATGTTTTAGATTAACTATAATTATAATGAATCAATGAGACATTATACAATTAGGATCCATGATTCTATATTCTTGAAATAAATGCTATTGTTAATGTGGCTTTCCAAATTCTCCATGAAAATCATTAGTAAAAGGTTAAAGATTTGAGATGTCAAAGTGTCTGATTCTTATAACATGTTCTAAAGAGATATTTGCCTGGTTCCACATGTTACTTGCAGCTACTGATAATGAACTATACATTAATGTGAGCCCATAAACAGCAGTGTGATGTTTGACTGCAATGATGACAGCATGTCATGGGATACCAATTTCATATGTTGGGTATGTGTGTGTTCAACTTTCTGAAGTTTAACCTTAAAATGGAAATTTTTGTATGAATTGCCTTGCTATGATAGTCACTGTTTTCATATAAGAAAAGTAAATAACTTTATAACACTTCCATGACTGGCATTCACATTAAAGTTTTTGCAACAAGCTAATTTTTTTACTATTTTTTTTTTTTTTTTTTTTTTTTTTTTTAGGTATTTGCTACCAGGAAGTGCCCAATTCCTCATGAGATCACCACTGTACAACATGAAATATAATTCACCCAGAATGACTCGCTCCAATGTTTTGTTTACATCCCGATATGGTCATTTGTGAGACTGAATGGAAGATTGCCATAGGCTATGCATAATAGCAATTCATTTATTTTTTTTTTCCAGCTGAACCTTAAGGAAGTGACCCTTACGTGCTGTTTTATGTATATATGTCATTTAAGTGCGTGGAATACATACACACATGCACTCAAATCTCATATAAATATATATATTTATTATATATAAGAAGCATTAGCAGAAAACTGAATATAAGACTTAACCTTTCTGGAAATGTAATAAACCATGTTAAAGTTGTTTACACACATATGCAAATGTGTAGAATTTGCTAGGTTTATAATTAATTCCTACTAGAAATGTTATTTTTGCTGCAGAGTCTATAAAGCAGAATCAATCTTGAAGAGCCCATCACAGTGTTCAATTATTTTCTAGATAGCACAGCTCTCACTTCAGAAAGCACTGGTAGTATCTTATTACTGCTCTTATCACAGTAGCTATTTAACAGTGAAATACACGAGACTTAGGAGCCTGGGGTTGGCTTGATGGTAGAATTAGGGTAAAGCGGGTCTATTGTTACCATAGCACTGTAAAGCACTAGAACATATCCTAGCCTCTTTCTTCGACATTTTATTCCCCTATTTGGAAATTTAGCTACTTGTTCTAATGTATACTTTCAGTAAACATCTGATGGGAGTGTGATGTGACCTGAAATGGGGGACAACCCAGTGGGTTAAGAATACAATGTAAACCTGCTTTCATTTGACTTTCCGTGGGGAGTCACAAGATGTTGTCACATAAAGAAACATGATGGTGGCAGTGATAGAGCCTTTGGTGTGTGACTTTTGTGTCTCATAGCACTCACTTTTCTTTGGAAAACATATCATTGATGAGATTAAGTCTTTCAATGTTGAGGCCAATTTACCTTGCAAAGTTGGATGCCAGTGGTCTCTCATTTCACCTCAGAAAACAATATGAAGACTCTTAAGAGAATTCTACATTGAGCACAGGTCACTTTTCATGGTGCCCTTTAATTCAAAGTTAAGTATGGCATTGTCTTTCTGTCCTAAGGCATCATGCATGTGTTTCTGATCAGCATACTCCCATACCAATGTGGTGTATTCATTTTCAATACAGATATAGGCAGCACACTCACAAATTTTTGAACTCAGGAAGAATAATATTTTCTCAAACTTCCCTCCAATGGTTTTACTCACAGATGCTAAGTATTTGAAAAACTCAAGATTGTTTACCACGTTTCACATCCTCAAATCTATTTCTAGTAAATGAAGAAATGACTCCAGAGCAGAAGAAGGCCCATTTTGTCTTAGGTTCACTCAAAGTTGACTTTTTAGGGACCAAAAGTTGTAAGATATATATACTTTGCTTTCAAAACCACCTTTATATATTTTTAATGTAATATTTATTTTTTTTACACAAATTACTGGTAGTCACTTCTTTATGGCTGCCTACCCACACACATTCTATCAGAGACTTTTCTTACTAATACATCCCACGTAATTTTGTCTCGTATTTTTGAAGGAGAATAAAGCCTCTAAATGAAGAAAATGAGAGTGATCTTTAGAAGTCTATATTGTGAATTCTTCAATACAGTATAGTTTTCTTAATGATGCAAATATTGCAGAATTACAGAATCTTTATGGCAGTAATCAACAAATCATTTTTTATGGTTTATTTGTACTCATTTTTTGGTTTTCAATTCATGTTTTAAAGATGATGGAGAAATAAAAGAACAGAACATAAAAGTCGTAGAGATATATTTTAAAGTGATTGGTAAATGATACCAACCCAGTCTCCCGGCCATTCACTTTGCTTATCTTAAATCACAAGTGATTATTTAATTAGATAGAGTGTATACTTTGAAACTTCTATCTCATACAAGAAAGGAATTTTTATTAAAAACCAAAAAAAAAAAATGGGACCATCTAACATTAGGAATCCTCACCCTAAAAACATACATACATCAAAAACTCAGAGTAAATTTAAACACATAAAACTGCCAAGTATTTGATAAACAAACGTCATTTTCCTAACTACTCAAGCAAGGCCTTGTTTTGAGAACTAGAATTTCATTGCTACATTTTCCTGTTTCTACTAGTTGGATATGATGAAGGTGTGCAGAAAGCCATGTGCTTATTATTTATGTGCATTACCTGGTGTACTGTGTGCTGTGGTGGTCATAACACCAATCTCTAATGAACAACTATGAGAAGAAATGATAATGAACCATGGAAGTCTCAGGAGGCTATAGACAGGTATTAGATCTATAAAATATTCCTTATTCTTTGTTATCAATTCTTTATGCGTATGGTTAAAGCATATGCAAAGAGACAGCGTAAATCTCTTTCATAGGAAAAAAAGAAAACTTCAGAAGCTCCTTATTCTCATCAGGATTTTTTGTCTTTATAATGGATTTTGGTTTTCTTATAAGGGTAGGGGATAGGTATATACAGGCATCCCTGGGAGTTTGGTTCATCTCCAGATTGGAATGCTTCCCCAAACTATAAGATACGATGCTTTCCGAACTGTTCAAGTAGTAACTTGTTTTATATCATCACCTATAAACATAATCTAAAGTCAAAATGTAGTTTTCATTTCAAGCAAGACTTGTGGGTGTGAATCTGTTAAAAGACCCTGCTGCAGTTCACTTTACTTGCCATGAATTTTTTGTCATATTTCATTTATCTTTCATATATAAACATAAAATTTTATATGGAGCACAGAGTTAAACAACTCTACTGTCTCCAAGGATTTACCTAAATTAGACCAAATCCCCAAAAGTTTCCACGCTTCCCTATCTCCTAAGTTCAAACCAAACCAAACCAAACTCAAACCTCTTTCTTTTACCTAATATTTATGCATGTACAGAAACTAAGTGGTTCCTAGACTTCAAGAAAATGATTTCATTCAAATTATCTCTTCAGCTTGGAAAACAGATGAGTATGGGATTATGCTGATTTGAAATTTCAGATGTTTGAATGTAAATTCAATGCTTTCTTCTTCAACATGTCAGCGTCATTCTGTGTAAACATTATCTTCAAATTAAACATATGCAATACACACTATTCAAAATACCAAAAAAAGATAGCTGTATACATGTCATTATTTAATCTTCTATAAAACACTGATTCATTCTTAAATATATATTCTTTTAAAAATAGTAAATACCTCAAGAGCAACATAAAATTCCTTCCCTTTCTGTTTAGCAATGCTAATTTACATTCAGAATATCACATATACTGGGTTCTAAGAATTAAAAATTATAGCAGTACAATTGTGTTACTGTGACCTAGTGATATGGGGGCATTTGCTTTTCTCTTTAAACTGAAAGCTTCAAGTGTAAAGAACCATGTTATTTACATGTTGATTATTAGATATTTAATTGTTTTGGGACTAATGTTGCTTATAAATAAAAACTGTAGAAATATATTTACAAAGTAAACTTGATTCCTCACACTGCTTTCTCTCTCCTATTTCCCTTCTAATTCCCTTTGAAGCTTTATCTGTGCATGGGCAAAGCAAAGCAAAGAGAAATGCTGCCTTTTAAACATTGGTCTTCCTTGAATCCTTATAGCAATGTGTTTTTACGCGAGCAACAATAAAACTTCAATAAAATATAGGGTCAAGTTAAGTTTGCTGAGAAGTTTAGGAACAAGGTTGAGGTCTGTATGCCTAAAGCACATGAAAAGTGTGGATCTCTGTGAAGTGAGACGTGCTTTTAGCAGTCTTACAACAGAAATTGATACTTTGAAATGTCACACATTGAGATTGATTCTATTTTTGAGGGTCTGTTGTGAGGTGGTGCATGGTGTATTGGAAGAAATTTACTCAGGTAAACATTGTGACACTGAGGGATGTGTCATCAAGGTAGAACTGTACAATGCTTCTATTTTAATGCCACCTGTGAACTCGACAGCTCTTGCCTTGACAAACACATCACTCAACGGACTAATGAGTCTTAATTAGCAAGAAAGCTTGTCTTTGCAAAATGGTCAGATGCTAATTCCGTTTCTACCAAAGGTTAACAGCCATTCTGGTCCCTAAGTTCATATAACAACTACTGTATATGTTACGGCATCTGAATTTTAATGAACTTGCAGAGGAGTCTGAATTGGAGGATGAGAGAATACATTTGTTAACATGAATCATGGATCAAATTATCCCTGTGTGCTTTACTTCCTGTATATGATACAAATGTTACAGAAGATGTGCTGAAATGTCAACAAAACATACAGTTGGCATTGCTATGGCATGTTAGCATGTGACACCTGTATGGCAAAATTGCTTCAATTACTTAGATATGTTACTATAATAAAAACTTCAACCTAAGAAACAGTATGTCATCATTTGATTTCTGTCTTTACACATGTACATGCACACACCACCCACCCACCCACACACACACACACACACACACACACACACACACACACACAGACACTGATTTCAATAGAAGAGTCTGTCACCCAATTAAGCAAATTGAATTAAGTTTTCAATTTAATAAACATACTTTCACGGTAATTTTTGCTACTGGGCAGCAACTGTAGAAGGCTTAGTGCTACCTACTATTAAGAATCAGGCCAAGAAAATAAAACTGTTGTCGAGTAGAAGAGTGTTCTAAAAGTTAGTAGCAACAATGTAACTTGATTATGTAACATCTCAGGCATGGGTTTCAAGTTGTAAAAATTTATAATTTCATTATTTGTTGGCAATATTCGAAGCCTCAGAATGAAGCATGTTTTAGTTTTGGTGCTGTTGATCACAATATTTCTAAAGATATTTATAACAAATTTGAGATAGTTTTCTTTGTTTAATATACTGGAGAAGGATCTTCAAGCCCCATGCATAGTAAACACACTGAGCTTTAGACAACACGGGCATTCTTTAAAGGAGGCATGTTAAAGAAAAGGATCCAGTCAAGTAGTGGGTAATTTAATACAGATATGCCCTAATTTTTTTAACTGACAAACAAATGTTATAAAAATGACTGTGTGTTTATGTGTGTTTACATGTGTGTACGTGAATGTGTATATCTCTGATCTGTGTTTCTGCGCAATATATAGATATGTACATGTATGTGCATATGTGTGTCTATATATGTGTGTATGCTTATATGTATGTGTAGTGGGATTATGTGTTGTTATATTGTAAATAGTTGTTCAGTATACAAGTTTAATAAAAAATGTCAATTGGCTGAAGGCAGACAGGAAGTATGGGCGGGGCTACCTGACTAAGAAAACTCTGAGAACAGGAATAACAGAGCAGAAATGCCACAGAGAAGCCACAGAGACACCAGCAGATGCAGAGGAAAGAATTGAAATGTTGCTCTGAGAAAAGGTACTGAGCCACATGGCTAAACAAGAGTCATGGGTTAGTTTAAGAGCAAGAACTAGCAAGTTATATGCCTGGGCCCCAACTCAGTGTACAATTAACATAAGTGTCTGTGTGTATCAGTGGAACTATGGGACTGTGGGTCTTAATGTCTGGACCACCGGGCTAGGCTGGAAAGTCTGGGCCAGAAACGTGATACTACAAAGTATGCATGTTTGTTTGTATGTAAGTATGTGTATGTGTGTGACTATATGTGCATATGAGCTTGCACACACGCTCATGTGCAGATGCTGGAGGAGGGTACTCTTTTCCTTCCTTGTTCTGCACGTGTTCCATGAGACAGCATCTCTTAAGTACCCTCACTTGTAGCTAGGCTCCCTGATCAGCAAGCCTAAAGGATTGTCTTGTCTGTGTCTGCTCCCCCAAAGCTGAGATTACAGGCAAACAGACAATGTTCAGCTCTTGTGTGAGGGTTAAACATCTAAATTTGATCTGCATGCTTGTGCAGCAGAGCAAGTGTTCCTGCCTACTGAGCTGTCACTTTTCTCTGCCCCCAAAGTTGACTTCTAAAATATGTTTTAGAAATTCATACTGTTTTTATATTTAAAAAAAATATAACTTTTTCTGTGATTAAAAAAAAAGATGATGCCAATGTGCCTAGCTTGGTATTTGCTTATTTTATCAAAGAAATCATCAGACAGTAAGCTATATCCATGTTGTTTTATATTTAATTCAGTTTAATTAAAAGTCTGAGAATCTTTAATTGTAAAGTAAAATATCCTGAAATAATTTATGGCATCAGAAATCATCTTCAAAACAAAATGAACCTTAAGCTCTTTTGTCAGGAAGATAATAGAATTTTAAATTAATTTGGAGAGAGTTTTCAATGATTATTCCTTATACATGTACAGAGGATGGAGAAAACAGTGCCCGTATTCATGGTATAGCTTGAGCCTTGGTACAAGCATGAGCTGCATATAACAAAAGCTACTTCTTGGTAGCTGCATTTTCTTGGGAGGGCTCATTTGCTGGTGGAAAGCAGAGGTACAGATCCTTTAAGAGAGGCACCCTGACTGAGCCTTAACAGCAAAAACCATTAGGCTCCTTTAAGATGCCTTGCTGCTAAACACTTATATGAGTATTTTGAGCAGCACATGACAGTGCTTTACAGGGTGGCAATGTGGACACTAAAATTCCCCAGAGTTGGAGTAGTGAACATGATTCTTTCCAGTACCTCTGCCATGAAACCAAGCTCTTACAGACCAAGGAGTTAGGTAGATACAGCTACCATAGCCAAGGCTTTAATCCTAGCCACATCTTAGCAGATTAAAAGTGTGGTCAGAAAAAGAGAGATATGCAGTAAAGACAGATTCCGACCCCCCCCCCCAAAAAAAAACCCTTTAAACAGTTTACAGTGTGTTTTAAAATATACATTGGTGTGGGAGAAAAGAAAAAAAGTAGAGAAAGTTCTTAAAAAAAGAATAGAGTAAATTTTTAAAAAGCTACATAAAGATATACGTAGTATCTGAATACTGTGTGTTATGCTGTTTTTGAGGTTTCTTTTGACTGCAAAGGTAACAGCAAGAGCTGCTGAAAGGCATTTAATTATAAATGTTGCTGGATTAATCTAGTCTATGTATTTTGTTAATGCCTTGACTTCAAAATTGAAGTTAATAGACATGTTACTTTGGAGGAGAGGTTATGCTTTTATTTACACAGAAAATGAGAGTCTGTTAAAGAAAATATGAGAAGACTCCATGAAAAATATCTGATGCGAATGGATGGCCCAGATAATCCATGATTTCCGAGCACCTTCGTTCCAGTTTCTTTCAGCCTCTGCGTCTAGAACAGCTTCAAGGAGACTGGTTGAGATGACTCAGCTTCATATAATACTCCAGTTAGGATATGACCATAAGCCTGAATTTTCTTAGGATCCCCATAAGATTACCAGCACCCCCAATCAGCAGGAAGTAGTCTGGAGAACTATGCTCACATCTCAAAAAATAGATTATGGATGTTTGTCTTTGTTTATAGTGTTGTTTACAAGCTGTTATAGATACTGGTGAGAAAAACAGTTATACAAAGGACATTAGCTTTAAGATTCTTATTTTAAAAGAGAAAAAAGGGGAAAATGTGGGATTATGCTCTTGGTCACTGTATATATTGGTTTAATAAGACACTGATTAGCCAGAAGGCAGGCAGGAGGTAAAGGAAGGGCAGCCAGACCAGAATTCTGGGGGAGGAAAGACAGAACAGGAGACAAAAGCCAGATGCAGAGTCCGGAAGGTGAGAATGCTACACTAAAGCAAAGATACCAACTCACATGGATAAGAATCATGGGTTAGTTTAAGAGTAAGAGTTATCAATTAATAATCCTGAGCCATAGGTCTAACAGTTTATAATTAATATAAGCCTTTGTGTGGTTATTTGGGAATAAGTAGCTGCTGGGACCAGCCTGGTAGGACAGAAACTCTGACTACACCCATAATCATGGTGTAGCAAAAGTGGAGAAGAAATTATTGAATGTGAAAGTTGGTTGTGCTGTACTACTGCCTAGACCCAAGATGAACCGAGAAAGGGACTGAGGGTTTATCTTGGTGGTGCTTATTTCACACCAGCAAGGCACTGTAAAAGCAGATAAATCCCAAGGGTCCTGAAAGAAGAGACTAAAATACATGAGTTCTATACCAGCCTCACCATGGCAATATGCTGCAATGCATTTTCCAAGCCTAATCTTCTGTTGAAAGAACCTCAGAAAAGAGCAAACTAAAATCAGTCTACTTGCTAGTGAGTAATCAAGACACATAATAATGCACTCCAATAAACAAAAATGTTATATTTACAAGCACAGAAAATCAGACCTGGTGTGAGAAATTTGCTATGATATTTCATTTGATATTTGGTCATTAACAGAGACCATTTAAACCTGATTTTCTAGAGAGGTGGCTTGGATCCACCAAGTATGCCCTGAAATAAAATAAGCTTAATGATACACAAGTATCAGGTGAAACATTTGTAAC
The DNA here is from genome assembly GCA_033318265.1 of Phyllotis vaccarum. Lineage (NCBI taxonomy): Eukaryota > Metazoa > Chordata > Mammalia > Rodentia > Cricetidae > Phyllotis > Phyllotis vaccarum. Next base: position 12,973,377 of record JARWLC010000015.1, on the reverse strand, counting down.
ATAATTGTGATGTGTAAAATAGTATAAAATACTATAAAAATCCTGTCAGGGTGCCATCCCAATGGCTAATGAAAAAACATTCATTATCTATTGGGTCCTATGTGATAAGGGCTTTTGTCTTTAATGAGATTCTAACGTTACTCATTGGCAGCCAAGAACTTTGCATACTATCTTGGTATATCTAGAAGTATTTGATGGGCATCTGAAATTATATTCTCAAACAAAAAGCCTGCTGCTGATGTAGGAAGATGGAATTTATCCAAAGCTTGTCACATTATTTGTGAGAGACAATATTTATCATGTCAGATGTTTTCCTGTGCCTGTTTTATTTAGAAAAACACTGTGTCATTTCCTCTGTAAGTTCTGTCACAATTGTTTTAGGTTGTACAAAATAGTGTGGAATTATCCCTCTTTAACAATGTGACAAAGCTACCCTTGGATATATTTATGGAGTATAAACTGAAATGTAGTATCATAGTCTAAACTGAAAAATTAATAATTATATTTAACATTTAATTTTTAATTATGTGTGTATAGGCGGGAGTGTATGTGGGTATGTGCACATGAGTGCAGGTACTCACAGAAGCCAGGAGAAGGTGTCAGATCCTCTAGAGCTGGAGTGATAGATGGTTTAGAGCTGACTTCTGTGGGTGTTGGGAGCTGAATTCAGGTTCTCTGCAAGAGTAGGAGGTTCCCTTAACAGCTGAATCATCTCTCCAGCGCCCTTCCCCCAAGCTAAAGTATTCCAGGTAGTTATCAAAAATGTTGACATTTTTGTCATCTGAGAAGTGACTGTCTTGAGTTTTCTCAGAAAGGGACACAGCCTCATGACTGTCTTCCATGTTTGAGTTAATAATAGAAGATGAATGAATGAAAGAGTGCTAAGAGCAAGTGTAAGTGGGGATGCATCTTTTGCATATTAAATCAATTATGCAGTAATAAAACTTTCAAGGGTAACCACAAAACATATGCATTTAGTCTATCTCTCTTGTATTATGGCAGTTCTATTCCGTTGCTTGTATTAAAACAAGGTCCTCTAAGAGATCAAGAATGGAATTAATTTCAAAACCTGCAGCATGCTGTTAGCAGTAAACATGTTAATCTGTGTGTTTATAATACATCTGACTTAGAGGAAAAGTATATGACGCAGTATGTCTGAAAAATTGAGAATATATAAACCTTAATACATTCTAAGAAAATACCATTTCAGCATATTACCTCATTTTCATTAAAATGATGAAAATGTGAATACAAAAATTCACTTAGTCCTCAGGCTAAAAATAGGTAGATCATCAAAACCTAATATCATTTTAGCTCAAATTGGTATTTGTTCAGTAAATGTTCTACTTCATAATGTAAAAAGTACAAAGGAAAAATTCAAATTTGGGCAAAAATAGGGCTTTTAAAAAACAAACAGCTAATTCTTTTGTTTTGCCTTCTGAAGGTGAAGCCATAGGCTTGCCATAAAGTTTATTGCAGAAAAGAATAAACATATCCCTCTGAAATGCTCTGAATTCATCCAGCACTGCAGCATCTTAGCCTGGGGTTCTTCAGCCAAGGCTTACTTATATTCAATTTTCAAATTACATCATCTCTCAGTTCCATCCCACTTACTTCCACCTTTTCTCCTGTGAAGCACAGCTATTTTATCTCTAAAATACGATAATAATAATAAAAATAGGAACATGAAACCAATCCTGCTGACTTTGGTTATCTCAACATACGCAGTATGAGCTTACATGTATCTGAAAGAGCAGAAATGGAAAAGACGTGCTGGTTAGCTTAATTTCTTAGCAACTGAGTCTACAATCAGTATCCTATTGTTCTGAGAATCAGGTAAAGAATTCAACCTTTTTAGGTGTGGGTGGATGCTTAGAATATTTTTTTGTTGTTGTTGTTATTATTGTGGTAAGCCATAAATAACCAATGGCAAGATCCAATAAGTTCTGATGTATCTTCTTCTTCTAACATGGGAGGTGTTTCCATGGGAGCCAAGAGGCAAACTATGGGAGAAGACTTCATTTTGGCTCATGGCTCAAGAAGAGACGAAAAAGGGCAATGTTCAGTCCTCCTTGGCTTTCAATGCCTTTGCTTTAGTTCTGGCTGTCAGAGAGACAGATATTTCCTGCACATCTTTATCTTGGAAAAACAGGCTATGGAGGCTGTAAGAGGTGGAGACTTAAAGGAGGAAGTGAATCATCTTAGGGCTGACTTTTAGGGTTTATAACATAGTTCACTTCCTGTGCATCCTGATTGCAGAGGTGAAACCCTGTGTTCCTGGTAGCAATTCATCCACAGCCATAATAAGACCAGGAGATTCCTCACTTTCCGGTGACCCAAAACCATGTGGTTCAGGAGGCACACGGGCTATTCCAGGAAAAACAGGCTTTGAACTATAGTTGGAAGTGTCTTATCTACAAGGGCTCATTTATTGTATCCTTGGCCATCAGCATGTAAAGTAAGTAAGCAATAGGTAGTAGGAAGTAGGCAGAGCTATTAGAAGATCATTCTGAGTGCTGGCCCTGAAGGTAGTCCTCATGAAAGAGTTGGTTAATTCTCTCAAAGGGAGTGAACCTACTTGGCCTCACTGTCTGATAGTTTGATATCTGTCAGCTTACTACTGCCATCAAAGGGCCCAGCACAATACTGTAACAACATAATGTCTGTTGGAGCTGAGCAGATACCAATAGTATGCCCTTGAACTTTGAAAGCCAGAACTCTTTTCTTTATATAGTTATCCAGTCTCAAGTATTTTACTACAGTAATAAAATGTGAAATAACACAAGGTGTGTGCAAAAGCATTTCTTTGGAATAAATTGAAAATACCTAGTTGTCATGCTTCATAGTTTGAAATTTTGTCCTTACAGGACTATTTTAAATTATATTTCAAAAACTATTATAAAATCTTTTTATTCTATGTATTTGACCATAATTGCCATGGCCTTCCAGATTTTCTCATCCTTGTACTCATTCAATTTTGTGCCCTTACCAAAGAGAACAGCCATTCTGGAATGCAGTATGGGGGCTCCTCAGAACACTGGGAATCAGTCTCTCTAAGGATCCAGCAATACCACTATTGGGCATATACCCAAAGTATGCAAATTTGTACCCCAAAGGCATTAGCTCAACTATGTTCATAGCAGCATTATTCGTAATAGCCAGAACCTGGAAACAACCTAGATGCCCCTCAACTGACGAATGAATTAATAAACTGTGGTACATCTACACAATGGAGTATTACTCAGCAGTTAAAAAAAGCATTGTTAAAAAAAAAGCAAATGGATGGATTTGGAGAATATCCTGAGCAAGGTATCACAAGCCCAGAAAGATAGGCATGGGATGTACTCACTTATAAGTGGATTTTAGACAAAAAGTAAAGAATACCCAAGCTTCAAACTACAACCCCTCCACAGCTTGGGATTAGAAAGAACTTAAAAGAGATATTCAGAGATTCCCCTAGGAAGAGAAAATAGAGATGATCACCTTAGCACATTGGCATCATAATGGGTTGCAACCAAGAAGAGGTGGGAACTAATCATGTGAGAAGTAGATGATTGAGAGGAGCAACAAAGAGGGAGAAAAAAGAGATGGATATCTCGATAGAGGAAGCCAGTGTGGGGCTGGAAAGAGACCGGGTGCTAGGGAAACCTCCAAGAACTCACAGGATGGCTAGGTCTCCAATCAACAGTGGAGTGGGTACCTAAACAGGACTTCCCCTATAATCAAATGAGTAAACACCCAAAGTGTCATCACAGAACCAACATCCAACAATCAATAGAGGTGGAGGCAGAGATCCATGGCTGAGCAGTAGGCAGAGCTCCTGATCCAACTGAGAGCAGGGGAGGAGAATCTGTATGAGCAGAGATAGGGGTTATGAGAAGAAGTTTCACAGTGATGGCTCCTGGAGCCCTGGGAACTCACTGAATCAAGAACAGCCATTGGAGATCCGTCATGAAAAGGAGCTAGGCCCTCCAACATTAGGCAGTCGTCCATTGGCATGGGCAGTATGTGGAGCCTGGAGGAGTGGGATCAGACTGTGTTCCAGTGCATGGACTGGCACCTTGGAGTCCATTCCCTGCAGAGGAACACCTAACCCAGTCTTGACTTTGGGATGAGTGAATCGGAGTGGATGTGCCATGCTGAGCTGACCCACCTTGGGACTTCTTGCTCTTTGGGAGAAGGAGATTGGGGGATGGGGGAGGCTGAAGACTGACTGGGAGGGATTGGAAGGAGGGAAGGGAGGGGGAACAGAGGGATACAAGGAAAAAAGACTCATAAAAGAATAAAAGAATAAAATCAAAACAAAACAAGTAGAACCCCGTTTGGAATTCATTTTGTGTTGGCCAGCAATTCCTCTACACTAGGCCTACCTTAGCGTTTAGCTGGAATTTCCAGTGACACTCCATTGGACAATGATTTTCCATTTACCAGAAGATATTAATTGCAAACTATTTCTATATTAGAGGTGGGGTTTTGTATATATTTCTTCTTGTTTATGCTGGAATTTTTGTCGGCTTGAATTTTTGCAGGTCTTGTGTGTGCTATCGGAGCGTCTGTGAGTTCATATTAAATTAGCCTTTTAAAAGAAGTCACAGAGTCTGTATTTTAAGAAGTTGACTATGTTTGCCCTGTGGGAAAAAGGAAAGACTGGATATTGAGTATAGTCATACAAAACAGTAGTCAAAAAGTTTTCTTCCTTCTCCTCCCCTCCCCTGCCCTCCAGTTGTGTCTCATATAGATCCTGCTGTTTTTGAACTGACTATGTGGCCTAGGATGATCTTGAACTTCTGCTTCTCTACATTGGCATCCTAGAGTGTTGGCATTACAGGTGCTGCTGGGGATGGTATCCAGGACTTCACGAAAGCTAGGCCAGCACTCTGCCAATTGGTCTACATTCTCAGCTCCCAACAGACATTTCCAAGGAGGAGTCCATTAGACATAAGAATAAAGGAGAATTGAAACCTGGAGGACACACACACGGCACAATGAAAGAGGTAGCTTGATAGAGGGAACCATTGTGGGGTTAGAGAAAAACCTGGTGCTAGGAAAATACCCAAGAACTCACAAAGATGACTCCAGCTAAGACTCCAAGCAATAGTGGAGAGGGTGCCTAAACTGGATTTCCTCTGTAATGAAACTGATGACTATCCCAATCGTCATTATAGAACCTTCATCCAGCAACTGATGGAAGCAGATGCAGAGATGCACAGCTAAGCACTGGGTTGAGTTCCCTGTCCAGGTTAAAAGAGGGAGGTGAGTTTATATGAGCAAAGTGGTCAAGATAATCATGAGGAAAACCATAGAGACAGCTGTCCTGAACCACTAGGAGCTCACTGGCTCTGAACTGATAGCTGGGGAACCTGCATGGGATTGAATTAGGCCCTCTGAATGTGGATGACAGTTGAATGCATGAGCAGTTCATGTGGCCTCTGGTAGTGGGACCAGAACTTGTTCCTACTGCATGAACTGGATTCTTGGAGCCCATTGCCTACAAAGGAATGCCTTATTCAACCTTGATATTAGAGGGGAGGGGCGTGGTCCTACATTAACTGGATATACCAGACTGCATTGATTCACCCTGGAAGTCCTTACCCTCTCTGAGGAATGGATGGGATGGGGAAATGACTGGGTGATAACGGGAAGAGGGGAGGGAGGTGGAATGGTTGTGGTTATGTTAAAAAAAAAAAACTTTAAACTTAAAAAATGTCAAAAAATCTTTAGGCAAAAAGGTGTTTATTATATAGATTAAAGTCATTCCTTTGAACTTGATTTTATTGGCTAAGACATCTAATTTCATTTTAACAAACACATGTTACATATCAACTGTGCATCAAGGTTGCATAAGAAACAAATTATTAATATCCTTATTTTCTGACACATCAAATTCTTAGTGGCAAGAAAAAGCCATCTAAACAATGTATTATGAACTTAAGGATAAATAACAGCTATGGGTAAGAAAGTCTATCAAATATTTGTTTCTAGCATGAAGCACCTCTCCCAAATGGGAGGGCCTGTCTGATTCCCAGGTTGCCGGGTTCTGCAAGCATTGTGGGTCCTTAGCAACTTGTTTAGCACGTTGCAGAACTGTAAGACCACAATTGTAGACTATGTGTAACAGTAGATTTAGGCAAAAGCAATTCAAGATGGAAGCTGCTCCTTAGGAGGATTCCTGGAGCTTATGGTTTTTTCTTTAACATGGATGAAAAGTGTGTATTGCAATTGCTACAAGGCCGTATTCAGCTCCCAACTGCATTATTTACCCAGCAGCAAACCCCTGGGTAAGCAACTTATTCGATGCCTTGCTTCTTATTTTCCTTATTTGCAAAATGAGGGTGATGATGGGAAGATTTATTTGTTCATTTGTGTAGTCCGTGACACGGAGTCTCATTTTTATTCCCTCTGATGAGGAGTCATTAAAATAACTATTCCCAAGGGTCAGGCTTTTAATTTTATTAAATAAACACTTTTATTGACTTGGTGTAGTTTTTAAAAAGTTATTTTTATTCTATGGTTTCACATGAGGTTCTGATGAGATGCTGTATTTAAAACTGATTCTCACACATCTTCAACTTAATGACTTGTAACACTGAAAACTGCATTCCCATCGATTGTTCTTTGCCTGGTGTTGATTATTTCTGCCTGTGTTACTGATAGGAGGTTTTTCTCTTCTCCCCCTAATATCAACCTTATATCACCAGATACCTTCTCATTTTGAGATTTAAGTAGCAAGCAGGTGATTCTCTGTGTTCGGTGATCATATTTTCTAACATCTTTTCATTTCAAACAGGGTTTCATTAATGGTTTTCATTATGAGGAAATGGAGATTCATTTAAAAGGCTCTATTTCTGCATAAAACAACTGGTACTGTTGGTCAATTGCTCAGTTGTACTATCACTGTTAGTGACACTGTTAGAACAGTTTAGCTAAATTCTCACTCATTTTTATATAGAAACCATTAGTTAATAGAATATTCTTTTCAACAAAACAGTAACATTAATATATAATGTCTTCAAGAATTTCTGGGGACAAAAACAGATCTGAAACTGAAATTATATATATATATGTAAGAAGTTAAGTGTAGTAGGAGGTTTCTGGCCCGGACTTTCGGGCCTAGCCTCAAGGTTTAGGCCCACATACCCACAGACCCGCAGAGACACACAGATGCTTACAATAGTTTTAGGCTGATCAGCCTAAGGCCCAGGTATATAACTTGCTAACTCTTTACTCTTAATCTAACCCATGACTCTTATCCTGTTCAGCCATGGGGCTCGGTACCTTTTCTCAGAGCAGCATAGTTGTCCTCTGTTTCTTCTGGCTTCTCTCTGGCATCTGCTCTGTTCTTCCAGTTCCCAGAGTTTTCTTAGTCTGATAGCCCCACCCACACTTCCTGTCTGCCTTTGGCCAATCAGCGCTTTTTATTAAACCAGTGGGTGGGACAATTATTAACAATGGAACAACATAATCCCCTTACAGTTAAGTTTGTGTGCCTTAGAGACCAGAGACCCACTTCAGTTGTTTTTGGAACTGGTCTTCATAAACTTGCAGGAAAGTCAGTTGAAAGAAGAATTCCACAAGATTCTGGAGTTTTTCTGTCTCTTGGTGGTTAACATTCGGACAGTAGTGAGGACTTACAAGATTGTTGTTCACCTTCTTATTGTCAGTCATGGAAGCTATTCCATCTGTCTCCCATGTAGCACAAAAACATACTCAAGTATTCTGCTACAGTCATCTGATTAAATATATGATATTTAGATACATTAATAAACTGCCCCACACTTATCAGCCTCCATTATTTTAGGAGCTGGTGCACAATATGGTGGAGACAAAGGAGATGGCTCAATTTTAGGGCTAGAAACCCATGTAAGTGCTAAGTGAAGATGGTAGCCAGCCTGCACTTCTAGCCTTGGAAGAAGATAGAGACAGGATCACCAGAGCAAGATGGCCCATAAGACTAGCCATAATGAGGAGCTATGGATCTGATTGAGAAATGTTGCCTCAATGAAGAAAATGGAAAACCCATACAAGATGAACCCAAAGTCAGAGTGGATGTCTACATGCATGGTACACACATTCATTTACGTATGTGTGACCCACACAGGTAAATATGTGCACACATGTGTGTGAGGAGAGAGCAAGAGAGAGAGAGAGAGAGAGAGAGAGAGAGAGAGAGAGAGAGAGAGAGAGAGAGAGAGAGAGAGAGAGAGAGAGAGAGAGAATATGAAAACATACAGCATAATATCCAGGAGAGCTTTTGATTTTGATTTAGGGGAGAGGAAATGGTAATTGTGAATAGTTTCTATTCTGAAGTTCATAGCTTGATTTGTACATCTCCAAAGGAGGGGCACAGACACCTCTCTGTTTCCAGGCATGATACTACGTTCTCCACTCTCCCGATGCTTCGTATAACAGGGTCCTCTACAGAAGCTTTCATTCAGAGTTTATATGCATTATGATTAGAAATTTGTTAACTATTCATTCTCTTTGATAAAAAATGTGTCTTCTTCAGGTTTTTTGGACATATCTACATATGTGCTGCTAAATGTTTAATAACCAGTTCTGCCTGTGATAGTCAGGTTCCTCTCTGTCTCTGTGTCTCTTTCTCTCTCTCTCTGACAGAATTCTTATTTATAGAATTTTTCAATTGGTACAATGTTTATATTCCTACCATGACAGATTTCATCTGTCAAAATTCCAGCACTGAACACAGAGTAGGGGGATAACGTTCACAGTTAATTCTTGCGAGCCCGCCCCAGCTGGCTCCATCACGCCACTGGTCCTGAAATTAAAACTGATTGTCATAAAAGGTTGCGTTTTCTGTCTCTTCCATGTCTGAGTCTTTATTTAGGCTTATCACGTAACCATTTTTTTATTTTCTTTTTGTAATGGATCACAATTTGTTCCATCAAATGCGAAAGCGGACAGAGCACTAAGGAGACGCACTAAGATTCTCCTCGCCGCTCACGGTTTTCCCAAAGCCATAAAATTAGGGCTTCCTGCTTCTTCACTTCACTTGGTACTCTTTTTTTTTCTTTTCTTTTTTTGACAAAACGGAATTTCCTGGAGTCTATAAATGAAAACATTTGAGTGTGTACTCCAATTGGCTTCCAGTCACATCAGTTTGGAAACCCAGAATTATTTTAAGCACTTCTAGCCGTTCTAAGGTTAGCAATTAGCATTTTAATTTGTGCAAATGGCACTGAAAATGCTGTATCCAAACAGACTGTTTCTCTTAACAAGAAAACCTTTTTTGGGGGGTGGGGGGGAGAAAGTGGCAGTCAGGATGAACAGTGATCCTCCTTCACCAAGAGAGGGCAGCATAAGCCCACCTTACAGAAGTGCCTTCCAGCGGCGGTCCGCAGGAAGCAGCAGCCATGTGGACATGCCTATTTAGGAATCCATCTCTTTATCTGCTCTGAACTGAATGAAGGAGGCACTGTGATTAATTAGGGACACGCTATGGCAATTGATGAGGCATCCTATGGCCATCGTATTTCGTTTTAGATATTTTCTGTGCACAATACGTTTCTCTATTAGGCTTTCGCTTCTGGTTTGCATTTATAGTTTCTAAAATTGTCATTGTTTTTCCTGTCAGAAATGGCTTTCAACAGGACACACTTTCTCCATCTGGTATAACAAAGCTTCTGAAAAAAAGAAGTAAGAGTTTTAAATGGATGCATGATGGCTTTTAACCTTTTGTCTTGTTTTAAAACAATAGCTTTCTGTAATATCCCATTTAGGGGGAACAAGTGTGACTGGAAATTTTAGGATAATTTCAGTACTGTATATCAATTTCCTTTTTGTTGATAGGATAAAATGCCCTGGTGGGAACTACTTAAAAGCGAAAGGGTTTATTGGGACATACAGTCACAGAAGGACATACGTCCCCTCAGAGATATGACAGCAGGCAGGAAGATGGGACTATGGAAGTGGGAAGACACCTGATCATATTGCATAGGACTTAGGAAGCCTCCTAAACTCACTGTAGGACACAGGAGGCAGAAAAACAACTGAAAAATGAGGCCAGGCTCTCTCAACACCCACTTCCCTTGAAGGGAGGTGATTTCTTTCTTCCAATAGGCTTCCATTACCTGTCCAAATAGACCTGTTAGCTAAATCATAACAAATGTTGCTGACCATTAGGCTAATTTTGAATATAAACAACGCACACTAAAATAAAATGGCAATGCTGAGACTTTACTGTGGATTTTGAATTTTTAAACAACTAATTATAGTTAATCATATTTAGCATTTTTTTCTGATTATGTAGGTCAATAATAGGAAGACCATTTCCACTTACAGGTTTCATTATTTAATAAAATGCAATGTCTTTAGGTTATAGAGACAAAATATTAAACTCATTGTTTCTATACAACAGCATGTAGAAGTTGTCTGCAATACATATAAGTTAAAACTAGGTAAGGGCAGATCTAAAATATCAGTAGCAAATGACCTACCGCACTTATTAAAAAAGTGTTTCATGGATTTGAAAATTCATCAGTTTGGGGTGTGGGGAGGCCATGAGGGAAAGAAAAGAATAAAATCTCCTGATTTAAAATATATGTGGTAGTTCCGAATTTAGAAAACACACTATTGTGATTTTAAACTTAAAAAGCTCAGAATGTAGTTGAAATGTATGTAACTAAATTCTACCATTAAGAGATGTAATTTTAAAGGCATTAATAAAACTTTATTTATTTATTTATTGCAAACCTTAGTATACTTTCTAGAGTTTATGTTGAAGGGCATGTGTCGAGAATGTAAGTGCAGGTGGGTAAGCTGGTTCAGGAGGCAAAGTCCTTGTTGTACAAGTGTGGTAAAGTTGGTTCAAATCCCCAGAACTCGTGTTTTAAAAAAACAAATGCAGAAGTGTTTGTCTGTGGTGGCAGTGCTCCCGTGAGAAGGTTTCAGTGCTCCCCTGAGGAGGTAGTAGTGCTCCTATGAAGAGCTGGGAGGTGAGGATCCCTAGTGTACTAAGAGATCTTGTCTGGTAAATGCAGTAAACAACAAACCTTGTTTAAGCAAAGCAAGGACAGAGGCCTAAAGCTGACCTCTCGCTTCTACATGCTCACTGGGGCATCTCTGGTCTAAACTCACATAGAGGAAAACATAGACACATGAGTCAGAAAATGTCAGAGCAACCAAGGGGCATCTACTGTGGATACTCTTACAGTGTCAGGCTCCTTATCCTTTTATATTTACTTTTCCAAACATAAAAAAAATTGTAACTAAGACTCTAAGTCCTATTTTTAATAAATTTATCTCAAAATATAACAAATTTCGTGTCTTAGCAATCTTCCCCATATAATGAGCCATCAATCAGTCAATTGTTGAGTCAGTTCATCAAGTATTACTGGGCGCATACCAGATTCTGCATGCTTCTGTCACAGAAGCCAGGTGGAGGCAATCCTGAGAAAGCATAGAGGTGCCAGAGTGGCTCAATATGCCTGTCGAGAGTATAGGCAGGCCAGTGAGGCTGTAATGAAAGGGTCTTGAAGGGTAGCTAATGTGAGGATGGAGAGGAAAGGGGATATTTTTCTGGAATTTTCAAACCATAATATAATGTCTAGATATTAAGTTGAGGAAACACAGGATGGGATTCATCACTTGGAATAATTAGAATAAATAACATGAATTGTCTGATTTAGAATATTTATAACTTCATGAATCAGGGTATTGTAGTATGAGGTTTCTGGCCCAGACTTTCGGGCCTAGCCTCAAGGTTTAGGTTCACAGACCCACAGACTTGCAGACCCGCAGAGACACACAGATGCAAACGATAGTTTTAGGCTGATGAGCCTCAGGCCCAGGCACATAACTTGCTGACTCTTTACCCTTAATTTAACCCATGACTCTTATCCTGTTCATCCATGGGGCTCAGTACCTTTTCTCACAGCAGCATGGTTGTCCTCTGCTTCTTCTGGCTTCGCTCTGGCATTCTGCTCTGTGCTTCCTGTTCTCAGAGTTTTCCTAGTCTGCTAGCCCCGCCCACACTTTCTGCCTGTCTTTGGCCAATCAGCGCTTTTTATTAAACCAGTGGGTCGGACAATTATTTACAATGGAGCAACACAATCTCCCACAGGGTATGACTAAGATATCTATCAGATGATTCCATTTGATACTGGGGAGTTAATTATAAAAGACAATGAAATAAAGAAAAATGATAATTGAGCCAGATTGTTGATGTGTTATTTTCTAGACATTCTAGACAAATTATACAAATATTCTGATCATTTCCTGCTCTCCTCAAAGAGTCTTTCTTGTTACATCAGGATAGTCCATATTCTATGAAATTGGATTGTAGAAAATTAATTGAATAGTGAGGTTGTCTGCGTACATCCTAAGTGACAGATAAGGAAAACAGCAGAAAGATAAACGTCCTGACTGGAAGTTTTGTTGAGGTTGGCACAGACAGGTTCTGAAACACTCAACAGAAAACATTTCCAAAGTTCTAACGAAAATCGCAGTGAGACTTTTTGTAAGAGAAGATGAGTTAAGCAGCTGGAACGATGCCTCGGTGGCTAAGAACATTTGTTGCACTTACCGAGGACCCATATTCTCTCATTACCTATGTGGTAGCTCACTACCGTACCTAATAGAAATTCCATGGGGTGGGGTTCTACAGCCTCTTCTGACCTAATGGACACTGCACTTACATGGTGCACATACATAAATGCAGACAAAACACTTATCCCCATAAAATGAAATAAATAAATCTATGAAAAAATAAGTTAAGAGAAGAAATCAGAACTAAATGCCAATATTTCTAACCATTTTATTATTACCATTTGATGTCTTTCTGCATGATGTGAGTATCAATTTTTAAATAAAGGAGCTGCTTTGGCCCTTGGTGAGCACTGTAGAAGAATCAGAATAGGTAGGAAAAGAAGGGCAGAGTCAGAGACAGATCAAGCCAGACACCAAAGAAGAAACATGTCAAGAACACAGGTGATCCACAGGCCATGTGGCAGACAGATTAATGGAAATGGGTTAAGATGTAAGAGCAAGCTAGCAGTGTGCCTGAGCCATAGGCCACACAGCATGAAGTTAATATAAGTGTCTGAATCATTTTGGGGCCTAAGCAGTGGTGGGCAACTAAGGGGTCTGGGCCTACAGGTCTGTGAGTCTGGAATTTTGGCTGCCTGGGGCCAAGAAGCCATATTGTAACAACCATTGAACTTTATAAGAATCTGTTTTGGCACAAAAATCCAAGGTATATGTGTCTGTGTTCTAAATGTATGTTTATGTGTTTGTATGTATGCTCATGTGTATTTTCTTACTTAAGACATCATCTCATGAGACCAAGAACTTGTCTTTCTGTTAAGTTCTTACATGTAAATGCAAAGCTAAACTGTAACCCACATATTATATAAGTAAATGCATTGAATTAAAAAACTTTAACTTATATTTTGAGAAATTTATACATGTCTACAGTGTATTTGGATCTTAATCACCCTTCATTTTTCCCAAATGTCTCTGTCACATTCAAATCCTGTTTTCTTTCTTTCTTAAAACGTGAAAGCGACTTAGTGTTGCTTGAATGCATGTGGCTATTCACAGGAACATGAGCTGTTTGTGTGCACTGTATCCACTGGGATGTGTGTTGTCTGTGTGCACTGCATCCACTGTGGAACATGTAAAAAAACTTTGAGAGGACCACTCTTGAAGAAACTGACTCTCTATCCTATTAGCAGTGTAGAACTAAAATTTATGAGAGTACAATGATATAAGAATCTATTACCTCCAGAAAAATATATTTTCCTAAACTTACAGAGAATTGGCAATGGGATATGTGAAGATCTGGAGTAGAGAAAGGGAAAGAATTATGAAAAGAAATATAATTCTCTTAACCAGATGGACAACTATGAAGCTGCACAGAGAAGCAGACGTTCCCTCAAACACTCTGAGGCTGAGTAGCTGTAAGATTCCAGCCATGAGTACCATGTGTCTAGATAAATTAAATAGAGAAAAACAAAGGCCACCATATACATACACCAAATAAAGAATTAACAACTTCCCTGATACAAGGAATATCTCCCATTCGTCTCAGTTATGTTTTAAGACACAAAAATTTCTTCTTAGTAAATGCTAGTTAAAATATTGAAAATCAATTTTTATTAAAAAATATCTGTTTTCAAAGCCTATAAGATACTTTGAAAATTTGGTACTGAGTAGAAACAGAAGTGTTTCTTACTCTTCCAAGCTCTGTAAGGAATTAATTGAATAGTAAAGATTTTCTACCTGATGGATACAGAAAGCGCTAGAAGGTTAAAGCTCTGCTTTGAATGGTTGAGGTCAGTGCTGATAGGTTCTGGAAAATTTCTCAGATGCTGAATGAAGTGCCTGGGACTGTCTCGGGAAATGTGGAATGCACTGTGAACTCTGTATGACCCGGCAAATATTAAGTGTAGGCAAGCATGTGTCATTTACCAGCAGGGATATAAGTTCAGAGAAATATGTGCATATTGCTTTCATGGTAGTGTGAACATCAGAGATTGCGCGCACACACACAAACCTTGATGGTACAGCCTGCTATACACCTGGGCTATATGATTCAGCAACATCATGAATAGGATCCATTGCTGATTAGATCATTATGCAGAGCATAACTCATTCAATGTGAAAACAGAACAATACCAAATTCAACACAGTGTCCCCAGATACTTTTTGTCAACTTGACTTTGAAGTTTCTTATCCCACCACTTCCAAATAGCAGTCTTTTCTTTCTTTCTTTCTTTCTTTCTTTCTTTCTTTCTTTCTTTCTTTCTTTCTTTCTTTCTTTCTTTCTTTCTTTCTTTCTTTCTTTCTTTCTTTCTTTCTTTCTTTCTTTCTTTCTTCTTTCTTTCTTTCTTTCTTTCTTTCTTTCTTTCTCTCTCTCTCTCTCTCTCTCTCTCTCTCTCTCTCTCTCTCTCTCCCTCCCTCCCTCCCTCCCTCCCTCCCCCCCTCCCTCCCTCCCTCCTTCACTCTCTCTCTTCCTTCCTTCCTTCCTCTCTCTCTCTCTCTCTCTCTCTCTCTCTCTCTCTCTCTCTCTCTCTCTCTCTCTCTTTCTTTCTTTCTTTTTTTTAATAGCAAGGTAGGAGACCTACCCTGGTTGAGCTGCTAGGAGAGAATGAAGCATTGTTACATTTCACTTAACAGAAGAGGCTAACAAAGAAACTTGTTTGAAGTCCAGTTACACCGAAAGCCCATTTCCCCACGTTCAAGTTAAGACAGTTTAGGTAGCTGGAGTGAAGCACAAGCAGTGAGCGGAGTGGAAACTTACTCTTAAGCTACTGTCTTAGTTACTATTCTATTGCTGTGAAGAGACCCCATGACCAAAGCAGCGTATACAAGAAAACAATGAATTGGGGTGAGTCCAGGATCACGATGGCAGGAAACATGGTGCAGATCCACAAGCTCAAGGCAGAGAGAGAGCAACACTGGGGCTGGCATGGCCCTTTAAAACTTTAAAGTCCAGCCTTAGTGGCATACCTCCTCCAACAAGGCTATACCTCGTAACCTATCCTAAGCAGTCTACCAACTGGGAACCAAGAGTTCATCCATATGAGGTCTTCATATGGGGTACATTCTTATTCAATCAAACACATTTATTCCGCATTATTATTTAGCACACATTATGTGCAGGAGCCCATTGGATGCTTGAGGTACTGACTAGGCTTGGAGCCCTGACACGCCTTCCTGTGTTTCTTTTTATGGAGATATTTGCTCTGGCAAAAGATGGACAGATCTGAGAACACTTTACTTCTCTTGCAGGCTCTGGTGTTCAATGGGGATCCCAGTCACTTCAGCGGTCTATCACTCATCATTGCTATTATCATCGTTATTATCTTCTATCATCTAGGTCTCTGGATCTTCTAGGTATCTTTTGGTCTTTCTAATTAGTGTTTATAGCATAATCTTGTGCCCTGAGCTTCATCATTAATTTGCTTTTTTATTTTTTGGCCAATTTTCAAAACTATGTTTCTGAATTAAGAAAAAAACCCTTTTTGGCAAAATAAACTAATTCTTGCACTTAGAAGCTTCCACTGGCACACTCTTCTTTTGTCTGGGTTTTGTATGTTAAACTTTGAAACTAAACATTGATTATTTTGTTTTTTACCATTCTCCAGATCTATTGTGACAAGTCTAATCTTTGGTAAGGACAAGGCAATTTGTTATGAGTGTTGGGGAATTCATCAAGATTTTTGGAGGTTTATGGGTCATTGCATTGGGAGAAGTATAACCAGCTACTGCTTCCATCATTGGTGTCAAAGGTGTATATTTTCTGAAGATTATTTAAAATAACTAGGTGGGCACTGAGTATGTGTGTGTGTGAAAGAGAAAGAGTGTATGTGTGTCTGTGTGTACATGTGTGCATTTGTGTGTGTATGGAGGCTCCTGTGTGCATGTGCATGTGAGTGTTATATAAGTATTTATGCGTTTATGCATGTATGTATGAATATTTCTTTGTGTGTGTGTCCTGAGTGTACAGAAAGGAGTGTGTAAGTGTGCAAATCTTTGTGGGTGTGTGTGATATGTGTATGTATGTGTGTGAGTACATGTATTTAAGTATGTAAATATAAGAGCATGTGTTTGAGTGTGCATGTGAATATACATGAGTGTGTGAATATGTAAGAGTATGATTGTATGTGTGTTTGTGTGTAAATGTGTGAGTTTTGTGGGTGTGTGTGTGAGTGTATACATGTGTGATTGTGTACACTTGTGTGGATGAATAAATGTGTGTGCATGATTAAGTGTTGTTTGTGTGTATGTTATTGTGTTTTTAATGTGTACTCAAACGTGTATGTGCATGTATGAGTGTGCAATTGTGTATTATGTGAGTGTGTCTGTGTCTGAGTGAATGCATGCATCTGAATATGAATGTGTATGATTGTGTTTTGTGTGAGTATATGTATATGTGTGTATGTGTGTTTATGTGAATATCTGAGTGTGTGTTCATGTATATATGTGTGTGTGTATGTGTTTGCACATTTATGCTTGTGTGTGAGCATATGGTCTGTCCAAAGCATACCTACAACAGGAAATCTGTAGGCTTTTAAGTAAAAACAGTCTTTGCAAGAAGCTAACATTTGGACGTCGTGATAGTATGCAAGAGACCCAAAGTAGTCAATTGATAGTATAGGGACATTACCTGAGTGGGAATGGTTTGTTCTTTTTCCTCCGCACTTGTTCCTTGTTCTGACTTGAAGCATTAGAGAGAACTGGCTGAGATGGTAGTGAAGAGTGAAAGAAAATAGCAGCATACCCTCCTGGCAAGGAGCGGAGTCCATGTTGATGAGAGGAAGGGGAGCTTTCATAAGACCTGGGAATCAGACATCACATTTAGCGTAGCCTTTTACTACCTGGAAGTGTTTTGTATTAATGGAGATAAGACCCAATTCTGTTTTGTCATTAAAAATGACTGGACAGCTACAGGCTACTACTTGAAATGTCAGGCAGGCGTAGCGTAGGGGACTCTGACACATCGAAAGGCAGGAGGAGGAAAATACAGCTGCTTCCTGTTTGGACTCATTACACTCAGCCCTTTCAATAAACTGGTTACACATCTATTGATTCTTGTGTAGTCATACAGTGACTAATAGCTACTCACCCTGCATCTCAATAGCATGGAACTTAAAGGAAGAAGAACCACAGGCAGAGCTCAGAAACACACAGATTCCTGGTCTACAGAGAGGATGAGAGCGCTGACTCCCCTCCACATCTGAAGAGCTGGTACCTAGAACATGGCGCTTTCTCTTTGTCCGATTCAGAGTCACAGTCTGAGTCTGTCTCCTTGCTTTATTCAGCCTCTTGCTCATCTTTTATTCTCTGATTTCTTTGGCCATGGTCATCCTCGCCATACCTCTGCATATCATTGTCCTCGGGAGCTTGCTTAGCTTCACTGTTGGTGTTAAGACTTAGCCACCAGGCTCTATCTCAGCAACAACCTTCAGAATGTTCTTAATGTGGCCTTTCATTAGTTCTCATTTGAATCACTTACCATTATGTTCACAAGTGTTGAAATCTCAATGCTGATGACAAAGCCATAGGCAGACAAGAGATACTTCTTGCTCTGAGAGTCTTTGGGTCTTAAAAAGAGATGGACTTGAAAGCTCGTGTATTACGTAATTCAATGTTTATGAGTGCAGTTGCAGACAAAGGCCCAAGGCGCAGCAGTGGCTGTGGGATGGAAGAGCTTAGCAGAAGGTAAAAGATTTTGTGGGAGAGGGGCATCAGAAATGGCCTTTTAGGGCTGAAATACAGACAAATACAGGGTGAGTTAGGGGTATGGAATCACCCAGCAGGCAGCAGGCAAGCAGTGGCAACACCATCTGCTAAGGCACAGGGGCAGTGAGAGTGAGGTGAGATATGACAAAAGAAGAGGAGAAAGAGAAAGGAGAGAGAGAGAGAGAGAGAGAGAGAGAGAGAGAGAGAGAGAGAGAGAGAGAGAGAGAGAGAAAGAGAGAGAGAATGTGGGAGATTGTGTTGCTTCATTGTAAATAATTGGCCCGCCCACTGGCTTAATAAAAAGCACTGATTGGCCAAAGACAGGCAGGAAGTGTGGGCGGGGCTACCAGACTAAGAAAACCTCTGAGAACAGGAAACACAGAGTAGAATGCCAGAGAGAAGCCAGAAGATGCAGAGGACAACTATGCTGCTCTAAGAAAAGGTACCGAGCCGCATGGCTAAACAGGATAAGAGTCATGGGTTAGATTAAGGGTAAAGAGTTAGCAAGTGATATGCCTGGGCCATAGGCCGATCAGCCTAAAAGTATTATTTGCATCTGTGTGTCTCTGCAGGTCTGGGGGTCTGTGGGTCCTAAACCTTGAGGTTAGATCCAGAAGTCCAGGCCAGAAACCTCATACTACGAGAGAGAGAGAGAGAGAGAGAGAGAGAGAGAGAGAGAGAGAGAGAGAGAGAGAGAGAGAGAGAGAGAGAGAGAGAGAGATTGACATTTGAGGCCATCCTATAGCATAATTTCTAAGACATGAAGTGGTACATGTCATTAATATTTGCTCTTTGTGTGAAGGGAAGTGCAAGACATCCCGATACCCTGCAGGCCTTAGGAAACCTTAAGTTTGTGTGTTTCTGCCCTGAGGTCTGGAACGGATGAGGCCAAAAGGGTAAGCTCTCCTCAGAAGTTACGGTCCATTGAGCCTATTGTTTGACAATGTGGAGTCAACAAAGGCTTTAAGGCAGGACATCAAGACATATGTATCTCTAAGTGTAGAAATTGTTCTCACAATGATGGGAAAGCAAGAGACCATTTCAATCAACCAGACTTAAGAGGGACCTGAGGTCCCTCACAGACATGGGAGTTAGTGTCAAATGAAGAGATAAATTGAGTAAAGGAAAGCCTAAGAAGGTAACTAATGGCTTCCAATGTAGATGAATATTCAAATCACCTACAAATAATCACAGCTATCTGGATTGAAGGCTGCAATCCCCTAGAATCAGGACCTGCTGAAGCAATGCGATAGTGACTCGGGTGCCATGCACTGACTGGGCTGTGTTTTCCCTATCTGTCATGTACCTGTGACTCAACCAGAAATAACTAAGAGCTACAACTAACAACCCTCTGATTCCCCTATAAACACCTCTGCAGGTATAAATGTCTTTCCAGTATGCTGTTACACATGCTCCTCCCTGCTGGAAGGTCTCCTATAAGCTTCTATTTACTCTCTCTATATACAGCCTAGGAGAAGCATTTCAGCTGAAATCTACTCTGGAAACATCTTCACATTCTCCTTCTTTCTCACAATGGGTAAGATAACAACTTTCCCCAGCACTGAGCTTTCCTCAAGTTCCCAAGTAAAAAATCTATGTGAAATCATTTCCATCAGCCTATGAGCTTGTCAGGAAAAAGATTGTGCCTAGTACAGTGCAGGCTATCACTAGATAATAAGTTAGTATTGAAAGTCATTTTTATCAACTTATGATTAAAGAACATCATGAATGCTTGGGGTTGGGATGGTGGCTTAGATGGAAAAATGTGTGTTGTATAAGTTTGAGGACCTGAACTTGAATTCCAAGAACCTATGTAAAGGCTGGGAAGAGCATGAGCCTATAACCACCAGGGTGACACCGGGTTGATGGGCATGGGGCATGATAGACAGATCCCTAAAGCTCATTGGCTAAGCAGCCTAGACAAATCAATGAGATCTAGATACAGTGAGAAATCCTGCTTCAAAATGTAAAGTGGACACTGATCAAAGAAGACACTGGAAGTCACTTTCAGGCCTCCACAAGCACATACACACATCACATATGTACACGCATAGTCATAAACACATAATCAAGTATACACTCACACACACACACACACACATACATACACACCAATTGTTCTTTTCTTAATGGGATGATAACACAACAGTTTTAAAAGATATAAAACGTAACATTTTAAGTAACTCAGAAATTGATTAGCATTTTTAAACAATTGTCTATAATAGAGACTCATGATCCTGCCTTTAATGCCTAAATATATACAATTATTTGTTATTTGCAATTCATTTTAATTGAGGTTTAATTCTATTTAAAATGAAATGAAAACTGGAACCCCTTCAGAAGTAACAGTCACAAAAAAAAAAAAAACCACCACCAAGCTTAACAACTCTGTATAGGGGTATTGTGTTGCTTCATTGTAAATAATTGTCCCACCCACTGGTTTAATAAAAAGCGCTGATTGGCCAAAGGCAGGCAGGAAGTGTGGGTGGGGCTACCAGACTAAGAAAAACTCTGAGAACAGGAAGCACAGGGCAGAATGCCAGAGAGAAGCCAGAAGAAGCAGAGGACAACTATGCTGCTCTGAGAAAAGGTACCAAGCCCCATGGCTGAACAGGAAGAATCATGGGTAGATGAAGGGTAGAGAGCTAGCAAGTTATATGCCTGAGCCTTTGGCCGATTCAGCCTAAAACTATAGTAAGCATCTGTGTGTCTCTGCGGGTCAGTGGGACTGTGAGCCTAAACCTTGAGGTTAGGTCCGAAAGTTCGGGCGAGAAACCTCCTACTACAATTCTGTTTTGAATGTGGAAGCTCACAGAATGAATGAATGAATGAATGAATGAATGAATGAATGAATGAATGAATGAATGGATGGATGGATGGATGAATGAGTGATTGAATGAATAAATAATAAATAAATCAGTAAGTAAATAAATAAATCAGTAAGTAAGTAAATAAATAAATAAATAAACCTACTGTCAGATTATGACCTCTAGGCTATTATATAAGTCTAAATACTCCTTTCCCAGGACAGACAGTTGCTGGGACACACTGGACACCTGTACTTCAGGTTAGTTTGGGATCCCCAGTTGTGTGAATGGTAGCTGTACTCTCTGATGATGCACTGCTTCCTGCTTCTTCTCCCATATGGAACTGTGTCAATCACGGTGTACAGCTGCGGCTGAGACACATCCCATGTCTACAGAAAATAACCCTCAGGTGTTTGCTATGACATCATGTGTAAGATTGCAGGGAAACATGAGGAAACTGGGCTTGGCTCCAACATGTTCACTTGCACACTTGCTAGTTCCGTGCTCAGCCCTCATCTCACACCCTTCGTATGCCTTGGAAAGGAAAATTTTCTCTTTGTCTTTTCAAGGCTCTAAGTTACCCTCATAACTCCTCCTGTGTTCTGGTAAATGAGACATTTGCCTCCATCTTGTGGTACCTCCGTTTGGTTTCCCCATTTTGTGGATAATTCTTGGAGGTGACAGTGTTTCATGAGGAACAATAAATAAAAATGCTTTGAAAGCACTTCGGCCGCCTATAGTACTCTGTAAATGCTTAATGATAATAATATACAGTGGGGCATCTTCCCTTGAAAACAGCAGGAGTGCTTCCTTCCATAATGACCTGACAGATGGGTTATGGTATCTAATCCCCTTAAACCCCCAAAGCTCTTTGATAGTGGATGCTGTAAAAGGCCAGATTAGAGCACACGCTGCTCTTTTATTGAGGCCTTTCTCTCCGTATCTATGCCATATTCAATTGCTTCCGTCTCTAAGTGTGGTCCATGTTAACCTGCTACCTGCAGGAACAATTAGGAGCAGACATAGAGACTAAAGGACAGTGCACTCCAGTAGGAGAAATTAGTTAATGCTTCTTGTCCCCAATATTAGAAATCCACTCTGCCCTTCACATGTGGCTTTTATCGAAGGTTCCTGCCCTCCTAATTCCAGACTATTAATCTCAAGCTGTGGGTATTTGTCAATGTTGAACACAGGCTCTTTGTGTGTGTGTGATAGTTCTGTATGTGGTGAAAATGGAGCTTTAGTGATATTAATTCTACATCAGTGAGGCTTAGGAAAATCACAGGCAGTTTAGAATATTTGTGGCATTTATGTAAGAGTCGGGCTTTCAATCAGTTCCAGATGATGAAGAGAAGGTTACAGACTAGTCTACACCAGCCTTAATTCTACTCTTGGGTCTGGACTGGGCCAAGATGCTTTTCAAACTCCTGTGTTGTTTTTGTTTTGTTTTGTTTTGTTTTTCTGTGCCATCTCTTGAGCATCATTGTTAAAGTTATCAGATCCTCATACCTTTTGTGGCAGTTTCTGAATCCAAATTCATTACTCATCTTTAATTACCACTTAGTTTTACTTTGCATGCTTAGGGGTACAGGTTGTTTGGACATCATCCAGTGTGTGTGATTTATACAATCAGACAGAGGACAGATGAAGCACCTCAGACAATAACTGTTTTGAAACTGAATATATGCCAGTGCAGCCATCAATACTGAGTTCACCATTTCTCTGAATCCTGGATATTTAATACCTCAGGATGGCCCTTCAATGACTTTTCTGAGAATTTCCAACTTCCACGCTGAATCCTCACCTTCTCTAAAACATCACGTTGGCATGTGTGTCCTCTCTTTCCCTGCATTTCCACACGTTCCTTCTTTTCTGAATCTCTCTCGTGGTACAAAGTGTTGTCATGTATCACAGCTTAACAAGAATTCCTATTTTGACTCTACATTACCTTCATGTTTTTATTAGTCTCTGAACAGCAGAACTTTCCAGAAGAGTTATCACCACATGCTGTCTCCACGTTTTAGTTCTGTTTGTGTTGCTAAAACACAGCAACAAAGTCCGAGTCATCTACAAAAATAGAGAAATGTATCCCTCATTGTTCTGAAAGTCTGGGAGTTCCACATCAAGATGCCAGCACCTTGCTTCCAAGGTGGCGAAGGTGACGGGAGGTAAAAACAGAGAGCTAGAAAAGTTCCCTCTACTCCTTTTATAAGGCATAAATTTATTCATGAAAGTAGAACCCTCATAATTTAATGACTTTGTGAAGATTCCTTAACACCACTATAATGAGGATTGAGTCCAACACATACCTCAGAGAGGGTACATTAGAATTAGGGATTTCACTTGCTATTTTTCTCATTATGTCTTCTTCCTCAGTGAGAGGTGTGTGTGTGTGTGTGTGTGTGTGTGTGTGTTCAACAGGCATTAACCACAAATACCCAGGAAACCTTTATTAAGTTCAGTTTATTCATTTGCAAATGAAACTTGCTGTTAATTGCACACTCACTTATTTTACTTACTCATATATGCAGTCAGAGTATAAGACAGACACACGTGAATATCCAAAAGTCTGTTTACTTTCTATATAGACGTCTCCAAGACTCCAGAGTTCCCTGTGTCCCAAGGGAAGCAAATCTCTTCTTCACAGACACTCACTGTTTTGAATCTAGGTCCTGGCTTTTTCGTGTTCCTTTTGAAATTCATGTAAGAGACATAGTACTTTTTAAGCATTTAAGGTTTTCTTGGTTCAACATACATTTGAGGTTTGCCTAGTTGTTGCTTGTTCAATAATCCATCTTGATTGTTATTTCTAAGTAGTAATTGTATGATAATTCCACAGATGTTTTGTCATAATTTTTTGGTCTAATCTTATGTTTATGAACATTTGGGCCCCTATCATTCTTTTGTGTGTGTCTATGATGAACTAAGATTCCTTAAGAATTTTTCACAAAGGTGTTTGTTGGCGTGCATTTTTATTCCTCATAGATCACTCTCTGGGACTCAAACTGCCATGTAATAGAGTAGATGTGTGTTTAATGAAGCTGCTGGTGTTCAAACATTCTCATACTAGTTTGTGATGCTATCAACCTTGTGTGGATTCCAGCTGCTTCATAAACTCACCCATATATGGTGGTACCAGAATTTTAATTTTAGGCAATCCCAGAACATGTGGAATGGTACTGTATTTTGAGTTGAGTTTGCATTTACCTGATGAAAAGTTTTCAAGTTCTTACTGTCCACTTTGGTGCTTTGCGAAAATTGTTTGTTCAGGGGATCGTGTTGGTCAGTGGGTGCAGTGCCTGCTGTACAAAGATCAATACATGAACTTCCTTTCCAGCTAAGGGACAGAGGTGCTCAAATCCCACATGTTTTTTTGTGCAGCCAGTCAAGTTCAAACAACCCATTTCAGGCTCAGTAAAGACCCTGTGTAGACAATGAGGAGGAAAAACAATGTGGGGAAGTATGTGCCAGCTTTAGCCTTTGGCTTCCATGTAGATTGGTATGGGTGAGTGCCTCTGCACAGGCACACAGACACACACTTCACACACCAAGCGTGCATCTGCGTATGTTTTCAAAACATTTATTTATTTTTATTTTACATGTCTGTTTTGGCTGTCTGTATATATGCAAACCATGTGCAATGCCTGGTGTCTGTGGAGTCTAGAAGAAGGCACCTGATCCATTGGAGATATAACAAAGTTACAGATGCTTGTGAGTCACCATCTGGGTACAAGAGCAAAAAAAGTGTTCTTAATTGCTGAGTCATCTCTTATAAAAATTAAAAATGAAGTTTTTTAATCACTGTCATAATGCACTGTATTTTGTATGCAAATCTTTTGCTAGGCTTGTGTTCTAGGAATTTTCTGTAGTGTATCTTCTGTTTTTGCTTGTTTGAATCACGTATATGTTTAATGGAACTATTATTGATAGTGGTGTAGTCACAATGCATTTTAGAACCATAACTTTTGTGTGTGCTTCATGTAAAAAGTCTTTGCACATCATAAATGATGAAGGCATTCTTTCATATTTTTTTCTCCAGGTTTTATAGACTTGACTCTTACATTTAACTCTGTAATCCATCTCAAATTAGGTTTTATCTATTGAGTGAGACAAGTGTCAGAGATCATTTATTTTCCCAGAAGGATGCTTCATTGCTATACCATCCTTTGTTGAAAGGAATTTTCTTCCCCTACTGAATTATCTTAACACTTTGATAAAAATTCTCATACATTTTTATGTAACCCTTTTTATTTTTTTTTATTTACATGTGTGTGTCTATGTCCCTGCATACCTGTATATGTGCTTGCACGCTGATGCCTGTAGGGGTCAGAACATGTAGTCATATTCTTTGGAGAGAGAGTTACAGGTGGTTGTTAGCTGCTGTTCTGAATATTGGGAATAGAGCCTTGCTTCTATGTAAGAGGAGCAAGTGTTTTGAACTGTTGAACCATCTCTGAAACCCTTCCTTATGGGTTTTGTTTTCATATAATATTTTAGTTTTATGTTTATGCTGAAGTTTATCAATTTCTCTGGCTTTATATTAAGTATTATTATAGATTCAGCTTTATATGAGTCTCTTTTGGAAGCTGTTTTAGTCAGTTTAAGCGCTTCATTTTACCATGTAAATTTAAGAACATAAGTGTCAAATTTTATAAAAATCTCGTGGGCTTTGACTGGTATCACTTTGGTTAAATTATACACTAATTTGAGAAAAATTACCACTTGAACATCATCACATATTCCAACAAGTGGATGTAATTTACCTCTTCATCTAATACTTCTTTAGTACTTCTCAGAATTTTTAATGGAGATAGTGTGTTTTTTGTTAACGGCATACTCACATATTACCCAGTGTTGATGCAATCATAAAATGTATCAACACAGGATGCACATAGGATGTAGAACACAATGGCCTCAATCACCTTATTTTTCACTTCACCTGTGGGACAGTCTCTGTCCCTCCTTTGCAAGGCAAGAGTGTCTGTCAGTCTCCCCCTGATGGCAGAAGAGGGCTCCTTGGTTTCTGGTGTTTGGTTGAGTTATATTTTTATTTGGTAGTCTGGTACATTTTAAGAGCCTATGATTTTGTAGTTTGATGACCTGCCTTCCTAGGCACTTGGGGTGAGAGCGGTGATCCCTGGCAGCTCTCTTTACTGAAGGCGAAAGTGGAACAGGTTTTTTCTTCTATTTTCCTGCCTGCTGATTTGACATTCACTAGTCATTCCCTCTCAATACCTTGCCTGGCATTTGCATTTCACTTCATTCCCTAGTTTTCAGTGCCCCCCCCCCAAGTATGGATCTCAACATGGTTAAAATGGTATTTTTATGGTATGTTGTAGTAGGAGGTTTCTGTCCTGGACTTTCGGGCATAGCCTCAATGTTTAGGCCCGCAGACCCACAGACCCACAGAAACACACAGATGTTTACAATAGTTTTAGGCTGATCGGCCCAAGGTCCAGGCATACAACTTGCTAGCTCTCTACCCTTCATCTAACTCATGACTCTTTATCCTGTTCAGCCATGCAGCTCGGTACCTTTTCTCAGAGCAGCATGGTTGTCCTCTGCTTCTTCCGGCTTCTCTCTGGCATTCTGCTCTGTTCTTCCTGTTCCCAGAGTCTTCTTAGTCTGGTAGCCCCGCCCACACTTCCTATCTGCCTTTGGCCAATCAGCACTTTTTATTAAACTCATAGGCAGGGACAATTATTTATAACGGAACAACATAATCCCTGGGCTACAGTGTGTATGTTATATAATAATAAAGATTATTATTCTTTCTCCTGTTCCTCCTTTTAAGTGATATCATTTCCTCTCTTGGAGTCTCCTTAGTGTCAGCATTGTCACATCGGGTCACTTATGGTTAGTGAGTGTGTGTCTTTGCCTTCCACTATTTTCAACATTCTGCATCTTAGCATTTAAAGTCTGAATCTTTATAGTTGAGATCTGTTTCTTAAAGACGGCTTACCATCCTTTCTAACCAGATGACAATCTCTGATTTCCTTTCCCCTGTCCTGTTTGCCTTCCCTCATGTCTCTCTCCTTCGGTCGGGCACAATACAGAACCCAAGGCCTTCCATGCCCTCAGCATGTGCACACTCCACACTTCCTTGCTTGCAACAGTCTCTGATTATAATAGATTTTGTCTGTATTTATCTTATGTAGCTCCCAAAATCTACATTTTGCTATTGGTTTTCAACCTGTCCCATCTGTTTCCTTTTCTTCTTCTTTGCCTGTATTCCTGTCCTACATTGTATCTCACTCGCGCCTTCCGTGGTTACTGTGTTTCAGTCACAGCGGTGAAGAGCCACACATACTCCCACTCCCCCGCTTTGTCTCTATATTGTTTGTCCACATTGTCTTGTAACCTGTGGCCTCTTCTCCCCTGCTGAGGTGTGCTGTTCTGAAGCCTTCCATCAACACTCTAATTTATTGTCAGTTTTCACTACCTTAGGGTTTTTTTTTCTAGTACGATATATTACTTGACACTGTACACACACACACACACACACACACACACACACACACACACACATATTCTAAGACGAGGATGTAAACTCTGAAGGACAGATCTTTATCCTCTTCATGGTTGTCCTACCTGCACTTTGAATAAAATCCAATGATTATCAGGTTCCAGGAATACTTTTGGAATAAGTGAGTGAAATGGGTTTGTACAGAAAAGCCAAAAACCCATATTAATGCCACTACCTGGACCAAACCAAACCAAGCCAAACAAAACAAGAAAACACCAAAATAATAAAACAAAACAAACAAACAAAACAAAAACAGAACATGGAGTGTTTTTCATAGTAAGAAATGAGAGTATAATATGAATAGAAAATAAATAAAACCAGATTTCAGGTGCTTTTGTTTCTATGTTGCCCATTGGGAAGAATCATCTTTAGTCTACAATCCACCCATAAGAGAAATGAAACCACACTGAGAGAGTAGAGATAAAGACCTGTACATTCTAGATAAGTGGCTCCCCAAACTTCCTGATGTGATGACCCCTTAATTCCTTATGCCCTGGTGACACCATCTGTAAAATTATTTTTGTTGCTAATTCAAAGCTATAATCTTGCTACTTTTATAACTTGCAATGTAAATATTTGACATGCAGACGTCATTAAGGGACCCCAAAAGGGAATCACTTGCAGCCCTCAATGCTCAAATGGATCATAACCCACAGGTCGAGATCTACTGGTCTAGATGGTGCCTGTTTCCTCTAGTATAGATAGTTTTTATGGTGTCAACTTAACGCAAACTGAAATCACCCAAGGAGAGGGAACTTCAGTTGAGATGTTCCTGTAGGCAAGCCTGTGGGGCATTTTCTTGATTGATGACTGACATGGGAGGGCCCAGTCCACTGTGTATCATCCCTGGGAAGATGGTCCGAGACTATATAAGAGAGTAAACTGAGCAATAGAGGAGTATCTAGGAAGCAACCTTATTCCATGGCCTCTGCTTTTGCTCTTGTATCCACCACATATGACATAGACCACTCAACAAATTATAGAAGATGAGAAACAGACAAAACTCGTTTTGATGTTCCAAACCTTTGAAAAATGGAGCTGGGTAAAAAGTACTTGATTTTCAAATATATGGATCTGGGTTTGGATCCCAAGCACTCATGTGAAGCAGAGTGACTACATAAGTAACCGCAGTACTGAGGATGGGGGAAATGGGCATATTCTTGGAGCTCGATGGCCAGTCAGTCTAGCCAATTGCTAAGCTACTGGTTCAATAAGAGATCTTGTCTATAAAAATATAATGGAGAGAAGCAAATGAAGACATTCAATACTGACTTCTAGACTTCACATACATGTGCACATACACCTTCATATTCATATACATACTTAGAAACACATGCATTATCACACACACACAATTGTAGGGAAGTAACCAACATTTACTGGATACCTCCTGGTTTCTGAGCACTATGAATGATTTTTTAGGACACAAAGTTGTGAAGGCCATTTGACCTCAGGGAGTTTTCAGAGAGATTGATTTCAGTTACAGGCAGAATAAAAGACAGCCATCGAACTGACAAAAGATTTTACTAAAATCAAGAAATACTCTTCTAATTCTTTTTGTGTCAGAGTCATTTTTATGGAAAATGTGAGAAATGTGTTGTTTTATTTTGACTTTTTTTCAGCTGGATTATAGTAAGTTTGAATTGAGACACAAGGTTTCTTTGAAGTAAAATTGGGTAATGTCATAACAAGTAGAGGGAATATATTTCTGACAAATTAATCAATATTATTCTGGTAGCAAGCTTATAATATTTCTATCTTCAAACAGGTTCTGTGTAACATTCTGTTAATAGTTTGCTAGAAAATATGAAAGGTGCGATTTTCAGACATGGTAATAAGGTGAAGCTGGGAAGATTGTCAAATATTTGATGTAGAGACATCAAGAGATAAATTAGAAGGCTTGTCTCCCACATCTCACTGGCTTCCATCAGATATATCAGTCTGTGTAATGTTTGGCAAATGCTTCTTTAAAAATCCTCTGGGATGTGTCCCATCTAACCTTCAAAAGTCTCCTGTGTAGAAATTCCATAGTATTTCCAATAAAGGACAAATTTGGCAGTATGGACATCAGGGCTTCCTAAACCAGGGTCATGGAACAGAATGTAGAGATCATAAAACACTCAGCAACAGTAAACATTTTCTGAAGGTGACTGACCAAAAATTAATTTTAAAAACATCAAAAGCGACTTGAATCTGAGGTGTTTCTGACAGCTCTTGCCTCTGCTGCGTCACACAACTTTGGTTCTGAATATACAACATGCCCACCTTGCTCTGTGCATTTATACCATCCTACCATCCTATGCCAGTAAGTGTTGGCTGACTCATTCATCTTAGACTGTTGTGTGTTATGAACCATAGTCCTTGTGCTGCTCTTGGCTTTCTGTTCTTATTTAATGTCTTAAATTTAAAAAGCAAAGACATTTAATATCTTCCTTCTATCAATCCTCAGCATGTAAGGGTCAAATCACCATATCTTTGGATTGTACTGTATTAGAATGTTTGATTTCAAAGACCACTGTTTGAATTGAAGGCTTGATTTTGTAAAAACAAACAAACAAAACGTTGAATGAATTTTGATTTGTAATTAAGACAGAATTTCAAACCATATCAGAAATTGTCTTATATATACTTCTGCCATTTGGTGATGTGTTTATGCTAATTTGAGTTCTCAACATTGATGACTAAAATAAATGTATCAGTCAGCTCTAAAAAATGTTGATGATGGTCCATGCCCTGTGACGACAAATATTTAATCAAGATTTAATTCTTTAAATAAAGCACACAAGCTTGTGTATAACATTAATGTACACATTTTCTTCCATCTTTAGTGAGTGGTACAATTACACGAATATAAAAGAATTGTTTTGAAATAAATTTATTTATGATTTCTTATGTCCTATGTCTAGACACCCGGGATCACACACAATTTCTGAGGCAACAAGGGGTCACTAAATGGAAAAAGCTTAAGGAGCTTTGGTATAGATGCAGATGTTGATATACTAAAAGGATTAGCAGATTGTAACCTGGGTAATACCAGAGTTAACTGTGAGGATGCGCGTTGAGGTCTGAAGCAAGTAAATCGGTTACAGTGATATAAAGTTAGGGGGAAAGGCTGGGACCAGGAGGCATAGCTTTGCAATAACTTCTATTCAAAGGTAATCAAGGTAGCCCAATCCAAGTGCCACATGAGATATAGTTGCAAGCTTACATGATCTTAGTTTGTAAAGTTGAAATTGTAGAATAAAAGCTGTTTGGAGATCATTTATGATACTTCAGAAAATGAAATCCAAAAATCAGGGCAATTGGTAGGGTAAAGAGACTTTGGTATGGGGGCTGGAGGGATGGCTTGGCTTGGGTGGAAGTGCTTGGTATACAATTGAGAGGATGAGACTTCAATGGTCGTGACCTGTGTGAAAAGCTGTACATGGTAGCGTGCCTGATGATGAGTGTAGAGACAAAAAGATCCTTGGGGTTCACTGGATGTCTAGCTGAATCATCGGACCTCAAGTCCCAGTGAGAGTCTTAGTCAAAAAATAAGTTGCTTTGTTCCTGAGGAAAGATCTCTGAGGTTTATCTCTAGATTCCATACGCACTCATGTTCGCATGCAGACACATATACCATCCCCATAGCCCATATGTATATATGTTGGCATAAGAGAAAAGTTAAAATGCTGAAAATAACCATCTTGGCAATAGCTTAAAGGTAGAGGATATAATAGGGTAGAAGAGAGGCTGTACACTGTTTGAGAAAAAAGAAAAATAATCATTATTCATTGTAATCTTGTGAGTCAGATAAATATCATTGAGTATAATGTACAATGTAATATGTTTGAGTCCATAAGAGTACTTTTCTAATATTCAGAATACTCTTAACATGAAACATGGAATGGGCTACATCAGAGTGACCCATCCAGGTAATATGAATTCTCCCCACCTCCACGAGTCTACAGGTTACATTGTTTTCACCTTTTTAGGTGATACTGTTACAAAACTGAGTTTGGAAAGTACCAGGTCACCCAACCTTTTCCAGACATGATGTGTAATAGAGTGCTGGTAATCGATGAGAAGGCTGTAGAGGAGTTAGACTGCATGACCTATGAAGTCCCTTCTCCCAAAACTCATAAAGTGATATTTACCCCTGTGATTTCTTCTTAGTTCAGACCCCACAGGACTCACCCTTACAACCCCAAGAACTTAAATTGTTTTTTGTCTCAATACAAACAGACTTTGGCCTTCTGAGTCACATGAAAAATAATTGTTGAAATTTGTCCTCACTATATTGATTTGGGTTACCAAATATCTCTTCTTTCTTTCTTTGACCACAGTTTTGTTTGTATATTTTGAAGGTGGGTAGTATTTTTCTCTGATTGCACATTATCTGAGTGCAGTGAATTCCAAAACCTGCTATACTTCTGTAATAAATGAAGAGGCTCCTGCTTTCATGCTCATCATCCCTCATCCTGCCATCACCTGGAACAGTGGTATGATCAGTCCAGGATTTAGAGTTCTGGTATGCGACATGGAATACGGAAAAGTACATAGAGGTTATATTTTACTGTGTTATTTCTGTGCAGATTGCCACACCCCAGGACCATAGCACCACTATGGGTTTTGGCCTCCGAAGCTGCTTTGGTTCTTATCTGTCTCTAAGAGTACTGTTCTTTCAAAAATGTATGCTTCCCATAAATTCTCCTTTGATTACAGTAGCCAAGTTAACTTGTAATGATTTAGTCCAAAGAATCATAAATGTTGTAAGATTTATACATAAAAACTCAAGTTTAATTTTCCAATTTACAAAAATACTGAAAACCTTTAGACATATGAAATATCTTCCTAAAGAAAAGTTCTACAAGGTGATAGGAAATAAAAAAAATTTCCCTTGATGATTACAGAATCAGAACATGCACATATAGATTCAAGGGGTTGTAATAGGATCTTGTCATCTTGGTGTTCTCTGCAGTAAATCAAAATTCATTCCTATGAGCACAGTGCCTCCCAACCCTGATGGGCATCCCCAGGACAGTGCTTTGAAATTATCCATCTAGTTAAGACTTTCCATCAGGTTCCTGGCGATCCATACAGCTCTCTAATGTTCATTCCTTTGGTAGTACCTGGGAGGCTGAGCGACCATGAAGTTGAAGCTGACTTGGACTGTACTGTGATTCTCTCCCTCCCCCACCATACACGATACAAAAGAAGAAAGCACAGGTGAAATAATTAATAGATGTTGTAGTATTAAAATATTTCAAGTATTTTACGTCACATACCCTATAAGTACAGATATAAAATGTGATGAAAGAGGACTACTTGTGTTCCTTCTTTTGACTCGGGAAGATAAGTTTCATTTTCACCTTTAGGTACATCCATGGTGTTCTTGACTTGCCTTTTATCCACTATCTGTATTTAAATTTCTAGTTCACTTTAGAAAAGGCATTTAGATATAGAATTGCAAAAATTTCAGCCCCTTTGACCAGAACATAATTCTTAATGCCTTTATTATACCTAAGTGTTTATTGAGGGACATAGGATATTTTGTGGGCACAGAAATTGATATTTGACATTGAGTTGGATTACGGTCAGGACAAAACAAAAAGTTGTGTACCTATGAAAAGATGATCACGTCAGAGCACCATCCCCCAGGGTTACACCTGGGTAAAATGCTCAGATTTACCTGTGTTTGTGATGGTGTGATACCTTCAGATTGGTAGAATGAATAAAGGGGGTTGCAATTTTTTCAGGGTCAAACTAGGTCAGATTGGTTTCTCCCCTTGTAGAATGTTGGTTTTGAAAGTGAGATGTGCTAGATTTAGCTTACTGATTATTTTTTACTCATTACCTAATAGGCCTGTAATAATCATACTGTTTATTAGAGGACGGACAATATAAGTGAGTCTCAAGTTGTGCACATTTAGATAGAAACCTTTCTCATCAACTGACTGTGGACTCTCCTTATACAAGAGAATGGGATTCTCCACTTACCAAATCAATCAGAAAATTAGATTATGAAGAGTCAATGAACAGGTGATTGATCACGTAGACATACAGCTTATCTATACTTTTAGATCAATGACAAAATAACATTCACACAAAAAGCTAACACTTGTGATTTTATTTATTAGCAGCATAAAATCTGTGAGGTGCAAGTTTAGTGAAAGATTCTGACTTAAAAATAACATAAATTGATTGAGAAAAACATACCCAGTGTTGATCTCTGGGATCTACATACACACATGTACATGCATACACTTACACACACACACACACACACACACACACACACACACACACACACACACATTTGAACAAATAGGTGCACACATACACAATCAGCATATATAAGCACTCACACAGAAAACTCAGGCATGCTAACATGAAAACATTGATGTAACCAAGTAATAGATTAACCAAAGATTAATTGGACGTGAGCTACTAGCGATACCATGTGAAACAGGAAGTCAAATTACAAAGCTGTGTTTAAGAAAGACCTGGGTTAGAGTTTTGTCTTCATCTCTTATTAGTTATATGATCTTAAATAAGCTGTTTGATCTTTCTAAATTCCATGTTCATTGCTATAGAATATGGATGAAATATTACTATGGTATTTTGTGTCAACTAATGACCATAAAAGTGTCTTGAGAACGATTTTCTTTTTGATGGGATGTATACATAGTGTGTCTGTGGTGTATGTGTACACAGATGTGGACATATGCCATGTGATCAGAAAACAACCAGTAGACATTAGTTCTCTCTCTTCACTATGTAGCATCGAAGTCAGATTATTGGGCTTTGTGCCAAGCATTTTTGTACACTAGGCCATCTTGCTAGCTTAGAAGTAGAAGTGATTTTTGCTGCCTCATTTGACATCCCTTCACTAAAATGTGTTGGCTATGTCTAGATTTTTAGTGAGATCCCCAAATAAAAAAAATAATGTTTATTTTATAAATACCACCTCCAAAGCCCACTGTGTAGGTCTTAGGACTAGTGATAATTTTACCTTCTCATGTGTGCAAAGAAGTTGTTTGCTCATAGACAATTCATCCAGAGTAGCTGAATGAAATGAGTGACTTCCTTTCAGATGGACTTCTGCATATTAGGTACTGGCTTTGGGTAAGGGACTAAAGAATTGGCACAAGATGGCAGGAGGTAAGACAAACATTGCCTTCAGTCACATCACAGTTGGCATAGAAAGACTTCATGAATATGTCTTCTGGACATATGTCTTCAGGCATCTGGTGAGCTCACTGAGCATAAGTTGCATGGCCAAGATGATGACCAGGTATTACATGAAGGGATAGGAACGTCATGTTAGGAGCAGATGGAGATGTTAGAAGATATCACATCAGAGAACATCCACACTGAAAAGAGAGTAAGCAGCCGAGTGGCATCCTTGCACACCTCATATTGTTTAGAACCCAAGTTAAATCTATGTTTCTTTGAGGTACTTGTTTGCAACCAAACAAAATGTTGATAATGGTGAATATGTTCTCTGAGTCAGCACCCACTAGCTAAACCAGTAGGCAAAATGCTCCCAAGCCATTTCCCTCAGGAAAAGGAACATTCTGTTCTTTTTGTTAAGTCTTTTGATGCAGTAGATCTCTATAGAACTTATCTATTGTTCCTTCCACTCTTAGCATAGGCTATGGTGCTATACAGCCCTTTCTAAGAAGCCTAGTCCTAAGTAGTTTTTGTGTAATGGTTTCAGTCTTTTTTGGACTGTGTGGTGTGTGTGTGTGTGTGTATGTGTGTGTGTGTGTGTGTGTGTGTGTGTGTGTGTGTGTGTGTGTGTGTGTGTGTGTGTGTGTGTTTTGAATGCATATGGTCTTCCTGCATGGATATATGTTTGCTGATATAGTCCCTAGGTCTCCCTTGACCACTCTCTGCTTTATTTTCTGAGGTAGAATATCTCAAATGAAGCCATTGATTACCTTATACAGGTAGCACAGCTATCCAGCTTGCTGGAGAAAACCCCTGCCCAGACTTCTCAATGTTGAAATTACAGGTGGGCTTTCATATAGACCCAGCATTTATATTTATTCTGAGCATCAAAACTCCAGACTCACAGGGGCAAGCACTTTATCCACTGAACCCTCTGCCCAGTGCCTGGACTTACTGTTTGCTACAAGCATTTTCTTTAAAGGTAGTTTGAGTGTCAACAAAGTAAAACGTAGTCAAAATTGTTTGACCCATAGATCGTTAGACCAGTAGAAGCCCATCACATCCTCCTGCATGCTGTCTTAGCTCCTGCTTTGGTGCCTCTGGTAAACATTGTAGCTTAGCCTTGACAATCCAGTGTCACAAGGATTTCCTGACTTCTTGGTACTTCTTGCAAATAAGACCTGACTACCTTTGTTGCCAGGCCTGGGATAAGTAGAGCCTGCTGAATTTTGCTGTGTTCATTTAGTGTTAAGACTTGATTCTGGCACTGACTCACAGAGCAACTGATTCTTGTAGGTGATGCCAATACCAGTGCAAAATATTCAGAAGAAGGGGCACTTGTTCATAGCGTTTAAAGTTTCTCTTTTCTCCAATGAATCCTATCTTCGTAAACCAGCTTAATCATGTTGGCGAGTCTTGAGGCTCTGCTTTCTAGCTGCTTTCAGAACTGCCAGAAGCTACTGGTGATGGCTAACAACCGTACATGTGTTCCTGCAATATAATGAAGTACCAAGTTTAATAAAAACGGAAAGGCCAAGTTTTTAAAAATTGACAAGAAGAAGGAAATGGAGCATTTAATAAGATTTGTCTTAAATCTGTTATTTTGGAGATTTAAGTAAATCCTCTTAAAATACTCCAAATTTTGAGTCATAAGTGTACCTTAAAGATTTCTTTCCCACCAGTGTAAGTAAATAAACGCCAAACAACCCCCAATTTCTAGGTGTGATGATAGCTTCTTTCCTCTATGGGTCATGGGAGGTTGTTCTGTGAGATCTGTGAGTGATGCGGTCACACTGATTTTATTATTTAAAAGGTGTCTCTATATTTATTTGTTTGTTTGTTTGTTTGTTTATTTTAAACAATGACATTGTTTTTAGGATTTGACTATTTTGAGATCAAAGTCCACCTTCTGGGTCAGGTTAATTTAGGCAGACATATTTTAGTGCTTAACAACAGAATGCATTCCTCAGCTATTAATTTCAGTTTCCTGTCACAGAAAACCCAAAGGGATATACCTGTCAAAATCAGATATTTAGATTAATTGGGGTCTCTGTGATGCTTTTTGGCCTAGGGGACCTCATCACCTCAGGTAGGTCTGGATTGTCCTTTAAAAAACCCCACAGCTTAGAGGTTGCATCCTCTCCTGCCATGATTCTCACCATCTAGAAATGTCCTCTGTCTATGTGAGGACCTCCCCCTTCTTAGCTTAATTTTCTTTCTTCCCTGTGGAAAGTGGAAGTAAATGCACAGCTGGTCCATATTACTGCACAGTTATTTTATTTATGATAAGTCTATTCCATTGCTCTAAAAAAATGAGATATTAATTTCTAATTTGAAATGTTCTTTAATTAATTAACCACCCCCAAGTCTTAGTTCCTTCTGAGTTTTGAAAGTCTTGGTAATCCACAGGGAACATACAGTTTTTAGAAATATCATCCTTGCTCTGTAAAATGTCAAGCATGTTTGCAACAAACATTTATTTAGAGGAGTAGTTTGCTTACAAAAGAAATGTCTTCCTGGATAATTAAATAGGTAGACACAAACTATATAGAATTTCCCCCAACATCATAGTGTCTCAAGATGGCCTCCAAAGTTTTACAAGACCTTGATCCTTAGAGAGCGGAGGCTTCCAAATATATCTAAGAATATACAAAGTGTGACCATTGTTATTTTCTTAATGCTTTGAACTGGCTGAATGAGCCAATTTCTAAGAATTAATTTAAATACCAGTAAAATACTGAAGAATCTATCAGAACAACAAATGCAGGTCAAATCTTCCCCAATTTCTATATATCTTGAACAATTTGCCAGTCACTTCATGTGAGAGTGGAATTTTTAAAAGTTAAATTTGTGTTTGCCGCAGTTCAGATTCTCACAGCTGGAAGCTGGCTTTCTTCATACTTCTCAATTTATGACCATTCAATGAGAAGAATGTTATTTCATATGTAGAGACATTTTAATAAAAGCCTCCAGCCTTCATGTCCTTTCTTCAGATTTTTAACAGATGGCACTGTATCATTCTTGATTCTTAAAGAGACAACTTGCCTTAAGCGGTATGAAAACACGACCTTAATGTAAAACAGGGATGTGTATTTTCAGTCAGTGACTGAAGACAGAAAAAAAAAAAAATGAAGCTATGCTAAGGGAAGATTTGTGTTCTTTCCAGAAATTTCTCATTTTAGTAAGTGTAGTTAACTTTTTGGAAGTTACCTGGTGGCTCCTGTGTATTGATCAGGACACTGAGCACTTTATGCTTCCGCACCCTTTGGGGATTCTTTCTCCCTTCTCTACCACTATCTCTAACAGCTCTACTAAATATCTGAACTTCCTTCAAGAAGGAAGATCATTGCTTTTCTTGGCAGCTAAACTAAGATTTGAACCCGAGCTACCTGGCTCTGAAAACTCCTACTTTCAAGCCATCTGATAGCTTTATTTTCAACTAGAGAAATATGTCATTGGTTCACTCTCGAGGTTTTTAGCATTCTCAAATGTTTTCCATTTTAGACCACAAAGTCATATGTGAGCAGTTTGAAAGGATGTTGAGCTCGGCATCCTGAATGTCAAGACCTTGTCTTCCCTCAGAGATTTAGCCTGGTCACAGTGTTTCAGAGATACGCGTTGGCTGCAGCCATTACCTTCACGCATTAGCAGAACTCGGGGAATAGTCGTTTCTTCTAATGCTCTATTCTTCTTCTGTCTTCAATGCGTGGAGTGAAACTGCCTTTCCTACTTATGAGAGAATAACATCAAGTTTTGATTTATGTGGAATTGCGTGCACACATACTGTCTTACGTTGGCCTTTGCTTACTCATTCTGTTTCTCTTTTACAAATACTACTCGTTAACTGAGCAACTTAAACAGACATGGTGGCATAGTAGGGCCTCACATAACTCCAGTGTGTATAGAAAATACCTGGAATGGGGTGTGAGTTATTTAAAAGTATCATCTTTCTACGTACTCTGGCCATTTCTTTTTCTGTGGCATGTTATTTATGTGTGTTCATGACTAAAAATTATATAAATTCTATTATATAAATTCTATTATATAATTTATTATTATATAATTTATTATATAATAATTTATTATATAAATTCTATTCACCACAAATGAAACCAAAGGCTAGAATTATTTTTATGCCTGTGTTTTGGGGACTGAAACAATGTAAGCAAAACAAAAAAAAAATAGATTAATAGGATACTATTTCATATTTTTGTTAGTGTGATTATTATTTTACATGTTAGAAATGGCCTTCACGCTACAGGCAATGTAAAATCTCATCAAGTTATATAATCAAGAGTTACCTATAATTTAACGTTAGATTTTAAAGCTAAAGAGTCTATAGTTTTGAAGTTTAACTATTGTTGCTGCTTAACATTTTCCTTGGTCATGTGTATGTGTGTGCACATGTATGAGTGACTGATTGCATATTTGTGGGAACATGTGGATGTGTGCATACAAAAGTGTAAGGAGTATTCTTTAATCATTTTCTGCTTTATATAATGAGGCGAGGTCTCTCAGCTGAGCACACAACTGGTGATATTGTTGGGTCAAACAGTTGGCTTACTCTGGGCACTTTCTGAGTGAGTCTTCTGAATAGGGCAGTTATAGGAGAGTCTCCATGCCCACCCGATACTTAGGTTAGTTCTGAAGATCCACCTACGGTCCTCATGATTGGCAGCAGATGCTTTAACCACCAATCAATCTCTCCAACTCCAAAATTTACACTTATTGAAGTGTTTTTAAAATTTTAGGCAATTGGTTTAAGTGACTGAGCAACTAAACAAAGTAATTTTTATTTAAACAATGAGTCTCATTTATAAATGCGGGCATTTGAAGCTGAAACTATAAATGTTATATATTCAGTTTTCTAAAGCCCTTCAAGGACTTGGCCAGACAAGTTCATATCTTTAATGAGCATAGCTGCCTTCAGAATTTAAATAAGCCTTCTAATTCTAATAAATTATTAAACTTGTAAATATAGTAAATCTAGTTCCCCCAAATCTAATTCTGTTTACAAACCCAGTCAAAAATCTTGTACCTTTGACTTGAAATCACAAGTCAATTACATATTTTAAATTGAAATTCTAAGGTTAATCTTTCAGACTCCAATGTGCCAATTCCACATCATTACAAACACTTTAAGTTCTGAATATACACAGATTGTCTCAATGATTAAAAACCTAATCTTGAACTTGACACAAAAGTATTAATACTTCATCATCTTTATAATTAATTCTAAACCACCCTGGATTTGGAAAGACATTCACTAAGGGCTTATTTTATCATCTCGGGTGTTGAATCTGAAGCTTGTATTGCAGAGTGAGTCTTTTTATCTTCACCGTGGACACCTGCTGTGATAACAAGGATCCAAGCTTTGTCCTCTACTTAGGGCTGTCTACCACTTCTGCCACTTGGTGATGCTTTACTGGCAGAGGCTGAGAGGAGTGAGTCTGAGATACCCTCAACCAGTATATCTGCAATTTTTAACACATTGCCTTTTATTTATATCAGATTAAATGTGAATATCCCTGTCGTTATTCCTACCACTGGGTCATAATACTTACAGATATTTTAATGACATTATTTTTTGATTCTCTGTATTTTTCAGTTATAAATAAACAATGTGATAAAATTACAAAATATTTTAGTAAGTTCTTTACAATTTCATTGTAAGATTTATTCACTATTTTATATGTGTTAGTGTTTGCCTGCATATATGTGTATGCATTATGTGTGTGTGCCTGGCTGGTGTCCCCAGAGGTCAAAAGAGGATGTTGGACCCTCTGCAACTGGAATTACATATATTTTTGAGCCATCATAAGGTCCTCTGTAGAAGCAGCAAATGTTGTTAAGCACTGAGCCATCTCTCCAGCCCAAAAGGTTTAGCAAATAAGCCATTTCAATAGAAATGATTATGGGAGACTTCCTTATTATTTCCATGTATTGATGAAGAATTTCATTTTTCTTTTCATCCTCCCTCCCTCCCTTGCTCCCTCCTCCCCTCCCTCCTTCCCTCCCTCCCTCCCTCTCCCCTTCTATCTCTTTCACAGGGTCCTTCCTATGCAACCCAGACTGACCTAAAAAAGATGACACTTTCACATCAATCTTCTGAAGTGCTGGAACTATAGGCGTGTGCCACCATGACTGTGTCCACACAAATATCTTTCAAATGACTTTTTAATGATGTGATAACCAAAACAGCAGCAAAGAAAAAACAGGTCATTAGACTTCATCAAAATGGAACCCTTTGTGGATAGACTAACAAAATAACAATTTACAGGTGCTCAAGGCCTGCTTCTTTTTCAGTAAAACTCACAATAACAAATAAATAGTAACATTTCAGGTACAGGGGAGAGCATGAGAACCCAGCAGGGGAGAAATGGGAACCATTTAAGCACAATGGGTGGAGATGGCAGACCCCAGCAGGTGCAGCCCTGCTTTCCCAGTCGCTAGGGCCTCCCTCTCCAGCTGGGAGAACCTTCCACTGCAGGGTGAGTCAATGCCATCATCATGTGTGTCTATGACCCTCACTCCCCAAAGAATCCTACAGTCATCACAGGGTTGGAGCCCCCTTAGGAAGCTACTTGCAGTCTGTACCACAGCTTTGCCTCAGAGAAGAAAAAAGCTTATATGGTCTTCCAATGTGAAGTGCTCAGGCTGTTGCGGCAAGGCATAATCGTGGGTGTAGAGCTATGTTGCATGCAGGACACAAGCCACTTTCCACCACTCAGTCTAGTCTGTCATGTGGTGCAGATATCCGACTTCACACTGAAGGAAGTGATATCACTATGTCCACGATAGCCAGTAAGTGAGATAAATGATAACTACAGTCAACCTAGGTGCTCCTAGTGGATGGGTAGATGAATAAAATGCAATGTACACAGTATTCCACCCCAACAAAGGAGAAAATTGTGCCATATGTGATACCATGAATGAAGGCAGAGTGTTAAGTACAATGAGACATGTACAGCAGGACAAACATAACATGCTTTACCTCATATGCTGAAACCAAAAACAGTGAATCAGTTTGTGTATGTTGATTACTACAGCCTGTAAGGTCTGTGGGAAGGTGAGAGATAGGTATATAAAGGTAAACAAATACAGTCAGATAGAAGGTTAATCTAGCGTTCAGTAGCACAGAGGGGTGAGTGTAGCTCTTAAAACAAATAAGCTACTTAAATTTATAAAATTAAAAATATATTTCTCCCATAAAACACAATCTGAGCACACTTTCCCTTCCCCAGCTCCTCCAACCTCCCACCTGCTCTCTCCCCCAGACTCACTCATCCTCCATTTCTCTTCAGCAAGGAGTGGGCCTCCAAGGGACTACAACCAAATACAAAGCAAGACACAATAAGACAAGGCACAACCCTCAAGTTGAGGTTGAGCAAGGCAACAGAATAGGATAAAAGGAGTCCCAGGAGCAGGCCAAGAGTCAGAGACACACACTCCCATTGTTAGGGGTCCCATAAAACACTAAGCTAATAGGAGCAGCATTATGCAGAGGGCCTGGTGCAGTCTCTGTGAGCTCATATAAGCCTTACTTAATTGATTCAGGTGGCCATGCTCTCCTAGAGTCCTCCATTCCCCCAGACTCCTACAGTCCTTCTATCCTCTCTTTCTGAGATTTCCTGAGCTCCCAGGGGAAGGACCTGATAGAATGGAAACCTTCAATTTAGAATCTCTTTTCACATAACTTCTGGCTATGGATCTTGGCACCTAATGTCGTCTGCTGCCAGAGGGAGCCTCTCTAATGATACCTGCACAAGACACTGAGCTAGGAGCATGGAAGAACATCATTAGGAATTATTTCATTGAATTTTTTTATTTTTATTTTTATTTTTTCCAGTAGTGTTTGGTTCTACCCTAGGTCTCTGGGTTGTATCTTCTCTGGTCCTGGCCACTCAAGCAGTGTTGGCATAGGTTCTGTGTCATGGTATGTGCCTCAAGTAAAACCAAACATTGGTTGGCTAGTCCCTAAAGTTCTGTTCTACCATTGTCCCAGCAGATCTTTCAGGCAGGACAGAATGTAGGTTGATGATTTTGTGGCTGAGTTGGTGCACAGGTTTCTATTTTTGTAGCCTATAGAGTATCTTCTTGTACCAAAGAGACTAGAACATAGGGGTGAAGGCTTCTTGAAGGTACCAGTTTGATCTCTCTATGTGCAATGTGTTGTGTGGATGTTGTCCTCAGCAATGGAGCCCCACTGTAAGTTTCCACAGAGCGACCCTCTGTTCCCCAATCAGCCTGAGTTGTTTGGGGAGCTCCTTGGTCAACATCTTGACCTATTTAAATCCTAGCCCACTACTGGAAACTTTGCTTAGAGTTACTAAAGATGGTCAGTTTATACTCTGTATCTCTCATTACTAAGAGTTCCCACCGGGGTCTTCATCATAGATTCCAGG
Organism: Phyllotis vaccarum; assembly: GCA_033318265.1. Taxonomy (NCBI): domain Eukaryota; kingdom Metazoa; phylum Chordata; class Mammalia; order Rodentia; family Cricetidae; genus Phyllotis; species Phyllotis vaccarum. The sequence continues at coordinate 12,930,280 of JARWLC010000015.1, read as the reverse complement.
AAGTTTACACTAAGCTAGGTTTCCATGTCTCCCTCAAGTACCTCGCAGGTCCAGTTTTCTTTTCTTTCACTCTCTGCCTCTATCCTGCCCCCTCCTGGTCCCTCCAACTCCTGTGCCCACCCAGGGAGATGCATGCATCCCCACTAGAGCTCCTCTCTTTACCTAACTTCTCTGAGTCTGTGGATTATGGCTTGATTATCAGTTACTTAACAAGTATTACTTACTTATAAGTGGATGTATTTGTTTTTCTGGGCCTTTTAAAGAACTTTGTAAGAGATATTTGAAGATTTCAACCATGAGACTTACAAAGAAATGATGTAATAATTACTCTAGTTTATCTTTGCACCGATTGAAATAGAATGCTATAGCCCATGTATATTATTTTATGCTATTCATTTTGTGAATTATAAAATACTATCGAGAAACTTACAGACAAATTACAGAATAGAGTATCTGCAGTTTGTTTATCCAATAAGATCATATCATCAAACATACATTAAAAATAATCTCTTGCATTTCTACAACAGAAAGACAAAAATACAAATAAAGACAGAGAAAGAATTTGAATGGATATTCTGCCAAAGAACATACATTGACGTGCAACTAGAACATGGAACATGAAATAAAAACCCCAATGAGCTACCAACTCACATCAACTAAAAGAAATTAACAAGTAGTAACAAAGATATAGAGAAATTAGAATATCTGACATTGTCAGTGGGAATGAAAAATGATAGAGCTACTGTAGAAAATAACTGAGCATCACCACCAAAAGAGTTAAATTCATAATTATCATATGACCCTAATTCTGCTCCCATCCCAAAGAACTGAAAGCAGATGTTCAAGCAAAATGTTCGTGAATATTCATGAAAGCACTATTCACAGTAAAAAAGAAAAAGTGGAAACTACTTTGTCTCTACTAATGAATAGATTAAAGGAAAAACAGTATGCCCCTGTGCTGGAGTATTATTCAGCTCTCAAAAGGAATGGCACATACTACAACATGAATTTTGAAGCATGTCAAGTGAAAGAATTAAGACACAAAGGGACTGGAGAGATGGGTCAGTGGTTATCAGTGTTCGATGTTCTGGCAGAGGATCTCAGCTGTTGTCTCGGAACTCATGTTGGGACACTCACAACCACCTGTAACTCCTGATCCACAAATCTGATGGCTTCTTCTGGTCTCCAAGGTTGCTTCACATGTGCATGTAGTCACACATTACACACACACATACACACACACACAAACACATCATAGGCACGCAAAAATTAAAGTGTTAAAAATGAATCCAGTGTAGGGTATGATTCCTGTATATTAAATATACAGAATAGGTAAATTTATAGATTAACTTATAAAAGGTTTGCTTTTCAGGAATTTGGAAGGCAGAATGAAGAATGACTAGGTGATGGACATAGGGTTTCAGTTAGAGTTTGAAATGTTTTGAGAGAAGTTTGAAATGACATTTACATAAAATTTGACTGTATTAATAATGACTAAGATAAAAATCACTGATAAAAGCTTATTTGGAGAGAATGTGGAAAAAGGGGAGCACTCCTCCACGGCTGGTGGGAGTACAATCTGGTTCAGCCACTTTGGAAATCAGTATGATGGTTTCTCAGAAAGTAGGAATCAATCTACCGCAAGACCCAACGATTCCACTACTGGGCATATTCCCAAGGGATGCTTAATCATACCACAAGGGCAAGTGCTCAACTATGTTTGTAACAGCATTATTCATAATAGCCAGAACCTGAAACAATCTAGACGTCCCCAACTGAAGAATAGATAAAGAAAATGTATTACATTTACACAATGGAATATAACTCATCTGAAAAAAACCAAAAGCAATGACATCATGAAATTTGTAGGAAAATGGATAGAACTTGAAAATATTATCCCGAGTGAGGTAACCCAGAATCAGAAAGATAAATATGGTATTCACTCTTAAGTGGGTACTAGATATAAAGCAGAAGATAAGCAGACTACAGCCCATAGCTCCAGAGAAGCTAGCTAATAAGGAGGACCCTAAGAGGAACACATGGATCACTCTGGGAATGAGAAGTAGATGAGATCTCTGGAGTAAACTGGAGGTGGGGGCCAATAGAGGGGATTGGATGAGTGACACAAAGGGAATGAGAAGGTTGAGCTGGGGGAGGGATGGAGAGAGAGAGCAATGAGAGAGATATCTCAATACAGGGAGACATTATGGGATTAGTGCGAAACCTGGTGCTAGGAAAATCCCAGAAATCCATAAAGATTACTCCAGTTCAGACCATTAGTGATAGTGGAGGAGGTGCCTGAACTGTCCTCTCCCAGTAACCAGATTGGTGAATACCCTGTCATCATAGACCCTTTATCTGGTAACCATTGGAAGCAGATGCACAGCTCTATCATCAAGCAGCAGGCCAAGCTCTGGGAGTTTAGTCAAGGGAGGGAAGAGGGATTATCTGAGCTTGAGGGGTCAAGATCATGTTGGGAAATCTACAGAGACAATTGGAGCAAGTTCATGAAAGGCCTTACACTTTTAGAGGAAGAAATGGGGGTTGGGATTGGGGGAGAAGGTTGAGGGGTGATTGGGAGAGATGAGAGAGAGAATCTGTGGTTGGTATGTAAAATGAATAATTTCTCGAATAAAAAAAATTGTATTTAAAGCAGCTGGATTAGTTACTTTTAAATGGTTAGTTGATCTTTTGTGAGTTTTTTCTCTATATTTTATTTGTTTGTTTTTATTTGATGTGTTTGTCTGTTTGTATGTCCATGCATATCCTATGTGTGTCTAGTACCCAAGGAAGCTAAAAGAGAGTGATGAGCTCCTTGGGACTGGAGTACAGATGAGTGTAGGCCAGATGTAGGGGCTACGAACTGAACCCACTTCCTCTCCAAGAGCAGCTAGTACTCTTCATGTCTGGATGATCTCTCCAGCTTCTCTACACTTTTTATTTAACTGAAAAAAAAAATATCCTGTATTTTTGGCCCTGACTCTACTGAGGGTAATATTAAGAAGTATACGCTGACTATACCTCGACATTTGTGGGTGGAGTTTGCCACTATGTGAAGCTATTTTCATTTGATAAGTGATGAAAAAGCTGTGCAGTGTCAATGAGGCCATCACTCTTCATAGAAACAAGCCAGCCCAAGCCCTTCTTAGAAATGGGATGACTGACATCAATCACATCAATGATGACTTTCTATTCTTTTGTGTTGACCAAACCCCAGTACTCTTTCTTCCATGCAAAGAATTTTATTAAGCACTAAGATACTTAGGACCAAGATTTTAAAGTCATAATAATTCCCAGGTTTAACTTCACTCTCACTTTATAAGCCGGGGGGGGGGCACTCTGGTGTGATGCTCTAGAAGAGTTTACAACAAAACCAGTACCATACCTAGCTTTTGAGCAAGTTTCAGAGATAGAAAGAGTCCTTACTCCAATTTTGTAGAAAGAGACTGAAGGACAATAAAACCAGAAAGACTCACTAGATATACACAGCTAGGAAACAGAGGAGATAACATTTCCTCCAGAAAGTTTTAACACCTAGCATCTCCCTCAAGCCAAGAGTTTTAAACTCATTATTTTCTATTTTGGCTATCTAACAAAAATTTTGTAAAGAGAAAGTCCTGAAATATTTATTGGTCCCTAAACATCTACAGGGGTCTATGCACTTCCTAGCTTTCTTCACAGTTGAGGCCATGTGACTGTTTCTGACCTGTGAGCTGTGAAGGGATGTATGTCATTGCTCATCTATAGCACTTAAGAGGAGTAAGTTCTCCAGGCTTTTGCTCCCATCTGCAAACAACAAAGAGGGAACCTTGAGAGAGTCAGGATTCAGAAGGCCCTACCTAGATCCCTGAGTGCATACAAGAGGAACATTGCTCTCTTCTTAAACAAAAACAAAACAAAAAAACAGACTTGCCTAAAATATGCATGAGACACATTTATTACACTGTTATGGGCTGACTTGATACTAATACATATGTCTATGTCTTGTGACTAAGATTGCTTCACTATGAATGACAGAAAACCTTGACATGATGTTTCTAGGATGCCCTTGATGTGGAATGTCTTTGTGTATGTTGTGAATACCATGGATAATAAAGGAATTGTTCTGGCCAATTGAAGAGCAGTTTAGAAGCAGGCAGGAAATCCAAGCATAGATACAAGGGGAGGAGGACAGAATCATAGAAGATGCAATCCAGCCAGAGAAGAAGTAATATGTGATGGAGTACTGGTAAATCATGAGCCACGTGACAAGACAGATTAATGGAAATGAGTTGAGTTAAGATGCAAGAGCTCAATAAACCTGAGCCATAGGCTGAACAACATCCAATTGATATAAGTCTTTGTATAATTATTTGTGACCAAGCAGGGCTGCAGGGCTGAACTTTGGGCTAGGCCAGGCTGCAGGTAGGAGAGATCATTTGGAGGGGAGGGCTAGGAAGGACCAGAAATTTCATACAACAGCCCTTGGTGTCTCCTTAGTGATTTAATCCCAGGGAGAGATGAGGCAGATGTAGCTAGTTAACATGGAGTCATTAGTGTGGTTACAAATCTAAAAGGGATTTTTATTCTAGAAAGAAACTGTGCACAGAATGGATACATGGGAACAATGCTTCTTCAGACCAAGGTAGTGTCTATTAGCAGTAGTGACCTTATCTGAAGACTGGCAGCGCATCAGTACCAAGCTGTAGCTGGGAGAGACACAGCGTTGTCCTAATTCCCTTCTGAAGAATCTAGAAGAATCTAGAAGAATCTAGCCACACCAGCACCTTCATCTTTGTGCTTCCACCTTCCATAATTGTGAGGGAATACATTTCTATGCTTTAGTCTCTGATTTGTCATGATACCTACCTACACAATGACCCCTGTAGGCTGCATATGAGTAAAGGGTCAGCTCAGAAGCAATCCTTCCTTCGGATGATTTCATCAGCACAAGGGCTTCCTGTTAGAAGCTGGTCTGTCCAAGAACCCCATTGTGTAAAGTGGCCCAAATGAAGTATCAATCCTTTACCTGAAAGAACATATTTTTTACAGAAAAACTTGAGAAGACTTGTGGGGGTGAGACAGTGTTCAAACAGTGATGGGGTGTGCTCCAAAACATGGTACAGAAGATTTTTTGGTCAAGCAAGACAATTTGAAGCTCTGAAATTGAAATTTTTCAATAAATTCTTTACCCCTTGAGAAAGGGAGCTTCGGACAAGAGAACCCACTGTCCCTGGGATCTCGTTCCCACACTGAGAGAAAACTCAATTTTCCTGGACCAGGCAGAGGTCAAGCCAAGATGGAAGTCTCTTTCTCTTCCCGCCTGTGGATTCTGGTTACTTTCCTGCCTGCTTCAGCTACTCAGTCTGCATCTGTGAGCAAGCTCCCTGAAGGACAGAGGAAAGTGGGAGGCTTCCTTCAAATTGGCAACATGAGCTCAAATATTTGTCAGGCACTAGAGGGAGGATTCAGGTGCAGAAAACATCCTTAAGGAGAGATAGCATAATACTATAGTATGAGCAAAGCCCTGTTGTAAACATCTACATCTCCCTCTCAGCAGAAATGACTTCTTTTAAGTCACTATAACAAATCACCCCAGATAACCTCAAATGACATGCTTTAAGTCTGAACGGAACAATTCAGACTCTTTCATAATTTGCAATCTTTATTATTTTTCCTACACATACCTTGCTTGAGTAGAAGTGGATTAATAACCATGAATCATGGTTGTGCCTGCTAGTTATTTACTCAGATGGTTTTAATTCTCTGAACAGAGAATTTGGGAGAGTGACTTTTATTCTCCCATCTATGTCTTAGGTGCCCTGATTAAATTTTTCTTCCCAAACCTTTGGAAAGGTCTATTTGATGAACACTGTTAGATACAATGCCAGAGGATTTTACAAACCAATGATGCAGACCCTACAAGGACTTTCAGACATACAATAATGAACTACAGCTGTTGTCTATAGAAGCAGCAGGGGAAAGACTCATGATTTGGACAGAACTTCAGTGCCCACTTCAGGAAGCAGGAGACACATCTCCAGTGTGTACTTCAGATCGAAAATGGAACCTGTTAACTCTGTGGAAACACAGAAGGTCTCTAAGCTTAAGATATACCCGCCAATGCAAAGATCCTCCTTCTCCAGGCAGCACAGACTTAATTGGAAGGTCTGTTCCAGTTAGTCCCATTATTTATTGTTCTCTTGTGTTATTCAAAGCATTAGGAGTGACTTTGGAGATATAAATCTGAGACAGACTCCTGGCCTCTATAAGTTCATAAAGAAAGGAAAACTGACAAGCTGGTGATGAGTGAAAGCCATAATGCAGCAAATATCCCTAGCTTGATTTTGAATTCATTCTTTGAATATCAAGTTGGCTCTTAAAGGACCATGCAGAGACAAGTATGTGAGAAAAATCTGGCAAGCTAATTGAGCAGATTTTATTGAGAAGTTAAAATTTTAGGGCTGAAAGATGGGTCTTTGCTGAGCCTAGATGGGAGAGTCTTACAAGATAGGAAGTTTGGGCAAAGGCTGCCAAGTTAGGAAACACGCTAAACTGAAAGAAAGGAGGTAAAGATAAAGGGCCCCATGATGCCTATGGAGCTCAGCCGTAAGGAATGCACTGGAATGTTCCAGAACAAAGAGGAGCCCAAGAGGAGTAGTGCACGTTCATCTCTTCCGTGGAACCTGCTGTTCACATAGTTTATGAATTAAAACTATGAGTTAAAGCATGTGTATAAATAGAAAATATTTCACATAAAAATAAAAAAGCTGAACAAATGATTTTAGCCTTAAGCAAAATCAAATCAAGCAAATTTTTATCACCTGAAAAATTTCTCTTTGAAAAATTCATCAGAAATGTTTAGGTAAAGATCATTGAAACCTGCCTGTACATCTTCCTCCAACTCACCCAGAAACTACAAATTCCAGAATGCTCATCCCTCCCAGAGGTCTGTTTACTGAGGTGTGATGGTTACTTTTAACTGTCAGCTCCACATAACTTAGTATCAACTGGAAGAAAATCTCAATGAGTGTTTGTCTACATTGGGTTTGTCTATGGGTATAAGTTAGTCAGTATGAGAAGATCCAGCCCACTGTGGATTGCAGCATTCCTAGGCAGGAGATTCTGAATTGTATAAGTATAGAGAGGTGGTTGTGAAAAACTAAACATATGTTTATTCATTCTTTCTGTGTGTGTCTTGACTGTGAGCATGGTGTGAACAGTTGTCTCAATCAACTTTGCTTTCATTCTATGACTTCTCCACAGTAATGGACCCAGAATTGTGAGCTGAAATAAATAATTTCTCTCAGAAGTTTTCTTTTGTCAATATATTTTATTGACAGAAATAAACTAGAACAAAAATTTGTGTCTTCAAGGTTAAGTAAGTCTATTTAGCAGCAGGTCAAATCTATATTTAAGTGATTCTCTGTAAAGTTTGCAGCTAGGAGGCTAGAGTGCTTTTGCATTTGTTCCTGAATATAGGAGAAGATAAGTGAGACAAGAAACATTTATTATGAACTCCAACATGTTTGGCATAGGGAAGGAGTGCTTCCCTGAAAAACTGATGATTGGCAGAAGTTTGGGCCACTAAAAAGCACTTCATGTTCTTTTCCCGCCTCCCCTTTGCCCCCTCCTCACTATGATCCCAATTTACTTGGGAGATCTTATCTACAAGAGGGAATAGAGATGAAGAACAGTGGAACAGATATCTTGATAGAAAGAGCCATTGTAGGTTTAGAGAGAAACCTGTTTCTAGGAAAATATCCCAAACCCCACAAAAATGACACCAGCTAAGACTCTAAGCAATGGTGGAGAAGATGCCCAATTTGGCCTTCCCCTGTAATCAAATTGATGACCATTCTAATTGTCATTATAGAATCTTTATCCAGAAACTGATAGAAGCAGATGCAGAAATCCATAGATAAGTACTGGGTCGAGCTCCCAGTCCAGCTGAAGACAGAAAGGAAAGATTACATGACCAAAGGGGTTGAGATCATGATGAGGAAACCCACAGGCAGCTGACCTGAGCTATTTGGAGCTCACTGACACTGAACTGACACTAAGAAATCTGCATGGAACTGAACTAGGCTCTCTGAACGAGGATGACAGTTGAGTAGCATAGGCTACTATAGTAGTGGAATCATGTTCTGGTATCTTGTTCCTTCTACTAATTTAATAAAAAGCTGATTGGCCAGAAGGCAGACAAGAAGTGTGGGAGGGACTACCTAACTAACAGAACTCTGGGAACAATAAGAACAGAGCAGAAATGCTAGAGAGACACCACCAGAGACACCAGCAGTCACAAAGGAAAGAAGACAACCACGCTGCTCTGAGAAAAGGTACCAACGCACATGGCTAAACAAGATAAGAATCATGGATTAGTTTACAATATAGCAGGATACAAAATTAACTCAAAAAAAATCAATATCCCTCCTATAGACTAAGGATAAAAGGGTTGAAAAAGAAATAAGAGAAACATCACCCTTTATATTAGCTGCAAATAGTATTAAATATCTTGGCTTGACTCTAATCAAAGAAGTAGCAGACATGTTTGGTAAAAACTAAGTCACTGAAGAAAAAAATTGAAGAGGATATCAGAAAATGGAAAGATCTCCCATACCCATGGATAGGTAAGATCAACATAGTAAAAACAGCAATTTTACCAAAAGCAATCTACAGATTCAATGCAATCCCCATCAAAATCCCAACACAATTTTTTACAGATCTTGAAAGAACAATACTCAATTTCATATGGAATAACAGGAAACCCAGGGTTGCCAAAACAATCCTGCTCAATAAAAGAACTTCAGGAGGAATCACCATCTTTGACTTCAAGCTATACTACAGAGGCTACAGTATAAAAACAGCCTGGTACTGGCAAAAAAAAAAAAAAAAAAAAACAGACTTATGGATCAATGGAATTGAATCAAAGACCCTGACATTAACCCATACATCTATGAAAACCTGATTTTTAACAGAGGCCAAAAATATTCAATGGGAAAAAGATAGTATCTTCAACAAATGGTGTTGGAATAACTAGATGGTAGAACATAGAAGAATGCAAATGAATCCAAATCTATCACTCTGCACAAAACTCAAATCCAAGTGGATCAAAGACCTCAACATAAACTCAGCTACACTGAACTTGATATAAAAGAAAGTGGGAAATACCCTCCAACACATTGGCACAGGTGACCACTTCCTAAATATTACACCAGTAACACAGACACTAAGAACAACAACCAATAAGTAGAACCCCCTGAAACTGAGAGGCTTCTGTAAGGCAAAGAACACAGTCAATAAGACAAAACGACAGCCTATAGAATGGAAAAAGATCTTCACCAACCCTACATCGGACAGAGGACTGATCTCTAAAATATATAGAGTACTCAAGAAACTAGAGACCAAAACCTAAACCTAAATATCCCAATTTAAAAATGGGGTTCAGAGCTAAAAAGGGAGTTCTCAATGGAAGAATTACAAATGGTTGAAAGGCACTTAAAAATTGCTCAAAATTTTTAGACATCAGAGAAATATAAATCAAAACAACTTTGAGATACCACCTTACACCTGTTAGAATGGCTCAGATCAAAAACACAGATGACAGCCTATGCTGGAAAGGATCTGGAAGAAGGGAACACTCCTCCATTGTTGGTGGGAACGTAAACTTGTACATCCACTCTGGAATGCAGTATGGCAGTTCCCCAGAAAACTGAGAGTCAATCTCTTCAAGGATCCAAGCAATACCACTATCAGGCATATACCCAAGGGATGCACATTTGTACTCCGAAGGCATTAGCTCAACTATATTCATAGCAACATTATTTGTAATAGCAAGAACCTAGAAACAATTTAGATGCCCCTCAACTTAAGACTCAACTGAAGAATGGATTAACAAATTGGGGTACATCTACACAATGGAGTACTACTCAGCAGTAAAATAAAAATATGACATCCTAAAATTTGTAGATAAATGGATGGATTTGAAGGATATCCTCCTGAGTGAGGTATTGCAGGCCTAGAAAGATAGGCATGGGATGTACTCACTCATAAGTGAACTTTATTCAAAAGCAAAGAATACCCAAGCTGCAAACCACAATACCTGAACAGCTTGGGATCAGGCAGAACTTAAGAGAGACATCCAGAAATTCTCCTAGAAAGAGAAAATAGAGATCTCCTTAGCAAATTGGGATCATAATGGAAAGGAAAAAAAGTTAAGAGTTAGCAAGTTATATAACTGAGCCATAGGTCAGTCAGCATAAAATTAATACTAGCTTCTGTGTGTTTCTGGAACTTTGGGACTGCTGGTCCAGATCTTGGGTCTAGTCAGGTCAGAAACTTAATGCTACAATGGGCAGTTTGTGTGGCCTCTGGCAGTGGGACCAAAATTTATTCCTAGTTCATGAACTGGCTTCTTGGAGCCCATTTCCTACAAAGGAACACTTATCTCAGCTTTGATACTAGGGGGAGGTGCTTGGTCCTACCTCAGCTAAGATATGCCAGACTGCATTGACTCACTCTGGGAGTCTTTACCCTCTCTGAGGAAGGGATGGGGGATGACTGGGAAAAAGTGAGGGAGGAGAAACAGTGGTTGGTATGTTTTTTAAAAAAAGATTTTCAATGTTGTTTAAAAGGCAAAAATGCACTTAGGAAGACAAACAGTAAAGAGATAAGGTATCAAATAGAAACTGGGGATGGTTGTTTGAATGTAATTGTCCCTCATAAACTCATAGGGAGTGGCACTATTAGGAGGTGTGGTATTGTTGAAGTAAATATGACCTTGTTGGAGAAAGTGGGTCACTGAGTGGGTGGGCTTGGAGGATTCCTATACCCAAGATACCACCCTCTGATCAAGATTTATCCAGCACATCTTCTTGCATGCTGCGGTGTTCCCCATCATGATGATAATGGAATGAACTCTGAACTGAAAGTTAGCTCCTGCTCCCAATTAAAAGAGTTGCTGAGATCATGTCTCTTCACAGCAATCGGGACCATCACTAACTCAATGGGGCTTTAGGTAGGAAGTCAAAAGAGGAGAATAGCCCAGTCTTGGCTAAATCCAGTAGCAATGGATGTAGGATTGAAGGGTCAGCCACAGTACTTGTATAAGAGATTGGGAAATCATGAGTCTTAGGCATTTCACTTCAGTGAAAAATTATACTTTCCTTCATAGTCAAACAACAGGCACTATTTTATTTTAGTACAAGTCAATCTATATACAGGGTTATTTTATATCTATTTACTACCCTCAGCATGTACTACAGATGATATTCTTAATTTATGTCAATCCTTGTAAACACATGCCCACTTTTCAAGTCTCAAAGTAGAACTTATTACTTCTTTTCATTGACAGAGACCACTACTCACACCCTGCACATGGGCATGGCAGAAGGCTAGTTCTTAATTACTTAAAATAATCTCTTAGGACAGTTTTAGTGTCTGTCTTTGCAATAGCAACATCATTATTTCTTGAAAACCTGTCTCTAGCCTTTCCATGAATTGCAGTCAGGTCAGATTCCATATGTAATGGCTCCCACTCAGGCCATAAAGCTTTGATATATTTAAACTAGTCTCTCACCAAAAGTTAGCAGTAAATAGCTGGACTAAAGGCAGAATGCCTGTTCTGTTGCTATAATTACTACTTTTCTCTTCATGATGACCTTCGAAGAACAGAGTCACAAAGCAAAGATCTCACCTTACTATTGTATTTCATCAGTTTATTTTGTGAAATAAATTACCAGCTCTGTCTGACATAGGAGTCAAGCACTGCTCTGTCTCTTATCTGTAATTCTTGAAAGTGCAGCAAAGCATGTACCCTTTAATTTCAACATAATCAAGAATTTACTTTCCTTAAGTCACATTTTGTCTCTTTCCCTGTCATGTGGCTTGTGGTATTTGGAGTAGTTTCAAGTTGTTGGAGAATATGCTTACATCAACAAAATTGGCAACTTTATTTCTGCACAGGGGAAAAGGCAGAAAAATAAAACTTCCAGTGAGGTTAATGAAATTCTACCTGTGGCTAACATGTTCTTGTGGTCTGCGATACTATTATTCAAAGGATGCTTAATTAGGCAATGTATTCATACCAACAGATGCAGCAGTTCCAAAGGCTGCAGGGCAAGTGGCTGTGAGTCTCATGTCATTTTATGAACCTTAACACCTTTGTATCTGAAGAATATGGAACTCTTCTCATTTGTGACCCAGCTGACAATATCAGTGAAACCATCATGTCTCAGGATGGCATTCAGTGGGTCAAGCCTCTTTCCCAGGGGAGCTGGAGAAATAGAATAATTTATTGTGTTCAGAATAGTTATGCCCTCTGAGATTGTGAGAGATGCTAATTAATTCATACATCTACAAACATCAGTTCTCAGTTTTATCCAACCTGTATTTATTTGGTTTGTCCTCTGTGGCAAGTATCAGTGTTACAGTTGAGCACCAAAGCTAATTCAAATATAATCTGTCTTAGTTAGGGGTTCTCTTGCTGTAATAAACATTAATACCAAAAACAGCTTGGAAAGAAAAGAGTTTATTTCAGCTTATAACTCTCAAGTCACACTCCATTACTGAGAGAAGTCAGGGCAGGAACTCAATCTAAGAACCTGGAGGCAGGAACTAAAGCAGAGGCCATGGCGAAATACTGTTGACTAGCTTGCATCTAATGGATTCCTCAGCCTGCTTTCTTACACAACTCAGGAACTTGTTGGGGTTGCATCTTCTCCCATGGGACAGGTCCACCCACATCAATCAGCAACCAAGAAAATTCACCAAAGACTTGTCTAAAAAGCTAATATTAAAAGGGCATTTTGTCAATTAAAATGTAATCTTCCTAGTTATGTCTAGGTTGTGTCAAGTTGAGAAAAACCCAACCTGTAGCGGGAAGTTTCTTGGTCCCACTTAGTCATGAGGTCCAGCAGGCATTTAGTCTCAAATAATCACACAAAGTCTTATATTAATTATAAACTGTTTAGCTTATGGCTTATTACTTGCTAACTCTTACTGTTAAACTAACCCATGATTCTTATCCACATTTAGCCACATGGCTTGGTACCTTTTTCTCAGTGTCACATTCTCATCTTTCTGTGTGTCTGGTTGGTACCTACTCTTCTCTTCTTCCCAGAATTCTCCTGGTTTGGTTATCCTGCCTCTATTTCCTGCCTGCCTTCATATGGCCAATCAGCATTTTATTAAACCAATATTTATAGTGACAAATATTTACAGTGTACAAGAGCATAGTTCCAAGCACCAACCAGTTCATAATGTACTATTTTATCATAAATTATTGTTTTGGAGAAGCAATTGTTAATAGACTGTGTCACTGAAAACAATGGCAAGGTGAGTAATGGAATCGTATTACAAGGGGCTGTAAGGGATAAGGGAGATCAGACTGTAGATGGGATTGGGAATGTTCTCACATAAAAACATGCTGGAAGTAAATCTTTAAAGAGAGAATGAGGCATAGGGAAGAACAGAAGGTACAGGGAATATGAAGGAACATGGAGTATGTGGGTAGCCCTGAGCAACTTGAATTTCTAATGTTTAAGAAGGAAATTATATGCAGGCAATATGATAAAGTAACATATCGTTCTGAAAAGAAAGAACTTGATCTACAGGCAATGGTGGCAGTAAAGGAAAGTTAAAGGTCTCCAAGGGAGTAGTCTATACCATCCAGTTTGGGTTTGGTGGTTTGGGGAAGAAAATGAAAAGGCAAAACTGATGTTGAACAACAATGAATATTGTGGCAATCCAGGAGAGAACTGAAAAGAACCTGGGGACTCAATAAATAAAATGGCTGGACACAGATAATATTCTGGAGTTCAAGTTTAAGGGCAGGAGATTGGCAGGAGACATATCCACACATCATTACCATGCAGGTTTGTGTTTGAGGGTACCTGCTTGAGGCCAGATTACACACATTAAATTTTGTCTTTTGGGGGAATGTAACATCCTCAAGAAATGACAACCAGAGTGAATTCATCAAGAGAAAAAGGAGGGTTAGCATACAATTATATAGCTGCACAAGCTGAGCAAAGGTTGTAGGCATTTTATCAATGATGTTCAGTCTTTATGTCTGCATTAGGCTGGATTTACTTACTCAAAAAGCATTTATCAAACACCAAGGCTCTATCTCTTATGTGCTTGATAAGTGTAATAGCATATATTGTCAACTTCATAGGTTAAGATATCACCTTGGAAACACATCTCTGGGCATGCCTGCGAGGGATTTTCCTGATTAGGTTAGCTGATGTTGGAAGATTTATCCTAAAAGGGGGTGGCATCCATGTAGAAGTATGTCTCTTTCTCTTCTGCTTCTCTCCCTTGTGCCCACTTGACAACTCCCCTGAATAAACTCTAGTGTGGCGCTGGTAGTGTGTTTCTGATCTCATGCGTGAAACCAACACATTTTAGCATTTTTAGCTTGCAACTTTCCCAAGTTGACTTGCAGATTGGCTAGCAAAATGCAAGCAGAAAAGTAGGTTCGTTTATTCCTTCTTAATCCAATTTTTCTGTACTTAACATTGTTTTTCCCCATTTGTGTTTCTAACTTAGAGGCTTTAAAAAACTTTGCAATGTCTACATTGAGTTCAGTTCCTTTTTGTTTCTAACTTAAAAAGGGTCAAAACAGCTTTATAAAAAGGCAAACTTCCATCTGTTCATGCCACTCAGAAGGGTAGTGTCAAGGGTAACTGCAGGTAAAATAATGTAATAAAGTAAGAACATTAGCTCTTCCCATTCTTCACAGTGTGTGGGCTGCGTAGAGTAATAACTGGACTGTGTGTGTCTAGAAGAAGCTTTTGCTACTCATTTAGGGGAAGTTTACCTCTCTCTGTGGCTCTAATTCTCATATGTGGAGATGTCACCATGCATAAACACACATCAGATCAGCTTGGTCCATGTTGTAGAAAACCTTATTTATTTAGGTCAATCTTCATGCTAGATGAGTGGAACTACTTTTAAAAATAATCTCTCAATATGTGAGGAAAGGACCTCCTTAGCCTTATGGGGTAGATGATTATCTAAATAGATATTTTTTGGTCTTTATCCCTTGGTTTGTCTGAGCTACATCCTAGAGTAAAAGAATCATTACAGTGTTGATCAATGAGTCTGGTAATTCTTCGGTCACTAGACATTGGTGGAGAAACTTGTTAGTCCTCACACTGGGAACAAGGGTATCAAAGATAGATTAGTTCTTCTTAACAGTCATTGAATTATTCAGTCTTTTAAGGCAAATCTTGTAAGTTGTAGTTTTTTGTAAGCTCTTGCAGTTCTCCGCTTTAGTAACTCATCCTTGGATGCTGTACATTTCAATGTGTAGATAAAACCCAATGGCTTATTTGAACACTAAACTATATTGTGTATCTAGCTAGGTGTTTCTGTAGGAGCTTATATGTGCATACATGTGTACAAACACTTAGAGGTCAGAGGTCAACTCAGGTGTCCTTTCTCAGGTTCTGTCTTTGAGACAGGGTACCCTACTACAGTATGGACTCACCAGTTTGCTTGGGATGGCTGGCCAGTGAGTACAAGAGAACCGTGTGCCTTTGTATTCTTGGTTACAGAGTGACAACTATGCTCCAACATATACAACTTTTTGTGGGGGGTTTTGAGACTGAACTCATATTCTTGTGCTTATGCTTCGGATACTTTACTGACCAAACCATCTCTCCAGGCCCAAGGCAGTTGTTGATTTTGCAATGAAAATTTTGTTTGGAAGACTGTTCTCCAGTACCACCTATATCCCCCAATTATTGCACAGCTCCTGAGCTTTAGTATCTAGGTCTTGGAGCCTTATATCATAACAGAGGAGGAAATTCCTTTTGCTTTTAGGACCTCAGGAACTCTCTCATTGGGAAATAATACATCAAACACCAATATAATCAGTACAATTGGCTACTTGTCATTTTAGGATGGCCAACATGTTATTAACTAGCAAAGGACGTGTTTGGTATAATATTCCCAGCAATGTGCCCTTTTATCCTTCTAGCTAAGTGTTTATGTAAAATGCTTTCTTTTTATGGTTAAAAATCTTATAATCACATTCTCTTCATGCTCACAAAATACCATTTGGCTTAAAGAACTGATGTTTTCTCTGGTAACTTCCACATGGCATCTGCTCAAACTACTGCATTAATTTGCTAAATGATTATGTCTTTGTACTTGCCTTGTGGAAATCTATCTATTGCTAATTTTCCTTTCCTAAAACTTCAGCAAGCTACTGCAAAACTCTAGTCTTTTCCATCTGGCAGTGGCATTGCTTCCCAAATAGTTGTGTGCTACAGTGGTGTGTGTGTGTGTGTGTGTGTGTGTGTGTGTGTGTGTGTGTGTGTGTGTGTGTGTGTGTGTGTGTGTAGTGGGAGAGGAAGCTAGAGTCCACAAGCAGGACATTTGTCTCTGCCAAACTTTTAAAACATGATAAATATAACCTTAAATAATTTATATCAATTTCTTCCCAGTCTGAAAAATGGGTAAACTGATGTTAACCCTCTTTGGTATTATTGTAGTGTGAAAAACACAGTGTCTAGTGTTAAATAAATTCTTAGTCTTTATTTCATTGTTAACATTATATTTTATTATACAAGTGTTTGAAACCAGACACATTATTAACTGTGTCCTAGGTAAGCTTGTTGGCTGAAGTTCATTTCTTAATTGCTAAATAGAATACTCATTAAATAATAGTATGAAATGGTACTGACATGGAATTTTAATTACTATTTTAAGCAACATATGCAATAAATGTATTACAGTGCATCCGATCATATCATGAACCTTGTTGTTATTCAGTTCTCGTACCTACAGCATCCTTTCTTGTTGCCCATCTCTTGCCCAGTCTACAGATGTTCTCAGTATTATAGAGGTTTAAGGGAAACTTCATTGAGAATGTCTGCTATTTACTAGTCATAGAAACACCTTTCTAGTTATTTCTCTGCAGGTGTAAGTATAAATGTTTTATTTGAAAACATTTTATTCCTAGGTACTCAAGAGTCTCTCTATTTTATGTCGTGTGTATCACATTCCTGGAAGCATGCCTTAGAATATGCTAATGCGTGCATGCTTTTATTCATTCTCTTAATAGTGTTTGTTGTGTGTTGACTATGTGGAAGATAGTGCTTCGGGCATTTGATATAATCAATAAATAAACCAAATGGAGATATCTTTTCTTATGAAGCTTATACTCCCAAGAAGCAAAGACAGATAACAAACAATTACATATACTCTGTAGAGTGTTAGTGGTTATGATAGATATACTTTGTAGATAAACACATCATAAATAACCTTAATCAAGAGAATAGGGATAAAACGCTAAATAGAGTGATTCACAGCGACTTGCTGAGGTGACATTTACACAAACATTTAGGTAAGAGTTTCTCTGAGTCTAGTTTTTCAAAAAGTAACTTTTTCTAACTTCATAAAACTATGGTTTTACTTTGAACTTGCTTGTTTCTCAAAATCCAAGAATTCCCCCCTTGACTCTTGCTCTGCTTTTGCTTTACTTAAAATTTGTGTGGTTTTAACTTGCACGTCTTGTGCATGTTGTCACATCTGTTGTGAGTTCATATGTGCAAATGCTCTTCTAGGTTTGTAAAACAAGTTCATCATAGTAATCCGAAGCTTCTGGCTCTTAAAATTTGTCGGTCCTATCCTTCAAATAATCTTTGAGCCTTAGTAGGATGGGGGTGGGTGGTTGATACACATGAGAAAGGTAGGTGATACAGGTGCCCCATTTATAGCTGAACATTATGTAGTCTCTTGTGTATCTTGTCTAGTTGTGTATCTGTGTTAATTAACATGTTCTGTAAATAGAAACTTTCAGATGAAGGTTGACAGGTGCACTACCAATGGGCATAACAATATATCCTTAGGTGTTAGTTTAATGTTATGCCTGCTTACCAGAATAATAGTAGTGGGTGTTTCCTAAAATTCCCCATAGTTGGGATGGTAAATGTGGCTCCTGCCAGTACTTCTGCTATGAAGACAAACCCTCTATGAAGCCAGACTAAGGAGCTGGGTGGAGCAAGCAGCCATAGCCAAGACTTTAATCTTATCCCTACCTTAGCAGAACAAAAGTATGATCAGAAATAGAAAAACAATAGAGATATACACTAAAGAAAGATTCAAATGAGGAAAAAAAAACCTCTAAATTTTAGAGTGTATTAAAAAAATATATGTGGGCTTGGGAGAGAACAGAGAAAAGAAAAAGAATAGAGAAAGTCTTTAAATATACACACAGACATATATATGATATATATATATATATATACAGACAGACAGACACACACATATATGGATATATATGTGACATAAAGATGAAAGGTATAGAGAGTCTGGATACTGTATGTTATGTTGTCTTTAAATTGTCTGACTGCTGAGGAAGGAGCAAGAACTTCTAAGGGACATTTGATTATAAATGTTGCTAGATTAATCCAATCTATATATTGTGTAAATGACTTGACTTCAAAATTGAAGTCAAAAGATATGTTACTTCGGAGAAGAGGTTTTTCTTTTATTTCCACAGATGATGTGAGTTTGTAGATTTTTTTTCCAGGTTAAAGAAAATAAGGTTTCATCAAGGAAGACCCTACGAAAAACCTCAGATTGGAACAAGTGGCCCAGATGGTCCAAGATTTCAGAGCACCTCTGTTTTAGTTACCTCTGAGTTCTAAAACCATAACAGTTCAAAGCTGCTGGCTTAGATGATCCAGCTTCACTGACTACTCCACTCTAGATTTGACCAAAGTTTTAAATTTACCTTTGGGTCCTATAAGATTACCAGTGCCTCCAATCAGCAGGAAGTAGTCTAGAGAACTACACCCACATTCCCCCCAAATAATTTATGGATATTTCTCTTTGCTTACAATATTGGTTACAAGTTAGATAATGATTAGGAAAAAGCTATACAAAGGAAATTAGATTTGGGGGGTTATTTTAAAAATAAAAGGGGAGGATAATGCTACGGGATTGTGCTCTTGTACACTGTAAATCTTTGACCCTCCTACTGTTTTAATAAAATGCTGATTGGCCAGAAGGCAGACAGGAAGTATGTGTGGGGTCTCCAGACTAAGAAAAGTCTGGGGAGAGGAAGAGCAGTGCAGAGATACCAGACAGATGCATAGGAATGAAGGCAAAAATGCTGTTCTGAGAAAAGGTACTAAGCCACTAATGTATAATTGTAGGACCACACAACTGGGAATAACCCCTGAAGCAGAACCCTTTTGAATTAGACTACTCAATCCCAAATCAGCTGGCCCTGCTTTGTTCTTTCCTTTCCTTGATATCTATAGATATCCATTCACTCATATAGTTCCTTCCTCTTGCCTTATGAGTGACTCTGGTGTTTCTCTTGTCAATGCATTGTGTGCTGTTTCTCCTCTGAGGACTCTGATTATAACATTTACAAGTTTTATGACACTGCTTTCTCTGACAATCTGTGTCTGGCTTCAGCAGAGCCCACCTGTTGTACACAGGCAAAGTGCATTGTGTATACACAGTTTATTGGTAACTTGCTCTGATATTTTTAAGTCTCAGCAACCATGAATAAATTACTCTATACATTCAGATTCAAGTGTGTATGTGTGCATACATGTTCAACTCTTTGGAGTAAAAAAAAAGTAATTGTTATATATGGAAAGAATACTTTGCTTTGTAATAAACCACCCACTGTTTCCTCAAGTGTCTACCATTTTTTTTGTTGCTATCTGCAATAATTGAGAGTCCATATTTCCATACAACCTCTCTGGCACTTGGAACTATAAGTGTTTGGGATTTAGCTACTCTAACAAAGTGTAGTGGTTGCCATAGCTCAGATGTTAGAGTGTCCTCAAAGGCCTGATTTCTCAAAGCTTGGCTACTATGCTAGCCAGGTTAAGAGGTGAAGGAATCATTATGTGATGCAATCTAGATATCTTATGGGACTCTGATATTTCTTTCAAGAACATTATCATAAAAGCCTGACCTTGGAACCAGTGGGTTGAGGTATTTGAAGCCAAACCTGATGACTTGAGTTGGACCCCATATCACTGGGAAAGGAGAGAATTGACTTCAAGTTGTGGTTCGCCCTCTATACCTGCTCCAAGGCTTGGACACATGCATTGTTCTCTCTCTCTCTCTCTCTCTCTCTCTCTCTCTCTCTCTCTCTCTCTCTCTCTCTCTCTCTCTCTCTCTCTCCCTCTCCCTCTCCCTCTCTCTCTCTCTCTCTCTCTCTCTCTCTCTCTCTCTCTCACACACACACACACACACCACACATACACACACACACACAAACACACACACACACACACACATGCATGCCTGAATGAACACACATGTGTACACATACACTCACTTACATCTCACAAAATGTTGAAAATAGGTTGGCTTACCTTTTCTTTTTTCTGTTCCTGGTTTAGAATCTAATCACTCTTTTGCTTCTGATGTGTGTTTCTGCAATTATCACCTGCCATATTCCAAACAGTAACACAACCAAGCATTCATTCATTTAGGACATAATATGTTTACTTATTGAATAAAATATATATTGGGCTCTCCTTCATGGTAACTATTATGCTGCATCCTAATGATGAATAGCCTATAATTCCTAACTAAAGTATCTCAGAGCCAGTGACCCTGTGCACACCAATGACCGTGACATATCACATGGAAGAATAAAGTGATGGAGGGCCAGTGAGGCTGTAAGAGCACTGGCAATGTAGATAGAAGAGGGTTTCTTCCTCTTTTAGTTGTATTCATTCTCATTTCCTCTTGATCAATTTTCACAGAGACTTTAAGAAGATGGAGCAAATGGGTGTCCTCAGGGCGTAGTAACAGGAACCTTCATGATTCTTCTAAGGAGGAGTCATTGCAGGTGAATTGTGGTTTATGTGCAGTGTTTGGGCTTAAGTGGAGTGAAAAGCTTTTCAGAATAGGAGAATCAAAAATTCAGCATCGTAAGAGAGTGTCTGGGGCCCAGATTCTAGGCAGAGACAATGCCTGTGGTATGGAGGTGAAGAAACCAAAGCAAACATAATAGGAATAGGGTGAGGAAGATTTCTGTGTTTTTGTTGCTATTATTTTTTCCTGCCAGAAAAGGTAATTAATTCCACATATTAAAATGAGAAAATAAAAATGGACTTAGTATCGCAACAGAACTGGAGTTACCAAAGTAAACTCATGAATTTCCCTCTCTGTGTATGCATAGGAATAATGATCTCATGTGTGTGTGTGTGTGTGTGTGTGTGTGTGTGTGTGTGTGTAAGCTTTATATACTGTGTACACTGATGATGCTTAAGCACAGTAACAAACCAGTTGCAATTATCACAACAAATATCCAGATCTTTTGCCTGATTCAATAGCTGGGGCAGAGCAATTCAGAAATGACCCTGTACAATCTTGTTCCAGAAAGCAGTAAAGCATTCAGCAATAAAAGCATACTAAGTATTTCTAGGCCCTAATGGTTCCCTCAGAGTAGGGGGTGAGAATATGCAAAGTCAACAAACAACACAGACCCTGGGAGTCAGTTGAAAAGGAAACTGCAAACTCATTCATTCAACAATGGGGAGAGCCTTATATACCCTCCTCCCATAACCCAGGTCGAGTCATGAGCTGGTGATATGGCATGGCCATTCCTTATTGGCTAGGCACAATCAGGACCTCTGACAGTATCTATTGCTAGGCCCTCAGGCAGACTTCAGGTTAGCTCATAGGGAAGTATATTATGTACATGCCTTAGCAACTGGTTTGAGTAAATTTCCTTGACCCTATGGGCCTGTCTTTCTATAATCAAGTACACAGACTTATTTGGAAAGAACTTTCATTGCTCAATTTTGGGCAAATTGAGACACTCAGGTAATTAACAAAAGTAGCAGATTATTACTTCTTCAATAAAACAGATCAATACCCATATACCAATGTGACCAAATGAGTAGACATGGAGAAGAAGCATGAAGAATAGGGTATTTAGGCTCTGGTAAGCCTTGTAGTGTGTTCACATCACAATGGGAACCATAGAAGTTAATTTACACTCATATCTAAGGGCAAAGGAAGTGTGAAGCTTGCTTAGCAAAACCCACTTGTATAGAAATCAACTTTATCCTATGATGTCAATCTTTCAACAACAGCAACAAAATCAAAATGCCCACCAATCAGTATCTCTCAGCACCTTAGGAATCAAATATTTTCATAAGGAAAAAAAAATCTATAAACTATGCCAATGCCATGCAAAGGAGTGTTTTCCCTCTATGTACTTATTAAATGAACAAGAAAAAAATAATTCAGTGAAGCTATTAGGCAGAATTATCTCACCAAGTATTCAGTACTATTTGAAATGGGACAAATCATGTGTGCATGAAGAGATATAATGAATTACACACAGTAGTATTTTAAAAATATTACTTAAAATGTTAGGACATGACTGAGCACAGAGAAATATCATACAAATTTAAAATAATAAAGAGCACTAGATAAAAACTTTCTTGTGTTCTTCAAAACTGTTGAGATTGTATAAGACAAGAAAACATGGAGGATCTATTAACACTGTATAGTACTAGGGTAATAAAAAGCATTGTGGGACTCTGGATTGAACTCTTCTGATAAGAAAGACGTCTTTATGAAACTGGGAGAATAAATGAGGTTTAATTAGAAGGGAGCACAGTATCAATGTCAATTTTCTAATGTCATAGTTGCATATGGTAATATTGGGGAATACGGTTTTATAATACATTATGACATTATCTTTATGAGATATCTACTCTGATAGTTGGTCTTGATTGTCAACTTAACAACTTAGATTCACCAAGAAGACATACCTCCAGCATGTTCATGAGGGTGTTCCCAGAGAAATGAAGAAGGATGACCCAACCTTAGGATGGGCATCATCCAAAGTTTAGATTTGGTATAAAGATTTTAGGGAAAAGGCAATCAACCCGATCACCTTCACTTGGTCCAGAGCAGATGTATCTGTCACTGCTGCTGCCATGACTGGTGCCAGGCTTCAGCCTTCTAAAGAGGACTCAGTACTAGCATCTATATTGTTTTTTTTCTGGGTTTTCAATGCTGAATCAGGACGTCTGATGCATCCAGGGTTATGAGCTGAAAACCTACTAGGTTTTGCAGATGGCTGTTGTTGGACTACCCAGACCTTTGATTATACATAGTTATGTATATGTATGTGTATGCTCTATCTATCTATCATCTATCCATCTATCATCTATCTGTATGTCTGTTTGTCTATATATCTATATTAATGGTTTTCAGTTCTTCATGTTATAGTGATCCCCAACCAAAAAATTATTTTCATTGCTACTTCATAACTGTAATCTTGGTACTGTTATTAATTATAATATAAATGTCTGATACATAACCTTTGCAACTATAGTACATATGCTATTGATTATGCTCCTTTAGAGAACTTTCACCAGTATGCATTGCATAATGTTTGAGGCTATGGATATCCTGTACTACCACACTATCAAATGATTTGGAGAAAACTCTGCTGTGTATGGCACTGAAGCCACTTAGAGATGTTCTTTCCATAAGCAGATATTTGATTTCTAATGAAACAGTACTGAGAGATACTGGTGCTTTTTAAGAAGCATTGGTGCTTCCTTGAAAAATTGAAGTCCTGCTTTCATGGGACGCGTGTTGGTTTCTATATAAATGGGTTTTGCTATGCTTTCCCTCGACTGAAAACATGCATCTCACTTAACAGTTACATTTTCTGTTATGAATTGAACACAACAAGAAGGTTACTAGAGCTCTGAAAGATTCTAGCATCACAATCATGGTCTTCTGGAATTATGATCTAAGTAAAATATCCTTTACTAATAAAGTGCTCAGTCATGGATATTTTGACAGTAGAGAACAAATATGTTCAACTTTTTTTTTTTCAAATTTGTGATTATTTAAGAAATAAAAGGAAGCAGGGTTTGGTGGGCAAAGTGTGTGATACAGCTGCTCATGAGATTAAGGACGGAAGAATGTAAATTCAAGGCCTGCCTGGAATACTGGCTAAATTCAAGAAGAGCCAGGGCAACTTAATGGAAGATTCTATGTAAGTAGAAAAAGTGTTAGGGATGTAGCTTAGCGGTAGAGCACTTGCCTGGTAGGCATGAGACCCTAGGCTCAATCACCAGTACTAAAAAGGCAGAGAGAAGGGAGATACAGACAGACAGGGAATGAATACGTAGAGAAAAACAATGAATGATTCCAGTATCCACCACGTTAAAATCTTTTGTAACCAGGTTGTAGTACTGGTCAGATACAGAAACAAATGTAGAACGTTAGCTCCCTGGGCATCCTCTTAAAAGGGATATGGACATCCTTGCTCTTTTCCTCTCCTCCCCACCTCTTGCTTCTAGACAAGAGGTAAATGGGCTTCTTCTATTACTCGCCCCTCCCATGACATGCTGTGCTGTCTCAGGCCTGATACACTGGGCCAAGCAACCGGAAACTGATACCGTGAGACAGTGAGCCTACATCAGCTACTCTCTGAAGCTGATTTACATGAGGTGTTCTTTACAGTAACATAAGCCAGGCTCACAAAAAAACATCTGTAATTATGATTGAGAATGTAGTTGTGGAAAACAACACCAGAGGGTTGCCTAAAATAGCTTTCCGTGAACAGCTGCTGCTGGGACTTGAGATGTGAGGTCCAGGCCTGGTTTTGTACGTTAGCAGGGAAATGCCCTCAGTTAGATCACCTACTTCCCCTGGGTAGCTATTTCTTCACCTTTAAAATGGAAATTGATATAGGACTCTTCCTGCTTTAAAACTCAACCCTGTGGTTTCATCTTAATCTTCATCCCTCCCTCAGAGGACATCTTGTTTGTTTGCTGTTGCTGTTGTTACAAAGTCTTTTGCATCTCTCTGCCCCAGGGAGGTCTCTGACTAATGTAGTCCCATAGTTTGGCAGCTAGGCCACAGTGGCTCCATTTAATCCTCCTCAGGCAGGCAGGATTAGTGTTTCTGATGCACTGAGCTCTGGAAGGGCAGCACACCCTGGCTTAACGGTTAGAGATAAATCCATGTTCTCTTCTGTCCTGTATAATTCCAGCAGCATGAGTTGATGCTCACTTGGGAACTTGCCACAGAGAACATTCCCTTGGAGGGCCTCCAAATGTTAATTCTGGGGATGATGGCAGTTTCAGGAGGGGCCAAGCCAGATGGACAAGACTGGACAATCATAGGAGTCTCATCTCTCCACACTAAGGTTTGTCAGAATTTTAGAACACACCAAGAGACTCCACACAAATTGGACCAACCACACATAAAAATAGTCACTGTGATTGACATTTAACCAACAGAAATTTATGCACCATAGTGTTCTGAAAACCGCCTCTACTTAATAATAACCAGATCTGAGAGAATAAAAACAAGATGCCAGGCTACTGAAAAATAAAGACGGGGACCTGAATATTATATATTTTATGTATTGTCAGTTTTTAATACCAATTTCAGCAAATTTTATGCATCATTTAATTGAGGTATTTTCTGTCATTTGTTTGCTATAAGAATCAGTAGCGGTGTTATATGATTAGAAAGAATACCAGCAGTAATTAGGGATCCCTTTGCCCAATTACTGTAGAGCAAGGCACATACTTTATGCTCAATAAGTATTTGTAGAATGAAGTCGTGAAAGAATGTATTCTCCTGTGACTATGATTTTCATGGAGGTAGACGTAGGCAGCTATTTACAAAACTACATTGTAAAATTTGCTTTTTCCTTAGAATTCTAAACCATATGGAGTTCAAGCAAGAATTTATTAAACCTAATGATAAATATTTCAAGTGAAATAGAACACACATTGAGAGGTCTTTTTGTCCCCTATGAGAATTCTGTTTCTCTTTATTATTCTAGCTATAAGTAAAACAGGTGTGTGTGTGTGTGTGTGTGTGTGTGTGTGTGTGTGTGTGTGTGTGTCTTCTTTCATAGCCACACTCCTCCAATCCAGTAGGTATAAGTGCCATAAACTAGAATGATGCTTCCTTATGTGTGTACTGAGATTTCCCCACTGCAGCTCCGTGCTGCCACAGGGATGATGGCTTGCTTATAAAGCTTGGGAAATGAATAGCTCAGGATTTATTTTCACATTTATTTAGGACAATCTTCTCACTGTCACTGTGCCAACATCACCAGCACAACTTGAAGTGGCATATAAAAAGCACAAGCTTTGGAAAAAGATGAGAAAATACCTGGCCCTCAATATCTGTTCTGCTACTCATCAATCCCGTGCCCTAAGGCAGTTATTGACCACATTGGAGCCTCTTTGTCTAGTCATGGTGGTTGTTGTAGTTAAAAGAAGCGCATATTTATCATACTGTTTCTCAGGAATGAAAGTTAATTGTCAGCTAATTTTCCACAAGCCTTTGACTCTCACTCACCTTGATGCTCTTATTTGTGCTTCACTCTCTTCTGGTTTCTCTGACTACCACCTCTGGAGAACCAAACCTCCAGCTCCCTGTGCTGATAAAGTACTCTACAGAACTGCAACTCCTTGCTAATTGCATAAGGAAGGAAAGAATCTGGGATTTGTCAAAGAACCCTAGGCTGCCTTCTGCCAAAACAGAAGTCTTCATTTGTTTCCTGATGATGTCAGTAGTCTAGTGCTTAAACTTGCTTTTAATATTAACTCGCCACAAATTAGAGTCACCTGAAAAGGGATTGTCACTTGAGAAGTTTTCTTAATTAGTTTAGCTGATGTGAGATTATCCATCCCAAATGTGAACAGCATGTTCTGGTAGCAGCCCAAATGAAAGAGTTAGCTGGCTTGGCTTCCCTTCTGAGTACCAAGTTATTTCATCCTCTTGCTTCTGGGTCGGATTCCTTTGCTAATATCACAACAAGAGTTTCCAGGCTTCCACTGTTGACCGAATGCAACAGCTCTCCAGGAACCTTCTATGTTTTCAGGACCATATTGAGACTGATGAGACACCAGCTTCAGTGACTGAGCAACTGCTGGGAATTCTTAGCCTCTCAGCTTTTGTTACTATTTCAAAGTAAGTTATTAGTAAATTCACATACACACACACACACACACACACACACACATACACACACATACACACACATACATACATACACACACATACACACATACATACATACACACACATACACACACACATACACACACATACACACACATACATACATACATACACACACAAACACACACATACATACATACACACATACACACACACATACACACACATACATACATACATACATACACACACATACACACATACATACATACACACACATACACACACATACATACATACATACATACACACACATACACACACATACATACATACATACACATACACACACATACATACATACACACACATACACACACGCATACATACATACACATACATACACATATATACACACACATAATACACACACATAGGCACACGCATACATACATATATACACATACATACACACACATACACACACGCATAAATACACACACATTCATATACACACATACATACACACACATACACACACATATACACACATGCATACATACACACACATACACACACACGTGCATACGTACACATACACACATACACACAAGTGTGTGTAGAAACATATCTCATCCTATTGGTTCTGTCTTTCCTTTCAGAAAATATCAACTAATACAATTTATTTTCCATCTTTCAGTTATCATTCTGTTTTTCATATGGCCCTACATATGATTTTCCTGCTTTGACATGGGTTCACCTAGTTGGCTAGGTGTAGAAACTAGCCATTAAAATAATTAACATTCAGGACCACGGTCACTTCCAAACCATGGACCGGCTGTC